>LNAC01000143.1:3115678-3317243 GCA_002007465.1 Ailurus styani | reverse complement strand
GCCCTCGGCGCCCGTGGCCCGACGCGCGCACCCCAGCGGGTCGCGGAGCCCCGGCGCGGTGGGTGCTGGTGCCGCGCGCCGCTCGGACTCGGGCGCGGGACGGAGTCCCTTCCCAAAGCGTCGCTCCTCATCTTGGCCGCTCGTTATGGCTAGCTGCCGTTTTCACAGCCCAAATGCGAAAGCGCGGCCACGGACCGAGCGTCTCGCCCCCGGAAGGGTGGGCCGCACGAGTGGCCCAGGCCTGCGGGGAACGACATGCGCTCAGGGGCATGTCGTTCTGGGGGCACGCGGTGGGACCCTGGAGTGTCTGCTTTGGGGTGCAATTAGCTGTCCCCCACTCTTGCAGTGGGCAGTTGGTCCAGCCTCTGGGTTCCCACTGAATCGGTTCCTGCACTTTTTTAGCAGGGCCCCAACCTTGGGCCAGGCCTTAGGTGCAGGGAGGGAGGCAGGAGGGCAGCCAGGTGGTGGTAGGGGTTAGGACAAAGGTGGTTCAAAGACATTCAGGTGGGTAGATCCGGATGGGAATGCTGGAGCCAGGCCTTTTCAGCCTTACCCCTGGGTGATGAGGAGCCATCCAGGGTCTGCAGGGGCTTGGGATCATGGATAGTTTCCGCACATGATGGACTCCAGTAAACGTCAGAATCAAAGTTTGGGACTAGGGAGTGCAAGTCTAAAAAGTTTGACCCTCTCATAGGGTGATACATTAATATGATGGTATAACATTGGGAAATAAGGAAGATCGTTTGTTCACTGTATTTAATTTTTAGATTTAGCTCAGCAAATGCATTATTTTTTACAGCAGATAATACTCTGATGATGTTATACTTACCCAAAAACCTAGACTTTTATGATGAATATTGAAAATTATTATGTGACAGTCTGTCAAAAATAATTTGTGTGTTTAACCTTTTCTCCCTTTATAAAGAGGCATAAACTGCATACAAATTTAAGTGTGCAATTCAGTGAATACACCCCTGTATTTTCATCATGTATACATATGTATATCACCCTGTAATGATCCCCAAGTCAAGATATAGAACTTTTTCAGCAATCTCATGCCTGTTGCTAGATAGCCTTGTAACCTTTATACTGACCTCTATCACTAGAGATTTGTTTTGCCGGTTTGGATAAGTGTGTCCTCCTTTAGGTTTGGCTTCTTTTACTCAGCATTATATCTCTAAAATTCATCCATATTGTGTCTAGCAGTGGTTTGGTTTATTGGTTGGTTTGTGTTTTCATTGCTGTGTATATTTTATTGTCTGAACTTTCTTGTTTATTTCCTCTGCAATGGGTGGGCATTTGGATCCTTTACAGTTTGTAACTATTGCAAGTTACACTTGTAAGAACATGCTTTTATAAGGCTTTTGGTAAGAGGAGGCACTCATTTCCCTGGGGTGCAGATACCCAGGATGGAACTGAGGCTTCTGGGTACCTGTGTGTTTAGTTTTAGTAGATGCTGCTAAACAGTTTTCCAAAGTGGTTGTACCGATTTATACTCCCACCTGCAGTGTATGAGAGTTCCCACTGGTCCACATCCTCACAACAGATGTTTGTGTACTAAAGCCATTAAAGCAAAATTCATGGTTTTGGCAGAATCTAGCAAAGGCTTACCTGTATACATGCTTTATGTTAGAAAAGTCCTCTTCTTGCTTTTGTCACATCAATTTGAAGAGATTTTAAGGGCAGGAACCCTAATCATTCTTGCAGAATGAAGGGCGTTATTATGATTCAGATACACACAAGGGCTGATGATAATTTGCGATTCCTATTTTGTTCTGTTTAATTGGTATTGACACTTTCATCCTTGAGGTGTGTTTGTAGCCTCACCGTATTAAACAAAAAACCTACAAAATAATTAAATATTGTTTGCATCCCTGAAAATTGTAGGTTTGGTGTGTTTACTGCCGGGCCGCGAGAATTTCAGTCTGCTTCCTGTTCAAAGCTGAGATGTCCTATGACCTTTGAACTTACTGGAGTTGGCTGGGGACCCTTGTTGTCAGGCAGGTTCCGTAACACAGCTTGAGTTTCCGGCTCCTGTCCTTCTCGCCGGCCTTTACTGCCACCTGCAGGCTCTGAGTGTACAAATGTTGGTGGATTGATCGTTCCTGCCCTGCAACAATGCTTCTCAAATTTGAGGGCATTGGTCACCTGGGCAACTGGGCCCCATCCCCAGAATTTTTGATAAAGTGGCTCTGGGATGGGGCCCGAGAACGTGCATTTCAAGCAAATTCCCAGATGATGCTGATGCTGCTGGTGTGCGGACACCACTAGGAAACCCTGCGCGGAGGCAGCCCTTGGGGGTGGGCTGGGAGGCAGGATGGGCCAGCCTCAGGTTTAGCTCTCTTTGTGGGGGCCAGAATTAGTATCGTCAGGGGTGCACATGGAAGCACAGGCTATGAGGCCTGTCTTCACAGATGCACATTTGTTGTTGTTGTTGTTTCTAGCAGATGAGAAATCAGCCCCAGTAAGTTGTGCATTTGAGAGGAGGAGACTATATCCTGGTGGGAGTGAGCACCGTAGCTACAGTGAAGCTGGGCCCTTAAGAAAGAAAACAAAACTTATATAAGAATTTTTCAAAAGCATTTGGTGCAAGCAGTTTGTACTCTGTTTTAAAAAATTTCTGGGATCTGAAGAGCCTACTCTGTGTACTGAACATGAGCACATTAACCAAGAGGCTAATAGAACTTTAGAGATTTATCCATGAGACAAATGCAAAGCCACTGGACCTTGGAATGATACTTTCCCCCACCATTTACTTTATGTTGCTTATCAAGTTGTCTACAATATTATTATGTTATATGTTGAAGGGTATATTAAGAAGCACTGTGTAGGCCTCTTGTTTTCAATTTCTTTGGAGAAGTCGAATGTCCCAGAAAAACAAAAGCTGAAACTTGGAAGGGATACTTGTGAAGTAGTCTGACTTAGGGCCTTGATTTTCATAGGCCAGTGGGGACAGAACAGCCTCCCGTTTAAGCAAGGTAAGCTTTTCTTGTAGTTTGGGATGGTCTTAAATGTTTCTCCAAAATGGCCTGTGGGTACTAGGCTATTTGCAGTTTTAGTTACTGTAAGAGACTATTAACATCCCTATTTTTTAGAATTTGGTGTAAGTTTCTATTCCTCTTTGCTGCCCCAAAAGTAAATGTTTAAATCATATTTTTTTAAACATTTTTCTCCAGGCTACGTTTTCTACACTGGTCAGTTCTGCTAAGTTGAAATCTGCCGTAACGTGAGAGGTGGGCTGGGAACAGGTTCACGGAGCATAGGATACAAGATTGTGTGGATTGCTGGCGTGGCTAAACCCTGTCACTGCACCAGCTCCGAGGAGGTGTTAGAACATTGGGAAACCCTAATGTGTGAGGGATAAAAGGAAGGACAGAAATGATCTCAGGAGCACTAAATTCATTTGGGTCAGCTTATTCTGAAGCCATGTCTCAGTTGGCCCCCTGATTAAACAGCTCCCCAGATCAAAGTAGACATCATGTCTTAAGCTGTAGACAAATTTTGCAACGATGTTATTCCCCTTTATCTCAAGAAAATACACATCGGAAAGTATTTTGAGGGAGAATCATATTTGTTATTTATTTCCCCACAGCATGAATAATGCCACCTTTTGTGGAGTTAGAGGATGGGTTGCTTTTTGGGAAATAAGAATCACAGGTGGCCTGCCCGCCTTAGTCATTCCAGCTATATTAAGGAGTCTTTTATGAAAGTCAGCATATAATCAAAAATAACAATATCAGATTTGTCTCTCTGAATAGAATACAAAAATAGATTTGAAAGCATTGTATGAACGCAGGCTTTAGAACTATGTTCTAATTAAATGATTAAAAAAGAAATCACATTTAAAAGGCAAAACTGATTTTCCTGTTTAATGGTGGAGACAATTTATATTAATGTTATTTCTGATTAGAGTCCTCTAGCTTTTTCAAAAGCCCACAAGAAACACCTCTTACTTGGAAAAAAGTAGCAGTTCAAAGTATGTGGTAAAGGAAGAATTGCTATAGAACTAAGTGACTTTTCAGTGACCCTAAAAAAACATAAAACTTTTTTCCTCCTTTACTTAGGTAAGGGCACAGGGTTAATCTCAGAAGAAAAATGTCAGTGGGTGTTTTTGTTCTTTGGCAACATTGTGTGCATGCGTGCGTGTTTGTGTTTGGAAATACAGCATGTGGGCTGAAAGCTTCCTTACTTTCAGAAGAGCTTATTCACAGGGGAGGAACCTGTACTTGGTGAGGGATGGGGAACAATTCCCGTACTGATTGTAGACAACCTCTGAATAATTAAGCTCAGCTTCTTGTAAGATGTGTCTTTTACCGAGTAGTCTTCTGCAGGCCTTCACTGTGGGAGTCTGAATTCCCCAGCATGGGGCATGTTTAGTATTTCCCACACAAATCCTGAGGCGGGTTTTGTCTTCACAAAGTTGTTTTTGGTGGGAGCCCCACTGACCTTTCTCAGATGGCCATCAGATCCGCTCCCTTTGCTAGCGGCGCACGTTCTGGAGGGGATGGACCTAATCAGTTGTCAGCTGGTGTAATCAAGCTGAGCCTGATGTTGTCTTGCTAGTATTGTTCTGCAAGATTTAGGACACTTACAAGACTTTACAACTCTCATGTATTTATCTGCCAGGGCAGAAAAAATTTTCGTAAAAGGAGAGTAAGAAATGTTTATATATCTTTTTTAAATTTGAGAATAGTTGACACATGATGTTACCTTAGTTTCAGGTGCACAGCGTAATAATTCAACAACTCTGTACCTTGTGCACAGCGTAATAATTCAACAATTCTGTCCCTTATGCCGCACTCACCACAAGTATAGCTACCATCTGGCACCATGCAAGGCTGTTATAATACTATTGACACTGTACTTTCCATGCTGTACCTTTTATTCCCATGACTTACTCATACCATAACTGGAAGCCTGTATCTCCCTCTCCCCTTCTTCCATTTTGCCCATCTCCCCACCTCCTCCCCTGTGGCAACCATCAGTTTGTTCTCTGTATTTATAGGTCTGTTTCTGCTTTTTGTTTCTTTGTTTTGTTTTGTTCTTGTATTCCACATATAAGTGAAATCATGCTATTTTGCTCTGACTTATTTCACTTAGTATAAAATACTCTAGGTCCAATCATTTGTTGCAGATTGCAAGATCTTATCCTTTTTATGGCTGAGTAATATTCTAGTGTGTGTTTGTGTGTGTGTGTGTGTGTGTGTGTGTGTGTGTGTGTGTGTGTTGAGACAGCAACATCTTTATCCATTCATCTATTGATAGAATCTTGGATTTCATATCTCGGCTATTGTAAATAATGCTGCAATAAATACAGGGATGGCCATAACAACATTTTTCTAGATATGTCTCCTAAGATAAGGGAAACAAAAGCACATCAAAATAAAAAGCTTTTTTAAAAAATTTTGACTGCGCCAAAATAAAAACCTTCTGCATAGTGAAGGAAACCCATCAACCAAACAAAAAGGCAACCTACTGCATAGGAGAATATATTTGCAAATCATATATCTGATAAGCGGTTAATTTCCAAAATATATAAAGAACTTATATAATTTAACATTTAAGAAAAACCCAAATAATTTGATTAAAAAATGGGCAGAGGACCTAAATAAACACCTTTCCAGAGAAGACACATGGCCAACAGACACATGAAAAGGTGCTCAACATCACTCATCATCAGGGAAATGCAAATCAAAACCACCATGAGATATCACCTTACACTTTTCAGAGTGACTACAATCAAAAGGAAGAAATAATAAGTGTTGGCGAGGAGCTGGAGAAAAAGGAACCCTCGTGCAGTGTTGGTGGGACTGCAAAGTGGTGCAGCCACTGTGGAAAACAGTATGGAGGTTCCTCAAAAAATTAAAAGTAGAACTACCACATGATCCAGTAATTCTACTACTGGGTGTTTACCTAAAGAAAACATAATTTTTAATTTGAATAGCAGAAAAGGGTCTTCATGGTTTTCCCCCATATCCTCTAAGCTTTCACCATGATTTTCAGGAACAAACAACACATCAGTACTTTCTGAAGTGTTATAATAAAACTCACCTAAAACTAAGCTTGTGCTTTTTATTGGCTCTATGTCCTCCGACAAATTGCATCCTCTTTGTAAAGGCTCAATTTCTTCATCTTTACAGTGGGGAGAAGTCCCAACCTCCTAAGCTCTTCCTTGCACCCCAAGCTCTTAACCCCAGCCTTGGGACAGAGTAAGCATCCAGTAAACATTCACTGAAAGGAAAAATGTCTCACATTCCATTTTTTTCCTGCAGTCTTTGTTATACTGCCCTTTGTCCTCCTTTTCCACTTCTAGCCAAATTCTATCCTTTCTTCAAGGCTCAGTTCAATGTTAGTTTCCACAAAGCTAAGCTATTGTATGGATCACAAAATGAATTCCAGTATTCTTAAGTTTTTCTCATTTTTCTGTTTCTGCCTTTTATTTCACTGTGTACTCATACTACCTATTCACTGTAACACACATTAAGATACTGAGGGATATTGGGGTTATACAGTGTCTCTTTTTTGAATGCCCATGACTTTGGGCCTGCCTGGACTTCTGGCTGTTCTTCTCCATATTCTCTGCCTGGCAAATGTCTACTTACCCTTTAAGTATGACTCAGCTCATGGCTCTTCCAAGACATCTTCCCTCTGAGCCTCTCCACTGTTAGTGTGCAAGCTAGTAGTACCTCTTTGACCTACCTGCACATTCTTGATTATTCAATTCACTATTGTGGAGCCCAATGCAGGGCTTAAAGTCACAACCCTGAGACAATGACCTGAGCTGAAATCAAGAGTAGGACGCTTAGCCAACGGAGGCCCCCAGGTGCTCCAGTTTGCTATCATTTTTATATAGAGATGTATTGAACCCCCAGTACATGCCAGCGGCTGGAGAGAAGCCAAGTATGTACTTCCTGCATCACCACCATCGGCTTCTCAACGCTGGGCACCTTGGCCTTAAGCTTCAGAGCCCACCCTTGCCCAGTGTCTCTGAAAGCAGAGCACGCCACTTAGGACTTCTCTCTAGCCTTTTTGTTCAGAAGTCCTTTGTATGTGCCTTTTAAATATCTTTAAAAGGTAACTTTCCTTTCTAAGTATGACTGTTGCAAAAGTGGAATGGGCTGTGTGCTGAAAGCATCAGATATATGTAGGTTCTGATGCCTGTTTTATTATCTGCCTCTGAAACAACTAGGGTCCAGGTTGGCCAAGGTCTCTAGCCGGAGCCGATTTCCTACAGGAACCTGAGACATTCGGTGAGGCTGCTGTACCTGTTGCTCAGTTTTGACCAGTTAAGTCTTCATTTAGACATTTTTCTCCCAGTACTTTTTTAGTAACTTCTTTTATTAGAATAGTATTACATACCCTTTAGTAAAACACAAAAACATAAAGAAGAAAATTATCTATCATCTTGCCACTGAGAAATAACAGTTTTGGAAATATTTCTTTCCAGTCTTTTTATATTGTGTGTATCCCAGTATAAAGTCAGTGTTCTTAATTTTTTCTCATTTTTCTGTTTTTACCCGTATTTCACTATTTATTCTTTCTACTTACAATTTTATTTCTATTGTAACAAATATACCAAATAAGTACTGCTTCACAGCATACATATTTTGGATGGATTATCTTTAAGAGTTAATTAAATTAATCAAATTAAATTAAATTAATAAATTCACAGAACCGTAACGGACACAATAGCAACCTGGGATTCTTTGAAAGCCATTCAAGGTTGAATTTGTTAGGACAACTGTGGCCTCCTGCAAACATCCCTTGGGGTACTTGCCATAAATAGGGTGACAGTTTAAATGGACAATGAGTCAGTTTGCCTTAGTATGGAAATTGCTGTTGGTTTCATGTAGAGTCAGTCTACCCTACTTGTGATACAAAAACCTAGCCCATATTCCTTTAGGAGTTTCCTAGCCAGGTCATCTATTCCTAGGAGGGCCAGCTGGGTGTTGGGGCAGGGGCAGGGTGAAGAGTCTGAGAACATCAGAACTACACCTTGCAGTGCCAAGAGGTCCAGAGTGTCTGTCTCTCTTGAGAGTTCACTTCCTCTTCTCAAACCAGCTCCCTCCACTTCGTGGAAAACAGGCTGCACGTTGCACTCAAGCCTCAGATCTCCTGGTGTCTGCCGGGAGAAGCTGCCCCACTTCTCTTACTTCTTGTCTTAAGACAGCCTTTGGACTGGCCCCACTGAGATCTCATGCAACCCCAGCCTCACCCCTATTAGCTGTAGCCGTGAGGGCCAAGCTCTGCTACAGCACCAGGTGGGAGCCGGGGAGGACGGAGGGGTACTTCAGGGTAAGGAGCACTTCTCCAGAAGAAGGAAAGGTGAGGCTCAGCAGCACAAGAGCTGGCCACAGCCCTCGTTCACTGGTGTGCCTGAGCAGCATGGGCCCGGTCTTGTCTCAGCTGAGCATGCTCAGTTTCTCGGTTATCAGTGGTCTCTTTGACCGGATGGCGTACAGGTGGGGCAGAGGTTTATTGTCTGAAGTAGATTTGGGCTGTAACTTACACTCCTTCATTTACCCAGGGTCTATATAATTCTGAGGAAGCCCATCTCCGAGGGCCTGTATCTTCTAGCTCCTATACCTTTGCACTACACTTGGATATATGCTATTGCAGTTGACCCTCTCTGTGGCCTTGGGAAGTGGTCAAGGCAAGCTTTGTTATCACCATTTTACAAGACTCCGAGAAGTCAGATCATCTGAACAACACTCAACAGGAACGATGTGGCAGAGAGTCCAGCCCAGTCCTCTAGGACCCCTACTACATGCCAGAGACCACTCTGCTGACTGGATGGTGCTTCCTCACCAGGGTGGGAGAGGTGGGAGGGTCGGAAAGGGCTGGGGTTCCCTCTCTTGTCAGGTTGATGACCAGGGACCAGGCACACCTCCTGTTCTGGAGCCAGTCCTGGTTATGATTGGACATCACAGTCAGGTCTGTCCTTTCAACCTCTCCAGAATTTTCCTGCTTCCTAGATATATCAGGACCTGAGCTCCATGTTGATGTATTGGTGGTCTCTGTGGCTCTGAATTGGCTGCACACCTGAAGTTTTTCATCAGTTTCTTCTTTAGCACAGAGGCCAAACCTAGAAACATGGCTATTGGTAGGGATAACAGCCCTGAGAAAATGGAGATTTTATCTTCTGTGGTTTTGGTGCAGGCCAGTTTTTGTTTTTTATTTTTTCTTCTTTCTTCTTTCTTCTTTCTTCAAAGCTTCAAAATTAAAAAAGGTATTCTTAGAGGAACCCATAACTTGAAAATTATTTCTCTGGTGCATGCCTCTATCTAGCTTTCTTGGTTTGCCTCCTGTCATGTTCAAGGAAGCTGAGAGCTTCAAAGCCAGGAACATGACCCAGATCTCTTTGATGGAAGTGGTAACATCTTGGGAAGGGAAGACATAGAGTTATTGTTGAAATTAGCATTCCTGGAAGTAGCAAGTAACTTGAAAATTATGCTGATTTGTCTTGCATGCATTGTATTTGTGTCCTAACCAAGTGTTTCCAAGGAGCTATCCCTGGTGATCAAACAGACAGAACCAAGGGGGTTGAATATGTTCTAATGGCTGATGACTACAGAAAATGAGCTGGAACCTATATAGGTCACTGTATTGCATGAGCATGAGAGTGATGCTCTTATTTTTTTTTTCCTATTAGATCTTCTTAAGAAAATGGCATAGCCTTGATATGGTATCTAAAAATAAAGTAAGTGGTGCTTTGATGTGTTCTTTCTTTTCCATTTAACAGTGGGTGTGTGTTTCTCAGAGCTTATCTGCTGTGTGCCAAAAATCAGACAGGGCCATGAACAAATGTCCGTTGCTTCCAAGTCATAAGAACACTTGGCAAAAAGGTGACTCCCTCTCCTGTCTCATGTCTTTGAACTTTAAATGATATGAAGAAATTTGCCTTAACCAAGAGAGGAATAAGAAAGAGCTGCCAAGTTTAAAAACTGGTTGATAAATAAGTTCACATCAGCTGTACAACCCACACCGTGTAGTCTGAAGATGAAAAATAATGTTCCATTTTGCCTTCTACAAGAGTTCCTGACTAACTTTCTGGTGTTACAAAATGGTAAAGTCCATGCATTGATCCATGCTGTGTACTCAGGTTATCACAGAAACCTCGGTGGGGGGGGTGGCTATGTAGAGGATATTGCATTCTCTAACAAGAAAGTCAGTTTACTTTTCTCTCATTTGGTCAAGCTTGACTTTATCTGGTTATCACCTGAGGTTTCTTGTGTCCTGCAACAGATTTCTCTCATCCTTTATGTCTTTTTTGATCCAATCCTTTTTCTTTCTCGCTTTCCCTAGCCACCCCCCCTTTCCTTCTGCTGCACACACCCCTGGCAGTGTGGGGTACTGGCTGCACTGAAGTGGGGGCAGCTGATTGGATGACTGACTCTCTGGTCCCCAAGGCTGGGCAGGACACAACAAGAGGAGATGGAGGAGTCTAAGACGTCTGTGTCATGAGAGAACAGTTGTACGAGCTAGTTCTTGTGCTTCAGAGCTGCAGCTTGTGTTTTTTTGAGTCAAGATGGATGAGACTGATCTAAAGTATCATAGGTTAAACTGTTGGTTGCCTGAGTTTATTCTGGGCTCTATGTATAGTTAAATAGCTCTGTGACCTGGAGCAGGTTTCTGAACTTTGGGCAAGTTTCTCACGCAAAAAAAGTGGAAATTCAAATAGTACCTACTTCATTGAGTTGTTATAAGGATAACATTATGTAACTTGTATCAAGGACATTGCCCTGTGTGTAGTAAATGCCCAATACATATTAGCCGTTATTCATTATTTTACATTCATTGTACACAGTTGTCTCTTTATCACTGGTATGTTTTCTTTAAAGTTCAAATGTCAGGAAAGAAACAATCAGATTTTCCTTTTTGTTGAGGTATTTAGATCAGGATGGTAAACAGATGGAAGATTTGCTGCTAGAGTTAATGGTGACCAGTGGGATGTAAAATTGGATTTTTATAGAAAACACAAAGACCATGAGAAAACTGCTATGGAATTGGTTAGGCATAAGAAGCTAGAGGGGCAGGGCTGGAGACAATTGGGAAGTTTAAGATATTACTGAGTCCGAAATGATCAAAAAGACTGAGTACCCACTTCTGATTTGTCTGAATTTTTTATTTTTGTGAAAACACTCTTTGGGCCAGCATGGCTTATGTCATCTCTTCTGTAAGAGAAAACAGTTTTAAAAAAAAAGAAAATATAAAGCCTACTCTTAAAAAAATATAATTTGAAGTCTTACTTTATTCAGCACAGTTTTAGAAGGTGTTTCATATGAGTTAATTTTCTAGATAAATGAAGTTTAGCTTGTTAAGTATCAAAACTTGTTTTACCATTTCTTACTGAGCTTTTTCTAAAATCAAGTAACACATTCATGTAACATTTATTGAGCATATCACATGTGCCAAAAACTGGGGACTTTACTATATATGATCTTAATTTTCACATATAAAATGTATTATATTTCGGCTTTTTAAAAAGGATATCCTGGTCCTAATTTAATCTCTTCTTGGAAAGCTAATTGTTAGGCCCTGAGATAATTCTGTGCTTAGAATTTCTTTGACTTTTATATTTTGATCTTATTATTCCCTACATATTCTTAATGTTTCCATATTATTGAGAGAAAGGAAACTGGTTTTTAATCGAGTGCTTATTACATGTTCTAGGCACTTTCACAACTATTATATTTAAGGTTAAGAAAAACCTATAAAATAATAATTATTATTATGCCCATTTTATAAATGAAGCAACTGAGGCAACAGACTCTGAGTATCATGCCCAAGGTCATACTGCTGAGAAGAAGAGGAGCTGTGAGTGGATTATGGACCTCTTTGTCCCCAGATCTTGTGCTCTTTCTATGCTGACATTATTGAAGAAATAGGCCTCAACTAAAAATAGGTTAATAGAGGAGAACCCTTCACCACACTCCCACTCTCTTACTCTTTTGATTCTTTCCTATTATTCTAAAAGCAGATTTTTTTTCTTCCTTAATTAATTTAGTTATCCTTCAGCTATGCTAAATACAGGTAAAAGCTAGAAAAAAGATGGAGCTTCTAAGTCTGTGAGTGAGGAACTGGTCCATAGGATGATCCAGGATTTTCCAATTTAAATGAAAATTAGAAAAAAAACAACAACAAAAAACAAAACAAAAAACCCTTAACTTTCATAGAACCTTTAATTTATAGTCACAAGTAATTTTGTGTGCCTATGGCCAAGTATAGACTAAAGAATTTATCAGAAGTCTTATAGCAATATGAGTTCTTTACTTATGCTAAGCCTTCGAAATCCGGGGGTGGGGGGGGGAATCCACCCCTCCATAAAAGCAATGTAAGCATTGGCAAAGATGGCCAAAATCAACTTTTTCAAAGCTCTTGAAATTAGCCAAAGTCTTCCAACAATCTGAAAAGTGTTTATTCCAGAAAAACTGCTGAATCTCATTAAGCAGGGTTTGTGGCATTGTAACTTGAACTGCTCACATATCCCTCTCTTCAGGTCTACAGTAACCTTGAAAAACAGCAGTCTTGCAAACATGGTACTTGTAAAAACCAGCAGCATTGCAACCATTGGACTGGACAGGCCTCGTTTGGAGCTTCTTAAAAAGTCCCATTCCCAGAGCATTGTCCCTGTTTGACCTGTCTTGCAGTTCCCTGGAAAAGCTTGATTGGAGCTTAGAAACTTGCTCTGAGGGAAATGTCCTGTCCCCAGGGCCTTTGTCAAAAATAATCAGTGGCAATTGTTTAACATGTCAGCTGCTGAGGGGGCAATAGCAGTTGGGCAAATAAGGACCTGGCCAAAAACTTAAAAGTGAGACATGGGGATTAGATATCCCCATAAGGGACTTTGAAACGCTCTGATGTAGTCTTCAGAAATGAAAAGGCCGAGCACATATTCAGGACTGTATGCGTGCCCAGGAAAGACCTGACAAGGCCCCAATCTCTCACCTCTAACTGATTTTGAGGTCCTAGGCAAGCAGTTAATAAATGCAAAGGCAGAAGTTTAAATTACTCTAGTGTTGCAGGCGTATCCCAAAACACATGCAGAATTCCTCAGCAAATGTTGGGAGGCTGATTTGTTCAAAACATTTAAGAAAATCTCAGACTAATTAGCTATCCAGTCAACTAACTGAGGCATCAGGGGTTACAGGGAATACAGACTTCATAGGATTAGTCCAGGAAGGTCACTAAACAAACAGCAACTACTGCAGTGATGACAAAAAGCAGCAACAACAATAAATCTTGGAGAGTTGGGGCAGGGGAGTCTGATTTCCAGAATTGTCACATTAATTATATTTCTAAATTGTCTAGTTTTTTTTAAAAAAAATGTGTGGGACACCTGAAGAAAAAGGAAGGTAGGTTATACACAGGAGAAAAAAAGTAGTAAATAAAAACTGCCCCTGAGAGGGCCCAGTTGTTGGACTTACTCTGCAGAGATTTTAATCAGCTATTATAACAATATTTAAAGAACTAAAGCAAAATGTTTTAAAAATTAAGGTATGACAAAGAAGCCTAACAAAATAGAGTATATCAATAAAGAAAAATCGAAATTGAAAAAGAACATATAAATTCTGGAGTTGAAAAGTACAATAACTGAAATGAAAAATTCATTAGCAGGCTCAATAGCATATTCGAACTGGCAGAGAAGAGAAACAGCAAACTTGAAGGTAGGTCAATTAAGATTAGCTGGTCTGAGGAACAGAACAAAAAAAGCAGTAAGAAAATTGAACGTAATCTTATAGGCCTGCAGTATTCCACCAAGCATACCAACATGTGTATAGTGGGAGGGCCAGAAGGAGAAGAGAGAGAGAAAGAGGCAAAAAGAATATTTGAAGATTGGACAAATACCTCCCAAATTTGATGAAAAACATTATATATTCAAGAACCTCAATAAATTCCAGGTAGGGTAAACTGAAAGGGATCCCCACCTACAAAGATAAAGAGAGAATCTTGAAAGCAACAAGAGAATATGACTTACCAATTACAGAGATTCTCAATAAAATAAACCGCTGACTTATTATTAGAAATCTTAGAGGCCAGAAGTTAATTGGAGGGGATATTCAAGATACTGAAAGAAAAAGATACTGAACCAAGAATTCTATATCTGGCAAAACTACCTTTCAAAACTGAGGGAGAGGGCCACTTGGGCGGCTCCGTTGGTTAAAACATCTGCCTTTGGTTCAGGTCATGATCCTGGAATCCCAGGATGGAGCCCTACATCGGGCTCCCTGCTCAGGGAGAGTCTGCTTCTTCCTCTCCTTCTGCCTCTCCCCTGGCTCATGCTTGCTCTTCTCTCTCTCCCTCAGTCTCTCTAAAATAAATAAATAAAATCTTAAAAAAAAAAATAACTGAGGGAGAAACTAAGGCATTCTCAGATACAGAAGAACTGAGGGAATTCATCACTAGCAAACTTGACCCTCAAAAATCATGAAGGGCATCCTTCAGATTGAAAGGAAAAGAAACTAGATGGTAACTTGAAACCACAGGAAGTATTCAGACCACTGGTAAAGATAAATACATAGCAAACTATAAAAGACAGTACAACTGTATTTTTGTTTGTAACTCTTCTATCTGATTTAAAATACAACTTCAGAGGCACCTGGGTGGTGCAGTCAGTTGAGCATCTTACTCTTGGTTTCAGCTCAGGTCATGATCTCATTGTTGTAAGATCAAGTTCTGTGTCAGGCTCTGGGTTCAGTATGGCGTCTGCTTAAGATTCTCTCCCACTCCTTCTGCCTCTCCCACTTGTGCTCTCTCTCTCTCTAAAATAAATAAGTCTTTTAAAAAAAATTTTTAAACTACAACCTCAATGCAAAAAGTATAAAATGATTGATGGGCTTATATAAAGATATAATTTGTGCGTGTGTATATATGTCTGTGTGTGTGTCTGTGTGTGTGTGTGTGTGTGTGTGTGTGTGTGTATGGCACAGAATAATAGCACAAAGGAGGGGGAACAAAAGAAATATATTGCAGGAAAATTTCTGGTTACTATTGAAGTTTTCAAGTTAATATTAATCTGAACTACATTATTGTAAGTAAACTTGCTAATTATAATTCTCAAGATGACAACTGAGAAAATAACTCCCCCAAAATATAGTAAAAGAAATGACAAGAGAATTAAAACTGTGCATTAGAAAATATCTATTAAATGTAAAAGAAGGCAGTAATAGAGGAACAAAACCATATGGAATATAGAAAATAAAGTTAAGAGGCAAATGTAAATCCTACCTATCTGTAATTATATTAAAGGTAAATGCATTAAACTTTCCTATTAAAAGGCAGAGATTGGCACAATGTGCGTGTGTGTGCATGCGCATGACTCAACTATATGTTATTTAAAAGATGCACACATTAAATTAAAAGACACAAATAGGTTGAAAATAAATAGATGGAAAAGATATACAATGCAAACCATAACCAAAGGAGAGTTGGAGTGGCTATCCTAATATCACATAAAATAAACTTTAAGACAAAAATTGTTGCTGGACTATTAGGAAGATACAACAATTATATAATGATCTAATGACAGAGCCTCAAAACACATGAACCAAAACCTGACAGAATTGAAGGTAGAGATACACAATTTAATAATAGTAAATTTAAATAACCCATTTCCAATTGGCTAAATCAACTAAGAGGAAGATCATCAAGGAAACAGAAGGCTTGACCAACACTATAAAATGACTAGACTTAAGAGACATCTGTAGAACACTCCATCCAGCAATGGAATACATATTCTCCCTAAGTGAACATGAAACGTTCTCTAGAAAAGACCATATCACAGGCCTTAAAACAAACCTCATTACATTTAAAAGGATTGAAATTATATATTCTCTCCAAAAACACTGAAATGAAAATAGAAAGCAATAACAGAATAACAGAAAAAAATAACTGAAATTTGGGGAATTCACAAATATGCGGAAATTAAATGACACACTCTTAAAATAACCAATGGATCAAATGAATGCGATGAATGAAAATGATACAAAATATATTGAAAAACATAAAGGATGCAGGTAAATCAGTGTTAAGAGCAAAATATGTAGTTATATATACCTAAAAAGGAGAAAGGTCTCAAATAACCTAAACTTCCAGTTTAAGAAACTAGAAAAAGGAGAATAAACCAAACCCAAAGCAAATAGAAAGGAAGGGAATGAAGATTAGAGCAGAAATAGAGAAAGTAGAGAATAGAAAAACAACAGAGAGAAAAATCAATGAAACCAGAGTTGCTCCTTCTGAAAAGATCAACAAAATTACCAAATCTTTAGTTAAAATGACCAAGGAAAAAAAGAAGATTCCAATTACTAAAATCAGGAATGAAAGAGGGGACATCACTACTGACCTTACAGAAATTAAAAAGGATCATGGGGGAAACTACAAACAACTGTATGCCAAGGAAATAGATACCTTAGATGAAATGGACGAAGCTCTAGAATGGCATAAATTACCATTTATGGTTGGTAAAAAACTGACTCAGGAAGAAATAGACAATCTGAATGGACCTATTGCAAGTAAAGAAATTAAGTTAAATTAAAAGTTTCCCACAGGAAAATAAAAAAAAAAGCCCAATCCTACATAGCTTCACTGGTAAATTCCACTAAACATTGAACATATTAATATGAATCCTTTACAAAATTTTCCCCAAAAAAGGAAAGAGAGAGAACATTTCCCAACTCATTCTATGAGGCCATTATTACTTTCATACCAACACTAGACAAAGGCATAGGAAAAATACAGATCAATATCCCTTATGAGCATAGATGCAAAAGACCTCAACAACTAGCAAACCAATTCCAGAAGTATGTAAAAAGCATTATACACTATGACCAAGTGGGATTTATCCTAGGAATGCAATGTTGGTTCAACATACCAAAATTAATCAATCAATATAATATACCACTGTAATAAAGTAAAAGCCCCAAACCACATAACCATCTTAACAGCCACAGAAATGGCATTTGAGGAAATATGGCACTATTTCATTCTAAAAAACAGTCCAAAAATTAGGAATAGGGAACTTTCTCAATCTGTTGGAAGACATCTATAAAAAATCCACAGGTAGCATCATGCTAACACATTTCATATGAAATTTTCTTTACATGTTGAAATGAAAATACTTCAGATATATTAAGTAAAATATATTATCAACATTTATTTTACCTATTTTTAATGTGGCTCCTATCAAATTTTAAATTTTATAAGTGTCTCACCTTTGTGGAATGCATTTTCTGTTCTGCACCCAGGGCCTCCAGGATCTGGTAGATCTGGGTCCTATTCCCTGTCCTGTAAGACTGGCTGATTGAGAGGGGAAGGTGGAGCATGGGGTTTGAGGAAGTGGACTGGAGAAGTAGATGGGGGTGGGGGTGGGGGTGGGGCAGATAAAGAGACGTTATGAATGCAGTCTTGCTCTGAGAGCAGGGGACTGTTTTATTCACAGCTGTATCTTTAGTGCCTAGGATAATACATGAGCTGGAAACAGAAAATTGGTAATAAAATAAAATAAAGATTGGTAATTAAAAAAAAGATTCAGTAAGAGGGTGGTGTTTATTACTAAATCATTATTTATTCAGCACCTGATACTTGGTACTGTGGGTCCATAGATTCTAGCAGACAAGAATGTGGTTTAGTGAGAACATACATGCATCTGATAATCACGCGACCACACGATGGGTATACGAGATGGGACAGAGGACTAAGGAGAACTAGAAAGTGGTAGCTGGAGTTTGACAAAGTTAGTTCGTTGTTACCAGGTTTGATTGTGCAAGGCAAAATCTTTGCCTAATATTTTTTTTTCATACCTAGGGAACACATATTTGAAGTCTGCACTTCATGTAAAATCACCCGATTTCCAAATATTGGCATCTAAATTCAAATTTTTTCAAATCTGCACATCAAACAAAACCCTTCTGTGGCTTGAGTTTGGCCCAGGAACCTCCTGAAGCTTTCCCTGGTGAAGTGATTGCATAATTCCTTTGACTTCTTAGCCATCAAAGCGAAGAACTTAATGTGAGGCACAGGAAGCCTTCTCAGACCTACTTATCTATGTTGTGTCCTCTAACTTAAGGTCTCAAATTCCGTGTATTTCTTCTTCTTAGCAGCTGTTACATTTGGAGTCTACATTTGTATGATTGTTTGACTCAGTATCTGTTTCTTCCAGGGAACTCCAAAAGCTCCTCATGGGAACACGCTGGGTCCACTTTGCTAATCAATTAAGTGAATGAGTGAAGTGGGCAGGAGAGATTAATTTTAAAATCCATTCTATCATTAAAGAGGTAAAACAACCTGAGGATAGCATCTCACTTGGAATTCTGTGTTGAAAGATTCAGTACAATTGCAGGTTATTTTATTGGCACAACTGAGAAAAGATGACTTTTCCCCCCTACTACATAGACATTTCAGCATTATCTATACTTAATACATCTTGAAATATACTTCAGAGAACCCTCGCATTTGCAGCAGAACACATTAATGTCAGTATTTATTTGTACTTAGTAATTCCAAAGTTCTTACAGTTTGACATTTTAGGCTATAGCTAATCCTCTGGATTTAGTGCTCTTCCTGAGAAAAATGGAAACACTGCTTCCCTTGTAGAGTTGTTAAAAATATATATTTTAGACCTTTGATGTTTATAAATTTTAATTATTTTAAGCACTGGAAGAATAGGAAGGCTGAAGGAGAGCTGGCGAGAGTCGCTAGAACTAGAACTTTCTATTGAAAAAAAGAAAACGGGCGCCTGGATGGCTCAATGGGTTAAGCCTCTGCCTTCGGCTCGGGTCATGGTCTCAGGGTCCTGGGAATTAGCCCTGCATCGGGTTCTCTGCTCAGCGAAGAGCCTGCTTCCCCCTCTCCCTCTGCCTGCCTCTCTACCTACTTGGGATCTCTCTCTGTCAAAAAAAGAAAGAGAAAGAAAAGAAAAGAAAGAAAAAATAATGAATCACCAAATTCAAGTTGAAAGGTTTACTATAGTACTGAAGTAAAATCACAGGTGTATTTCTGAAAGAGAGAGGTCGCCTTTTCTGTGCCTTGACATAATGGAGACAGTGATGCTGGAATAGTGAGAAACAGCAGGGTGAAGGAGGGAAAACCACAACCTGTTTTAGTTTTGTGGAAAAGTTTTTAACAGTGCTAAACTTTATCCTTCATATTTTTGTAAGTTGCAGAAAGGAAAAGTCTTAAAAGACTCTTAAAATTAAATCTGTATGTTTCCATTTCTTTAACATTCTCAAAATCACAAAACTGTAGAGATGGAGAACAGATTAGCAGTTGCCAGGGGTTGGAGATGGGGCAGAGGGTTCTGTGAGCTTTCACCTAGTGCATCCTGCAGCTCTGTGTTTGTGAGCATAAACATTTAGAATTATTTCCTCTTGATCCTTTCATCATTATGAAATAACATGACCTTTTAAAAAAATTTTTTACTCATTTAATTACAATGTAATTAACATACATATATTAGTTTCAGGTGTACAATACAGTGAAGCCACAATCCCACACATGACTCAGTGCTCATCACCTTCAGTGTACTCTTAATCCGCTTCACCTGTTTCACCCATCCCCTCTCCCACCTTCCCCTCTGGCAACCACCCATCCTTTATAGTTAAGAGTCTGTTTTATTGTTTGTTTCTTTTTTCCTTTATTCATTTCTTTTGTTTCTTAAATTCCAAATATGAGTGAAACTGTATGGAAACAGTATGGAGGCTCCTCAAAAAAATTAAAACTAGAATTACTGTATGACCAGTAATTTCACTATTGGGTATTTACTCAAAGAAATGAAAACACTAACTTGAAAAGATATATGCACTTCAATGTTTACTGCAGCATCATTTACAATAGCCCAGATAGGGCAGCACCCCAAGTGTCCATCAGTAGCTGAATGGATATAGAAGAGGTGGTATATGAATATATGATGGACTATTACTCAGCCATAAAAAAGAATGAAATGGCCATTTGCAGCAACATGGATGGAGCTAGAGGATATAATGCTAAGTGCAATAAGTCAGTCAGTGAGATCACCTTCTTTATTACTGGTAATGTTCTATGTCTGTTATTAACAGAGCCATTCCATCTTTCTTTTAATTAGTGTTAGCATGAAAAGGGTGATATATCTTCTTCCTTCCTTTTAATCAACTTGCATCTTTTGAGTGTTTCTATAGACAGTATATAGACAGACCTTACTTTTTTTTAATCTGAAAATTTCTGCCTTTGAATTAGGGTGTACAGACATTTACATTGCGTGTGATTATTGATAGGGTTAAGTTTGAGTCTGTCATCTTGCTGTTTGTTTTCTATTTGTCTCATCTGTCCTTTATAACTTATTCCCCTTCTGCCTTTTTTTTTTTTTGGATTGAAAGTTTTTTTATGGTTCTGTTTCATCTTCTATGTTGTCTTATTAGTGGCAGCATGTTTTGTTCATTTTGTGGCCACTTTGGGGTTTATCACACACGTATATTGATCCCATCTACCTTCAGGTGATGTCACGCCGCTCCACATACAGCAGAAGAAACTCACAGGAGGATGAAACATACAGTAGTATGCTTTCCTTTCCCCTGTCCTGGCCTTCATGCTATCGTTGTCATATATCTTATTTATATGTATGTTGTAAACTCCACACTAACTTGTCATTTCTGTTTAGTCAGTGATCTTTAAAGAGATTTAGGTAATAGAAAAAAACTGTTATTGACTTGCCCCTGTAGTCAGCTTTACCAGTGCTTCTCATTTCTTTGTTTAGATGCATATTTTCATCTGGTATCCTAGTCTTTCTGCCAGGACTTCCTTTAGCATTCTCGGTAGTGTGGGTCTGCTGGTGGTTATTCACTCAGTTCCTGTACGTCTGAAAAAGTCTGTTTCTCACCTTCATTTTTTCAAGGGTAATTTCTCTGGGATCCTCATGTTTTCTTTCAGTACTTTACAGATGTCTTCTGGCTTGCGTTGTTTCCAATGAAGAAACTTGCTGTCATTTTTAGTTTTGTTCCTCTGTATGTAATGTGTCTTCTTTAACTCTGTCTGCTTTTAAGATCTGTCTCTTTATTACTGGCTTTGAACTATTGATCATGATGTATAGTTTATTCCTGTTTCCTGTGTTTGGGCTTTATTGAACTTCTTGGACGTGTAGGTTTATTGGTTTCATCAGATTTGAAAATATTTAGTCATAATTTCTTCAAATATTTTTTCCATTCCCACATCCTCTCTTTCAGAACTCCAGTGACACATGTATTATTAGGATGCTTGAAGTTGTCCCACAGTTCACTAATGTCTATTTATTTTTCATTCTTTTACTCTGTGTTTTCATTTCACATAGTTTTTCTATTGCTCTGTCTTCAGTTCATTAATCTTTTCTTCTGCCATTTATCCCATCTAGTGTATTTTTCATTTCAACTTGGGTCTTTTAAGAAAACTTCTGTGTCTCTACTTAATTTTTTGTGCACGAGGAATACCGTTCTTATGCCCTTGCCTGTTCATTCTAACATCTGTGTCTAATATCAGGACCCCTCTCTCAATAATTGGGTTCTTCATTTTTCTCATTATGGGCCATATTTTTCTGCTTCTCTGAATGCCCAGTAATATTCTCTTAGATGCCAGACATTGTGAATTTTACCTTTTTGGCCAATGAATATTTTTGTATTCCTATAAATAATCTTGAGCTTCATTCTGGGGCGCAGTGAAGGTACTCAGAAACAGTTTGATCCTCTTAGGTCTTGCTTTTTCAAATGAGTTTGTTGGTACCACAGCAGCATTCAGGCTAGGGCTCTTTGTTCCCTGCTGCTGAGGCAAGACCCTTTTGAGTCCCCGGAATCGGGAGGCTTCCCAGTCCGTGAGGAGTCGGAGCCCTGCGTGAGCGTGAGGTGCTCTCCCCTCTCACGTCCTGGCCCTCGGGTAGTTTCATCATCTGCGCGCACTGAGCAACTCCTCCGCTCGATGCTCAGGCAGTAGCCTCTGCACAGCTCTGGGCTTTTCTTTCTCCGCAGCTCTCTCCTTCCCCGAACGCCGCCCAGTGAACCCAGTGAACCCAGTGAACCGTAGCGGTGCTGCCTCTGGAACCCCGGGGCTCCACCTCGTCAGCGCGGGCAGACTCCCAGCCTCCCCCTGGGCCGGACGGAAGCGCCTCCGGGCAGTAAGCAGGGGTGCGGTTCGTAGCGGTCTCTTTAATTGTCGCCCGTCTCTCAGGGATCAGCGTCCGGCCTGGCTCAATGCCAGGGTCTTGAACGTGATGTTTCCTATGTTTTGTTGTTGGGTTTTTCTGATGGTTTTAGTGGGGAGGGTAAATAAAGTTCTTGGTGCCCCATTTAGTTGCGAGTGGAAATCTCAAAATTAGGGTCTATTTTTCTTTTGTATATTTCGTATTCCCCTTATTTGAAGAATAAAGTTGTATTTTAACCATTTATGAGTAAGCCGATTTCTAATCATGCTTGCTCTATTTAAGTTTATGAAGATCTGAAGTGGGGCGAAGGGAGGCGGGGCCACAGAAAATAAAAACAATAAAGTGCCACTCGGTACCTCAGAGCTCTCTGATTTGTTTTTCAGGAGGTTGTTGCTCTGCTGGGTTGTGAGACCCCTTTGTTTCTTTTGGAGAGAGAGTCTCTAAATGCGTTCTATGAATGTGCATTCAAAATGTATGGAAGATGTTATGAATAAAATGGTCATGGTCTTTGTGTTTTGATCTACACCTTTAAAACTTCGACAGTAAAATATTGTTGAGGAAACATATTAAGAGAACTTCAGTAGATACTGACATGTATTTTAAAACTGTAATAATCAAAATATTGAAGTAGTAATGCTAATATAGACACAGACTAGTAGACCAAAACAGAATTTCCGTAGGAAGACTTATAAATGTAGTTTAAACTTTTAGCACAAAGGAATTATTTCAACCATGGGTTATTTGGAAGATAGCGATGGTACAAGCGGACGATTCATTGAAAAAAAAAGTTGGATCTCCTCTCCTTATGGTAAACCCAACTGTATTTCAGATAGATTAAAGATACAATGTTAATTGGAGAAAATGTAAGTGATTCATATAGGCTTAAGGAAGAGAGGGCCTTTTTTTTTTTTTAACTTTTTTTAAAGGTTTTATTTATTTTATTATTATTTTTTTTAATTTAATTTTTATTCTTTGCCCCAGGGGTACAGGTCTGTGAATCATCAGGCTTACACCTTTCACAGCACTCACCAAAGCACAAACCCTCCCCAATGTCCATAACCCATCCACCCTATCCCTACCCTCCCACCCCCCAGTAACCCTCAGTTTGTTTTGTGAGATCAGGAGTCTCTTATGGTTTGTGACACAAACCATAAGAGAGGGCCTTTTAAAGTATGGTGCAGAAGGTACAACCAAATTGGAGTTAGAGAGTTTATAAAGAAAAATCATGCAAACGGAAGGAAAAAAGAAAAAAAAACAGAAAAAAGTCAATAAGGTGAGCAAGAAAGCAAATGTCTTTTAATTTTACAAGCTCATCGTTTCTTTTCAGAATATTTAAAAGATGCTTCAAAGAAGATGAAAAGTGGGCTTATGTTTGTAAAATTGGTTAACCCGTGTTCAGGTAAGCTTTCCTCCCCACTTCTCTTCTGATAACAGTAACTTTAATGTTTTTTTAAACATTGCACGTAAAAAGTTTATATACTTATTTACCTATGTATGTTTGTTCTTCCTTAATAGGTTTTAAAGGTAAGATGACATTGCTGGGTGACAAAAGCAAGTTTAACCTAAACATTGTTTATTTCTTCTTCTCATTTAAATCTGGAGAACTATTCACTCATCAGAAATGCATGCAAAAACAAAGGGGTGTGCTTGGCTTCTCTCTGAAAACAGACTAATTTTCTTTAGCTTTCTTAAGCCAACTCTTCTTAGAGAAGTTATCCAACATTAGCGTCCACTTATATTCATTTTATGTTGTAAAGTAAAATAAACAGCCAGAGTAAAAAAGAAAAAACAAAGTTTTTACTTGACATGCCAAGATTTTGAGTGTTTTCATTTTTAGTGGTACTTTCCTTATTTTGTTCTAACCAAAAGGCAGTATATTTGTTCCCAGTTGAGAGGTCATTTTTTTTATAATAAAAGCATTGTATACAGAGATACATATTTTATTGCAACTAATTTCATTTTAACTTTATATTCAGCGCATTTTGTTTTCTAATTTTTAGGTAAAAATATTAAAATATACCATAAAAACATAGTAATACTGATATTTGCCTCTATGTGGGATTTTTTGTTAATTTATTTCACAAGATTTATGTTATAGGGTTGTTACTAATTTTGTAAGGTTTTGAGTAGACATCTGATACTTAGCAAATTAGAGCTTTGTGTTGGCGGGCACCATATTGAATAGTAAAAGCAAGGGAATGTCAGTGGGTAGTGCCTTGTTATCGTTGTTGATGGAAAGACATAAATAGAAGCCACGAAAAAGGCAAAAATTCCTGGCTTCTTCCAGTTTCCTTTTCCTCAAGATGGAATTGAATTTGAATTGAAAATTCATATTATCTGGAACTTCTAATTATACGTAAAACTAAGTTGAGGCAAGCAAATTTTTTCAAGAGAAGTCTTAGGTAGCAGTAAAGGTTGCAAACCATGTAATGAGTAAAGGTATACAAAAAAGTCAGGCTTCTTGTAAAATTTCTGTTTTATCTAAATGTCCATAAACAACAGAGGAACAAATGTTTGCATTTACTATATTGACTGTAGAAAAATAAAGACTAACAACATGTGCTGAGCATTTACTGTTTTAGGAACTTTACATGTGTTCTGCCTTTCTAATCCTTAGAAAACTCTGTGAGATAGGTTCCCTACTGCTTCTGTTTTACAGATACGGAAACAGAGGCACAGAAAGGTTTGCATAACTTCCCTAACTTCCCCAAGGGCACACCCCCAACGTGTGGTCCACATAGATTCAAACTCAGGGTCCTTGATAGTGCTGTGGTTAGAAAAAAGTTTCACGCATCAAAGGGCCCTTGCCTTTCTCACGTAGAGCTGGCCCTGGGGGTCTGTCTTGGGCCCTCTGGTGACAGAACCCACATGCCAGCTCAGTTCATCTGGCTGAAGCATTAGGCTTGGGGAGTTTAAGAATCCGTTTCCCCTTGAGATCTAATGGAGGATTCAGTAAGAGGCTTTGTAGCAGTTAAGATGAATGATTTGCGCTTTTTTATTTATTGGTTTAAGTTCAGTGAGGATTATAGAGCTGGGAAACAAGCATCTGTATATAATAGCTGTAAACTTTCCTTGGAGTCAGTTTGTATAGAATATATCTATGTATGTTTATGTCCATATTAGGAACATTCCTCAGAACTGTTGGACAGACTTTTGATTTTGTGTGTGTGTGTGAAAACTTACAAATAAAAAGCAGATTTGTCTTAACAGGGGAAGGAACCATTTACTTGTTCAGTATGTGTCTACAGCAGCTGTTTGAAATAAAAGTTTTCAAGGAAAAACACCATTCTTGGTTTATAAATCAATCAGTCCAATCAGGTAAGTGACTAGTGTATATATTTCCATTAACTAAACACATACTCTAGCTTTTCCATACCTCATGTATAGGGATGTAGGCCTGTCTGCCCAGTTTGGAGTCTGGTCCATGTCTTTGGCATCAGAGCATGGTTTAATCAAGGGGAAAGGAAAGATAGTTTGAGCAAGTTTAAGTCAATATCTATGTATCTTAGATAGTAGGAAAATTTAAACTAATAACTCCACTTTGTCTCCTAAAACACAGATGCCTCCTTGGCTGGAAATTAGGTCATCTTTCTAACAGGGGAGTGTACATTGTGTGGACTGGGAACTCCTTGTTCTTCTGTTAGACACTTTTGAGGATCTTCAAGTTTTAACATCTTATTTCTTTGCAAGTGGATATGCTTCTAAAATAAGATAGAATAGAACAAAGATTTTTTCATGTGTTGTCATAAAATTACTACTGTCCCCACCCTTCCCCCCCACAACAGACACACCCAACACCAAAGTTCTGATTCTTTTAATGTTCCTCTAATTTGGGGGCAGCGTTGACTCAGAAGGAGAAAGGATACCACATGTTCTGATGGTTCAGAGTCGGGGGAAGGGGGAGTCTGCGATAGTTGAGCCATTCTACATTCCCTCTCTCTGTTTTCTCATTGTTTCCTGAGAGTATTTTCTATTTCTTTGTAAGCCCTCTGCTTTCTGTTGGCTGTGTATGTCTCCACTTAGTGCCAATGTAGGAAGGCCACTTTGTCTTTCTTCTAAGACATTCCAGAACAAGAATTTATTGCTGGTGGTAAATTTCATATACCTATGTGCATGAGAATATTTGAAATGGCTTTCAGTTGCCAAAATGCAAAGACAGACTGTGTATATAGTCTGGCAGGTGGAAAGTATATATTCCCTTTTATTGTAGCTGCTATGCTTATTCATTTGGCAATATATGAGAGTTCTAACTTCTAACGTAATACACTTGCAGTTGGGTTTAGCTAGGTAGACACAGTAATATCCAGATGAAACTGGGAATTGGGAGGCAGTGATTGGTCACCTCTCCTGGACNTTTTTTTTTTTTTTTTTTTTTTTTTTTAATAGACCTTATTTATTCGAGTGGTTTTAGGTTCATAGCAAAGGTGCCTGCTTTTTTCATCATTGTCTTCTTTTTAAACTTGGCCTTGAAGAAAAAGCTACTTTTAAGAATAGCCACCAGGATATTGTTTTCAGGACCGACCCAGAAACCTGTTCCTAATTTCTGACTATCACAGATGCCTCACATAAAATGAGCTTAGAACTTCTGATAGGTTGTTTTCATAAGGTTCTCTTCTACTTTTAAAAAATAATCAACTAATATCATAATACAAAGTTACTTTCTTAATTTTTTTTACTTACTATAAATTGGAATCATATATATAATTTAGGGTTAGAATTTCTTGGTTGTATAGGTAGGTTGCTCTGTTAGAGGCTAAAAGTAAATACATATGTTTCCTGAAACCAAAATAAGTATAAAGATAAAGGAGTTGTTTACTTTTCCATTTGATGAAATATCTCTTGTGGTTCGCCTCCGTGGAAGGAGTCTGGGATGCTTAGAAGTTCTGTGATAAAGGAAAGAAGAGTAGGGAATAGGTAACTAGTTTATTTGATTTGCCCTTTTTCCTTTTAGCCTGGATAATACCATTAATCTTACAGCAGAGTTTCCTGTTCCTTATGCTCAGTCTTGTTAGACTTCTTTCCTCTTGCCTTTTCCTTAGGGAGTAGGAGGATAAGGTAGGGTCTAGATAGGGTAGGGTCTCAGGTGGGGAACCACCTTCTGAGCTTTGAATCATTGGCAATTCCAAGCTGTGAACCCACAGACCATAGAAGGAGCTACGTATGGAGAGAATAATATTGCTTGTCCATGGCTTCATCCTCAAACGCATAGGAAATTGCATTTTACTGCAGCTTTATAGATAAACTTACACATATAGGTCTCCTAATATTTTCCTGGTTCGCATTCTGTCAATATTTCCCCCAACTCTTGCTTTTTTTTGGGGGTGGTGGGAGGACCTCTGTTAAAAATTATTTCTATGGACTCCAGGAAACAAACTGAGGGTTTCGGAGGTGAGAGGGGGTGGGCAGATGGGTGAGCCCGGTGATGGGTATTAAGGAGGGCACGTATTGCATGGAGCACTGGGTGTTATACGCAAACAGTGAATCATGGAACACTACATCAAAAACTAATGATGTACTATATGGTGACTAACATAACGTAATAAAAAAATGATTTCTAAATATTTCATATCTTCTTTATCATTCACACTTCAGTGGATGCTTAGATTGTTTCCATCCCTTGGATATTGCAAACAATGCTGCAGTAAACATCAGGGTGCATATATCTTTTTGATTTAGTGTTCTCGTTTTCTTTGGATAAATAACCAATAGTGGAATTATTGGATCATATGATATTTCTTTTTTTATTTTTTTGAAGAACCTCTGTACTGTTTTCCACAGCGGCTGAACCAGTTTGCATTCCTGCCAATAGTGCACAAGGGTTCCTTTTTCTCTACATCCTTGTCAACACTTGCTATTTATTATATTTTTTAATTTTTATTTATTATTATTTCATATATTTGATTTTAGCCATTCTGACAGGTGTGTGGTGATATCTCATTGTGGTTTTGATTTCCATTTTTCTGATGATGAGTGATGTTGAGCATCTTTTCATGGGTCTATTGGCCATGTATGTCTTCTCTAGAAAAATGTCTATTCAGGTTTTCTGCCCATCTTTTCATCAAATTATTTGTTGTTCTGGCATTGAATTGTGTAAGTTCTTTATATAGTTTGGGTATTAACCCTTTATTGGATATATCATTTGCAAATATCTTTTTCCATTCAGTAGTCACCTTTTCCTTTCATTGATGGTTTCCTTCACTGTGAAAATCCTTTTTTTGGCGGGGGGGGGTGTAGTTCCAATAGTTCATTTTTTCTTTTGTTTCCCTTGCCTGAGGATATATATATGTGTGCGTGTGTATACATATGTATATATATGTATATAGATATATATGTGTGTGTGTGTGTATATATATATATATATATATATATATATTTACAATGGAATATTACTCAGCCATAAAAAAAGAATGGGATCTGGCCATTTATGACAACATGGATGGACCTAGAGGATATAATGCTAAATGAAATAAACCAGACAGAAAAACAAATACCATATGATTTTACTCATAAATGGAATTTAAGAAACCAAACAATAAGAAGGAGACAAACAAAAAAACACTTTTTTTTTAAAAAGATTTTCTTTATTTGAGAGAGAGCACAAGTTGGGAACAGGGACACACAGACTCCCCATTGAGCAGGGAGTCCAACCTGGGCCTCAATCCCAGGAACCCCCCCATCATGACCTGAGCCAAAGACAGATGCCTAAACGACTGAGCCACCCAGGTGCCCCCCAAAATACAGACTCTTAAATACAGAGGGCAAACTGGTGATTGCCAGAGGGAAGGTGGGTTGGTGGGTGGCTGAAATTGATAAAGGAGATTAAAAGGTAGACTTCCAGTTGTAAAATAAATAAGTCACAGAAATGAAAAGTACAGCATGGAGAATAGAGTCAATAAGAATGTAATAACGTTGTTTGGTGACAGATGATGACTACACTTACCGTAGCACATTCTGCCTACCGAAAGAGTCGTGTAGAATCTTGTGCCTGTGTAAGAAGAGCTTCTGGATTTAGAATTGCATATATATTTTTCAAGGAATGGTTTCCACATTGGGATTAAGAGGAAATAACTAAATTGTCTTTCCAAGACATTTAATTCCTTTTGTTCTCTTTTTTAATCTGTAGGAGGTCTTCTGCACTTTGCCACACCCATGGACCCTCTATTTCTGCTTCTCCACTACCTTAGAAAGACTGATAAAGAGGTGAGTTTCTCTGTTTTGGACTTTAACAGTGAGGGACCAGAATAGATCGCTTTTTGCTTGATCTTCTCTCTCTCCTTTTAATGATCCAAATGTAGAGTCCCCACAATTCAGATGTAATTTAATTTGATTCAGGTTGGTAGGTTTGGTCTAGAACACCTGTAGCACGTATGGGTTAGAGCACTGACACAGACCTGAGAACTAGCACTATTCTCTGACTAGTTTACCTGTGACTTTTGAGAATGGCCCAGCCCTCTATGCCCCATGCCTTACTTGTTTGACTAAAAGCCTAATGGTGAGAATTTTATCTTTAAGTACTCATTCATTTTGAAATACAGTACAAATGTTAAGAAACTGACCTCGGGCCTTAAGAGAGGAAAGAAGACTTATTTTCTTTCATTTTCTTCTTTCTGTGAGATATTAAATAGGTAAACTGGGGTGTACCTAGTAAAAGCTCATTAACAGGGAAGCTGTACTTGAAACTTAAGGAATCCCAGGTAGATGAAATTTACCCTTCCAATATAAAGACAGAGTTCATTAACAGTAATCATTTCAGCCAGAGGTTCTAAAACATTTTGGTTTCAGGATATCTTTACACTCCTGAAAATGTTTAGGGATCCCCAAAAGCTCTGTTCCTGTGGGTTTTATCTATCAATATTTACTACATTAGAAATTAAACCTGAGAAATTTAAAATAGTTGTATTAATTTATTTTGAAATAAAAATAATGAGCCCATTACATGTTAACATAAATAACATGTTTTTAATGAAGCAAACAACAAAATTCAGTGAAGAGTGTGGCACTGTTTTCCATTTTTGCAAATCTTGTTGATGTCTGCCTGAATAGAGGACATCTAGATTCTCATATGTGGTTCTGCATTTGGTCTGTTTCCATGTATTGTTTCTGTGGAAGTATATGAAGAACATGCAGCCTCACACAGATATGTAGTCAGAAAAGGGAGGAACAGTACAATAGCTCTTTCAGACAACTATGTATTCTTCTTTGATACTAATCTAAAAATCAACAAGGGGTAGTGGTTTCTTAAAGTTCATTGTAATGTAGCATCTGAAACCCTGTCAGTGAATTTCCTGTGTTCAGTGAATTTCCTGTGTTCTGTTTACATGAGAATCCATTGTTCTGTCTTGCACCGAGGATGGATTTTTTACCCATGTAGGATTTTGTAATATCATGCCTTGGTCATTTGGAAAATATTGCTTCACTGATTTCTGCAGATCTTCCAAATGTTGATCCATCTCTTTTCTGTCTCTCTCTCTCCTTTGTTAATATCACTACTGATCTCATCAGAAAACTATATATTGGGAAGCTGTCATACCAGATACAACTTTTCTAACATTCCCAATTTTTGCTTGGAAGTTAAAATTTATCACTGCCTGCAAGTACTTTCAGTCTTTTCCTTGAAGTCACAGGCTCACTTCTTTTATGTTCTGCCAAATACCCAAGTCTGAACAGCCCTAGACCATAATAGTTTTTTCAATTAAGAATGGTATCCCACAAAAAGTAGTTATTTCTGCACTTGACTCACTTTTCCTTGAGGTGATTACTGCCTGGGTAGCAGCAGAAGGGGCTTTCAGCATCACTTTTAACAGAATATTTAAAAGATTTGCACTCAGGATCGAGATTTAACTAAAAGTAATTGCTTTCATTCTTGATCAGAGATATCCTGAAGTGACACTGGCTTCTGCTTCTTCTGTTGCTGCTGCTGCTGCTTCTTTTTTTTTTTACCTGCCCCATATGGCAGTGAAGAGCAAGGGAGCTACAGGACAGGTTGGTGCCGTGGCCATGACCGGTGCTAAGGAGCCTGCAGTTCTGGCCCCCTTGGCCGTGCAAATGTCAGCACAGTGGAGATGCAGATAGCATCCTAGCATTATTGTGAAAATAGTCTTGAGCTCTGGACACCCCCGAAAGGGTGTGAGAGACTCCCTGGCATCCACTAACCACACAGTCTGGAAATCTGTGAATTAACAATTTTAAGGAATAAGTGTTATTTAAACTACTTAGAAGAATCTGGGTCTTCGTACTCTGATATTTGCTTGTAGTTTAAATGTTTATGGACTCATCTTATTTAGTCCTTAGACCAAGTTTCCAAAACTTCTATATGGTGGGTGTATCAGTTTAATTTGCTGTAAAAACCAAAAGCAATAGAACGGACTTCAAACTTTAAGTCATACTTTGTCCAGATGCAGTTTAGCTTTTTTTTACTCCCCTCCCTTCCTACATCCTCTGCCCATTACTGTGGATTGGTAAAGTTTTATTCCTTACTTCATTCATGGTGCTCATTCTCTGGAAGCTACCATGGAGCCAGCGTATTTAGGGTATATGAGCGGCGAGGCCAGTAAGTTTTCATCTCTAATGAATGGGAGTGGTCTGGTCACCACTAGAAGTGAGGATCCCAGTTGAATACTTAAGTTGGCTCCCGTTTGTTTTCTAGGATACATTAACAGAGAAAGTCACCAACCAGCCTTAGCACCTGTACTGATACACATTTAAAGTCCCTCCCCCCATGTCTTGGGGCTTTTTCCCTGTGTCCCACTGAGACCACGGCTGTGGTGAATTAACCCTCACCCTGGCCCTCTTGGGAGTCCTGAGGACTGGTTCAGGTTGACAGACACAGTATGAAGCAGAAGTTCTGCTCAGAGTGGTGGTTGGCTTTCATTGTAAACCATCTTACTTTTTCTTCTCAAATACTTAAAGAGCACTATAAAATACTCATAAAGCATTTAGGTATTTCTTTCCCTCCATGTTAAACATGATCTTTTCTTATTGAGTTAAAGAATATTGGTATGCACTTTTGAAATGGTGACTTAGGCTTTTTTAATCGTAAGATTTAACATCAGAAAAATTCTTCTAGAATTTTTAGCTATCCCAACTGTTACTAACTTTATATTCAAAACAAGTTGTTTCTTCCATTTCCTTTTTGAGGATATATGGTAAATAAAGTGAGAATGAAATATAAGTTAATTATGAAATTATTGTATCATAACTGTGTGGCAGTCCATGATATATAATTAGAGTATTGTTTTAAATAGCTAAATATTTAAAATCTTTGTTGACCATGAAAGAATATTCATTAAAGTGGATATCTAAAGACAGGAAGACTTGGAAAACCTGTGGATTATTCTTACTATCTGAAGGAAAAAGCATTGAAATTGAAGCATTTCTTTTCACTTTTTGACTTATCAAAAAGTGTGGCAGGCTTTCACACATGCTACTGAATGAATGAGATTTCAGCCTTCAAACCAAAGAAAGCTGCATTTGCAGAAAGAAAACTGATCAAAGAATCAGAAAGAAAGAGAACTGACAAAAACAGAAAGAAAACTGACAGACTGTTTCTTTGTCTTCAGATGGAGTTGTCACTAAAACAGAAAAGCAGAGTGAGCTAGAAGTAGGACATGGACAGAACCATACGTTTTTTTTATCAAGACCACTATCCCCAAGTCAGGGGACTAATGATTTAGACAGACTTCAGCTCTTCATGCTTCTGCACAGTTAAGTAAAAATAACCTGATTGAGAAGAAGAATGTTCTCAATTTCTGTGTTCTGAATTCTGGCCCATTGGTTACCAGGCCTTATACACCCCTATAGATGGGCCTGATTTAAAATGTGTGCAGCTTCCTTGGACTTATCCCTCTGCCTGTCTTTTCTTTTATCATGGTCTTCATTTGGAAGCACTGTCAGACAGTTCTGGTAGGAGCAGATTCATTTTGGTAATTTTCTCCTTGCTGTAGTATTTCTTTCTTCATCCCTGGGGTAAGGATAGGGAGGGAAGCTGTTTGCTCTTTGTGTGATCTGGGCTTTTTCCTGAGTGATGGTCAGGACCCCTGCTTTGTGACCTCAGCTGGTTCTTCCTCACATTGAATGAGTTGGACCAGCCCAGTGCAATCTCTACCACCATCTCCACAAGCTTCCATGGCTTTTAGTGCTCTTGCAGAACTTTTTCCCCCTGTGACTGTACTTTTGATGTGGGTGGTACACTGGTTGGAACCCCGGTGCTTTCAAGAGCTTCCTGGAGGGACCTGAGAGTCAGTTCTGGAGCCTATCCCAGTTGATGGGTTCTTTAGGTGAAACAAGTGACTTTGAACTTAGTTTAAAGGTCCAGCTATGAGATGATGTATCTTTTTCTAACCTGTGAGTTTGCTGACTGGAGTGCTTGCCTTCTGACTGAATGAAGTCTTTTTTCAGGGAAAATTCCAGCCCCTAGATCAAGTTGTGGTGGATGACACGTTTCCAAATTGCGTCTTGTTGCTGAAACTTCCTGATCTTGAGAAGTTACTTCGACATGTGACAGAGGAGAAAGGTAGAGTATGTGGCCTTTGAAATCAGGCTTATGGCTGCTGGAAAGGCTAGGCACCTGTCCCTCTAAATGTAAGGCTTTTTCTATGTCAGTCGGAGGGGAAGGTGTCGTTCAGACTTGCTTCTGCTCGTCAGTGCTAGTCCTCTATTGCACTGGACTGTTCAATCTTGGAAATTCTAACCAGTGGAATACTGTCTCCCACAGGGCCAGAAATCATGAGGCTTGGGCTTTGGTCTCAGTTCTTCTTTGAACTAGTCTGTGACTTCAGTTAAGTTCCTCGACTGCTTTCTGCCTCAGATTTCTCACTTGTAAAATTACATAAAGCCTATACCTTAATTAAATCAAGAAGTGTTTATTGAATGCCTGCTAAGAAGCATATGTTGAGCACTAGAGTTAAACTAGTTATAATAAATAAGACATTATCCTTTCCCTTACTAGGCTTTGAGTCTACTGGGGACAAATGCAAATAGGACAGTGACAGCAGAGAGTAATCGAAGGGAACTCCTGGTTTTCTGGGGATGCACAGGACAGGTTTATAACCTGGTGGGTGGGGAGTGCAGGTAGTTGACTGTGGTGTTGCTCTCCTGGGGGAGAGGATCTCTAAGTGGAGCCATGAGGGATAAGTCAGAGTAGCAGCATAATGGGGGGATGGATATATGGCAAAGTTCGTCATGTGTAGGAAGCTCTGAGGAGTTCACGTTAGCCAGAGTAGAGGAAGCCAGGGTTGCATTAAGGTTGGTAAGGAAGGAAAGGGGTGGGAATGCGGGGCAAGGGTTCAGATGATGAAGGGCCTGATGTGTTTCTGACTTTGTGTAATGGGAGTGGAGTGTCAGCAGAGTTTGAGCAGGACAGAGCTATAACGTGAAAAACCTACTAGAGAACCTAAGCCCGGGTCCATCATTCCACGGAGGCTGCGACAGTTCAATGATGGTAGCCTGAGCTTAGCACCTGGAACTAGCAGAAAGTCGCCCCAAGAAGATAACCAGCCTCCTTCAGTCTTGGGTGGTAGTCAAGAAGGAGGAGGAGTCAAGGATGACAGTTGAGTTGTGCCGTGACCCACAGTGAGGGTGGCCTCCTGGAGACATGGGTGGGAGGAGCAGGCTGGGGCTACTGAAGAGAGGAGTTGTAGACACTATTCATTTGAATTTTGAGAGAAGGAGGTGAGGCAGCATATGTGAATGCGTCCTGTTAAGTTGGAAACACTATACAGACTTAGCATCCGTGTCTCCAAAAAGTCATCCAAGTAGTTTCAGGGTTAATATGGACAGAGAGTGTGGGAACCAGAACAATAGGCCGATGAGCTGTGGTTGTTCGTGGTCGGTTTGGCAACCGTTGACTGTTCTGAGCCTGACAAAGTGGTGGTTCCAAGACGTGTAAGCTTACGGTGAGAAAGGGGAGAACCTCACTGATTGCATTTTACATTTTAGGTTCATCTAAATTCACCCTTGGCCAGGCTTAGAGCTGCATTTTAGATTTGGAATGTGGCACCAAGGTTTTTTCAAAACAGTCCCATTAAAGACATTCCCTGATGTTGAGTTTGGAGGAGATAACAATCTTTTGTGGGTGAACAAATGAATTAGCTTACAGCCATTTCTGTAAGCTTAAATGATGAGGAATAAGTACACTCATTTCAATTTTGCCAAGCCAATGTAAGTTGAAAATGCAATTAATTCATTATCCCAAATGCTTACATGAACTATATAAAGAACCAAACCCAGAAACCCAGATTCAGAAACGGTGTTAATGCACTGGCATTTGTTAGCTTAATAACCTGCATTTCAAAACAAGAGCTTCCCTCTCTCTCATTCCTTCCTTCTTTCACATGGAACCCCTGACCATTAATTAAATCATTATCTGAACTCCTGTCCTAATCTCTTTCACTCCTCTCAACATTGCCCAGCTGTTGGAGTTATGCTGCTAGAGAAAGTGATGCCCTATGCTTATCTTGTTTGACCAGCTCTGAATAAACTTCAGAATACTATGAATTTCCCTTTGGGTCTTCATGGGAAAAGATTTCTATCTCAGTGTGCTGTCCTTGTATACAGAACTGACATAAAGAGAATATTTCACATACTTGTGTTCTGGGTTAAGGGGTAAGGCAAGTAATGTGAGATTGTTTATGTGTATTTTGATGAAGAGGCCTTTTTCAGGATGATGCATATTTAAGAGATATAAGAAATCCTACTATTTCTATTTTTTTTTCTCATTTAAAAAATTTTTGGTTTTGTTTTTAAACCTTCCATTATTTTGGGATTTACAGAATGTCATTTATTAGGGGAAGAATTTGATTATGAAGAAACTGTCAAGAGTTTTACAGAGAATTGCATACATCTTTTACTGCATGAAATTTAACCTGAATTATCATTCTATGTTTTGCCTTACTATCACTAAAAAAGAAAGAAAAATTTGAAGCCTAGCATGTTAGAAACCTGAAATATATATAGGCTAATAATATATATCTGCTTTGAAAATGAAAGTCCATGGACTGGTAAAACAATTATTTTAATTTAAGAAAATTAAAGATACAAAAAATTCAGATAAAAAACTGCAAATATTATTTAGTACTCAATCTAATAATCAACCAGTGTTAATATTTTATTATATTTGCTTCATTTCTTTTTGGTGAAAGAATTTTTTTAAGAACAGTCTGGTAATCTGATCCCAGGATCTGATGGCTTCCAGGGAAAATTAAAAGTATATTTGCTATATAGTTTTGAAGAAATCTTGCAAACTTCTCAGCATCCTTGGTCTGTAAGATGAAGAGTTTGAAAGGTTGAGAGTATCCCCCATACATTATAATCAGTACTTTGCAAAGTTGTTCTAGATCATAAAATAAAGCAATAATTTTATTCTTTTAGCTGATAGTGTTGAAATTATTGAATGACCAGGATGTGGATATTATTTAAGTATTGCAGTTAATAGCATCTGGTATATACCATAAAGAGATGCTTATGGAATTAAATGATATAATACAGGTAAATCCATGCCCAGAGAGTACTGGATAGATAGTAAATGCTCAGTAAATGTAAGGACTATTTATTAGGACTTATGAATTAGAAATTGTTAATTCTTTGCTGATGTGTAGGTACTGGGCACACCCATATGCATCTGTTTGATGGTCCGTTGCTAAATACATACTGAAGTGATTTAAGTAGAATGGGGATAATCAGGTAATAATAAAAATGTCTACTATCTAATGAGAAATTATGTATCATCTATATTTTATATACGTTATTGTAGTCTTACAGTAATTCATTCCCTCATTATTGTTACAACCTGCATTTTTACAAAAGAGGAAACCAAGTCTCAAAAAGGTGAAGTTAGTGGACTAGCATCACAGAAGAAGCAGTGGGGAACCAGATCTGGAACCCGTGTCTGACAGCCACTCTTTCCTTTCCTTCTTGCAACCGTGCCACGCTTCCGGAACACTCGGGTAGAATTGTTAGGTGGTATCTCATGTAAAGATAGAAACTTATTTTTTTTAAAAAAAGCCTGTCTTCATAATTTCCCTTTGGAGGCAAAAAGAGAGAGACAGGAAAGAAGACAAAGAACTATGATAACATAAGGAAAAGACAAGTTTCTCATCTGGCAGTGAGCTTTCTGTTCTCAGGCACCCATTTCCTTCTTTTCAGCGATTGCCCTGGGTCCCAGCTGCCTATTCGAATTTAGCTTACTGTCCATTTATAAATTACTGTTTGGTTCCGTACCGTATTTTATTGCTAGGATTTTCAAAATAAGCGAAGAGGACTGCGAAGGAGTGGTCAGGGGTATCCATGAGAGGGAACAAAGATGAAGGAGAGAGCGGATGGTCTTTAACGTCCATTCTCTCCTCAGGCACTCTGCAAATAGAACAAAACCTGAAACACTCAGATTCCCCAACCGGCTGTCTTGATATTAGACTCCAGATGCTGTCTCAGAAGTCTGTGGCATTCAAGATCTGGTTAAGCCTGCTAGGTTTATGAGCACCTCCCCCTCCCCACCTCCTCCCTGCCTGGTAAACCCAGCCCCGGTTGTTTGTCTCCCAAATGACGATGGTGGTGACCTTAGTTAGCGCTGCCTGCTTTATTAGCGAAGGAAATGATGTGTCTCTGTTTGCTAGCTCTGGGGCTAAGTACATTTCTTGCCAAAGAAGTTCACATTCAGTGGAGGGATGACAGGGGAAAGGCCTAATAAAGGGTTACGAACTTCATCTTGAGTGTAACACTGTTTCATATTGCAAGCCAAAGCTGCACTAGGCTGTCTGATGTGATTAACAGGAAGAGCCAGGAAAACTTACCTGATTAAAATACCCCAAGTACAGTTGCCAAGTTTCTATCCCCAGGAGGCAGGAAAAAAAAGAGACCATATGAGTTTCTGTTATGGAAAACATTGAGAAAGTAGATGTGAAAATGTGCTCTAGGCAGTTTGTTCAATAATACATCAGGGAAATTCAGGACTGCGAGCCGATTACCCAATTGCTGAACATGTTATTTAATTGTGGACTCACTTTTATTCCATCTTTATTTTGTAAATCCAGTCTTTTCCAGATGTTTGAGACCAGTTTTATAGGCACCAGACACATTAAGGAAAGAAACCTTTCCAGCATATGTACATATTATCTAACTCACCAACTCTTGGAAATATTAAATTTAAGACACAAAAAAACATGGTATTTTTCATAATTTTGGGTAATCCGTGGCCTTCAGGAATATTTTGAACCCTCTTATCAAAATTTGCAAATTTCAAAATTAAGCAGTTTATGCACTTGGTCCTTTTGTAGCATTCTGGGATATGCAAGTTGGATACTTCTTAGTTGGATACTACTTACTTGTCCAGGGATTATTCAATTAGAAATAAATTGATAATTTAAAATTTCCTAGGAAAAAACCCCCAGGCCCAATTAATGTCACTGGTGAATTCCGGCATACTTTAAAATAGAAATAATACTCAAATAATGATACTTACTCAAACCCTTTCAGAAATTAGATGAGGAAGGAATATTTCCCAAGTAATTTTATGAAGCCAGAATTATCCCAATACCAAAGTCAAAATTATTTTAAAAAGAAAACCAGGCCAATATCCCTTATGATCATAGACTGAAAAATTCCTAATAAAATATAAGCAAATCAAATGTATAAAAATGATAACATATTATAACCAAATGGGATTTATCTCAGGAATGAACACTAGAAAATCAATCTGCAAAATTCACCATATTTACACATGACAAAAGAAAAGCTATATGATCATCCCAATAGATTCAGAAAAATCATTTGACAAAATTCAGTCATTATATAAATTCTCAGCAAATTAGAATAGACGGGAGCTTCCTCAGTCTGGTAAAGGGTGTCTTTGACAAACCTAAGCTAACATCACACTTCACTGTAAAAGACTGAACACAGTTTTCCTCTATGATTGGGTACAAGGTAAGCATGTTTGCTTTGATCACTTTTATTCACCATTGTAGTAGGAGTCCTAGCAGTTTCAATAAAACAAGAAAAAGATAAGTGGTATACAGATTGGAAAGTACATAGTGAAGCTATCTTCATTCATAAACAATATGGACATGTATGTAGAAAGTCCAAATGAATCTACAGGAAAATAATTACTATAACTAATAAGCAGGATACAAAGTCAGTTTACAAAAAATGAATTATATTTCTGTATACTAGCAGTGAACAATTGGACAATGGAATAAAAATGTATCCAGAATATCATCAAAGATCATGAAGTTCTAGAAATAAATATAACACAGTATGTGCAAGAGCAGGACACTGGATTTTACAGACCATTGCTGAGAAAGTAAAGAATTAAATAAATAGATGTATCATGTTCATGAATTTGAAGATTCAATATTGTTAAGATGTCCATTCTCTCTAAATTGACCTATAGATTTAATTAATGTATCAGGCTTTTTTGGAAGGGGTGGGGGGAAGAAATTGATGAGCTTTTTCTAGAATTAATATGAATTTGCAAAAGATCTGCAATAAACAGAACAATTTTGAAAAAGAAGAACAAAGTTGTAGAACTTACCAATCCGACTTCAAGACTTATTCTAGAGCTGTAATAATCAAGAAGCGTGGCATTGCTATAAGGATAAATATATAGATAAGGGAACAGAATAGAGAATCGGGAAGTGGACCCACACTTATATAGTCAATTGAATTTTTTCCACAGTGTCAAGATAATTCAGTGGGAGAAAAGAGTCTTTTCAACAAATGATCTGGAAAAACTGGATATGCATATGAAAAACAATGTTAACCCTCACTTCACAGTCATATAGAAAAATTAAAATGGATCACTAATTTACATGCAGAAATGAAAACTACTAAACTTCTAAAAGAAAACATAAGAGAAAATTTTGTGACCTTGGGGATAGGCAAGGATTTCTTAGGACATAAAACCCACTAGCCATAAAAAATATATATATAAATTACACTTCATCAAAATTAGTATCTTCTGTTTTTTGAAAGACACCACAGTTGGAAGAAATGTTTACATGGTCTATCTGATAAAAGATATGTATCTCAAATATATAGTTTTCTTAGCACAGTTATAAGATGATACACATACATTCCCAGTAAAAACAATCAGCACAAAGTTTGAACAGACACTTAGCAAAAGAAGATTTATAAATAGCCCATAGGCACACGAAAACATGTTCAATATCATTAGTCACCAGGGAAATGTAAATTAAAACCACAAGGAAATATCATTAATATTTACTAGAGTGGCTTGAAATAAAAAAGAAAAACAATAAGTTGGGAAACTACTGGAACTCACCTACCTGGCTGGTGGAAGCATAAAATAGTATAACCACGTGACAGTTTCTTATGACTCAGTAATTCTACACCTAGGGATTTAACCTAAGACTTACGAAAACACATCTCCATGCAAAGACTTGTGCAAGAATGTTCAGAGCAGCCTTTTTGTTTTCAGAGCAGCTTTTCCAAAATAGCCCAAAACTGGAAACAAACTAAATGCCCTCTGGTAGGTGAGTGTAAACAAAATGTAGGCTATCCATACACAGGATACTACTCCAAAATACCAAGGAAATGTTACCAGCTGCAACAAAATGGTTGAATCTCACAGAAATTATTTGGAGCAAAAGAAGATAGTCACAAGAAAGTACTTACTGTATGATTCCATTTCCATCAAGTTCTAGATAAGGCAAAAACTAATCTGTAATGACAGCATATGACTGTGTGTATACATTTGTTCAGACTCCTCAAATTGTAAACTTAAAATGGGTGTATTAGCCATATGAATATTATTCCTAAATAAAGATTTTTTTTTAGTGGAAGTAGTTACTGATCCATGAGAAACTAAGCCTCCTCATTTCTGACACGGTATTTTTTGTTTGTTCATTTTGTTTTGTTGTTTCCTCCCCCACGGTCCCCACAGGGTAATGCTGGAATCCAGTGATAGAATGTAGGAAGCAATGCAGTTAAGTGATGGCTTTGAGATCTGAGCCTGGTTGACCTGGAGGATGGTTTGGGAGGAAGATGAATAGTCTGTCCTTAGGCACAGAACCTCAGCTCAGGGCTTTGGGCTTCCTACTTCAGGTTTTTTGGTCTCGAAACAAAATGAACTCACCCCCCAGAGAAAGGTACAGTTGGCTTTGGAGCAGGAGGAAGCGGAGCCAGAAAAGAATCAGAGGAAAAGTCACCAGAGACCTAGAAGAACCAAGAGGAAATTTTTTTGTGGAATCATGGAGGAGAAGTTTTTCCCGCAAAGAACAGGTTCAAAAATACTGAGAAGGGTGAAGACCTAATTGATCTCAATAAAATGAATGTCAGATCCACAGCTCTGGAGTCAGCTAGAGTAGGAGTCTTGTACCCTGCATACTGACTCAGTGACTTTGGACAGTGTAGTTCACTTCACTCTAACCCAGTCTTTTAAGGTGGGGACAAACTGGTTTTCACCTGAGATTCATTCTGAACATCAGTGAGAAATGTATGTAAAGAATGTACACAGCCTTGAAGATACATTCGTTTCTGATGCTATTATCATTAGCAAGCTGTCATTTAACCTTTTCTTTAAGTAATATTAAGTATTTGTTATATGTTAGGTGCTATGCTTTCGGCTTTGTGTGAATCGTCTTGTGTAACAGGTGACACTGTACCCTGGGTGTGTCGGAGCCCAGACAGTATGGCTCAGAGCCTGTGGTCTCCACTTCTCCTGACAGAGCATTTTCAAGAGGATTAAGGAAGGGCCTGCAAGGGGCTCAGGGAGTGCGAGAGAGGAAGGAAACTGTGGCAGATTGTAGAACGTTCTTCCAAGAAATGTGGACATCAGAGGCAAGAGAGAAGTGAGTAGCAGAGTCTAGGTGGGATTTCTTGGGAGAGACCTCTACACTGAGCTTCTTTGGAGATTTATCTCAGGCAATGAACGGAGCTTCTTCAGAAGTTTTAATGCACACAACAGTGTACATTTATTGAGTGATTGCTGTGTGCTCTTAGAATTCCCCTTATTTTTGTACGTGGGTGGGACACTGTCTCCAAGGAAGCTGAGTCCAGTCTCACCTGCCTTGTTTCCACAGCGGCTGTTTGCCCAGGTTTGCCCCTGGCTCCCGCATAGCAGACGTTGCTCCTTGGAGTTCTCATACTCTGACAACGCTATTTGCAACTGTCTCTCCTCCATGATTCCAGTGACACATCCTGAGGAGATGGGTGCAGAGGCCCAACCCCCCCCTCCTTCTTGCCTCCTATCGCCCACAGTGTTGACAAGCGCAGAGCTGGAACAGGGAGGGCACGTACAGGAGCTAAGACCAGCCCCTCTCCCATACATACAAACCATTTCGTGGAAGGCAAGTGATGTAACAGACTGCAGAAAATGAACCCCAAATAAGCATTTCCATCTCCCACAACGAATATGGAGGAAGGAGAAAACGCCATTCTACATGGCTAGCAAAGTCACACGGGGGAGTTTGCATCTGGCCCTAGGATTGCCAGGGGTCCCAAAGATCACTTCTGCATGAGGCAGGAGGCTGAGAGCACAGGCCTCTGCCTCTGCTGGTTGCACAGAAAGCAAGAAACTCCGTGAATGAAGTGTTCCCGAGGAAATAATGGCTCATATCACAGTATGTAAAGCTAGGTGGATTGTGAGGGGAGGAGGAGTAACTTAGAAGAGGTGGTACTTTTATCCCCAGTGAGGGCCAGGTCAAGCCTATTGTAAATCCAAATTCCCCTGAAATACAGTTATGGTTATACTGGTAATGCATTCAAAGATAGGCCTATCTTTTCTTCTTTCTCGCAAATCCCACCAGGACAGTACCAAGTAGTTAACAGGATTTTTTCCCTCAATGTCTACAGTGCATCTGCATTTGGTTTCAGTTTCCTTTCTTGGGATTTCCATTCTTATTGTAGAAAAGAAGTCTCTCATTGAAAACACTGAGCTAAGCTTCAAATTATTTCAAAAAATAAAGGTTGCTTGGCATATTAATTTGCTGAGTTGTAAAAATTACAGATTTTTCTACAGGTTTGTTTGTATACTTTTTTCCAGTTTTATTAAGAAGTAATTGATACATATCATTGCATAAGTTTAAGGTGTAAGGCATGATCGTTTGACTCACAGGTATTATGAATTGATCACCACGATAAGTTTTGTTAAAATCTGTCATCTCACAGAGATGTTACAAAAAGAAAAGAGAAAAATTTCTCCTTGGGATGAGAACTGTTAGTATAATTTGATGATTTGCTTAAATTCCCATTCATTTAATGGTTGAATGAAACCTGAGGCACCTAAGTTCTGTTTTGGGATTTTTTTTTACCTCTTAAGTATGCTCTCAGACTTATAAATTGAGCTTTTCAAGAATATAAACTGTTATGAAGCATTTTTAAATTGTTGATATTTTATATATATATATATATATATATCCTATATATGATATAACTTTACGAATTTATTTTTTGTTTAATAATATACTTTTCTGTTCTCTTTAATCCAGAAATAGACAAAAAGAAATATTACAAGTACAGCAAGGAGAAGACAATAAAATGGCTGGAAAAGAAGGTATAGTACATCTCCAATACCTTATTGGCAGAAAAATTTAACGCTCTTTTTTAAAAAACCGTTTAGAGAAGGCGCTAAGTCGGAATCCAATGGCCATCTTATATATCCAGCTAAAAGAGAGAAAAAGATATCCAAATATGAAAAGAAATCTTTTACTTTGCATCCTCCCTAACTCATCTGTGGAGTTAGCTTGGTGTTTTCCTTTGACCTGCGTGCCCATTGCCCGTGATCCTCACCACTGGACGAAAGAACTTCTCACTACTTGGTGATGTAGATGTGTGTCTTCCATGCCAGGTAACATCAGGCGGGATGCCCGTTTGCTGCTGACAGTCCTGCTGTTGTCTCAGAGGTTTCATTGCCCACCCAGCAAGGCAGGGATCCAAGGCAGACAGGATTCAAGCTTAGAGAAAGTGTGTCTCGCTCTCAGCGTCTGGTGGCTTGAGGGATTTTAGTGATCCTAAAATGCTAGAACTAATATAAGGTCTAGGGTGGTGTTTTTCAAACTGTTTTAGTGGGGTGGAGTGGAATGGAATGGGATTGGGATGGGATGGGATGTATTAAAGTATATAGCACAGAGTAAGGACAAGTATTAAGTATGATTCTTTGAAACATATATTTATATATGTGTTTATTGGGTTGCTATGTATTTCTTACTGTGGTTATAGTAGAAACAAATAAACCACTTTGAAAGCCACTGGCCTAAGAAAATTGTGTACTTTCACACTGATTAAGAATCTCACCAGACTGGGTCTATTGATGACAAAGTTTTTCAGGCTCAGTAGATAACAGTATAGTACAGATTCCTAGGATTCTCTTCTATCTTGTATGTAAAAACATGCTTGTCATATTATTTTAAGGGGCACACAGGGAACCGAGAAACATGGAAATGAACCTTACAGAGTTAGGCCCCTCCTATACAAAGTAGTGGAAGGATATTAAAGTGCCCCTGTGATTCACCCTTCGTTTGCATTAGTGGTAGGCTAAGAATCAGGGTAAGTCCTGAGAAGGATCTTGGCATTTAGTTTTTGTCCTTAGCAAATGATAATGACACAAATAGCAAAGTGACGTTTCTATTTATTGATTTTGTCTGTTTTCTTAAATTCCTAGGAAGTGGGAAATTTATGATTTATTCTGTTTAGGAAAATGATTGCATATTAACTTTGTGCCAGGTTCTGTTCTAAGGGCTTTACATGAACTCATTTAATCCTCACAGCTGTACTGTGTATTAGGTACTACTCATGTGCCCATTAGATAGAGGCACAGAGAGGTTAGGTAAGTAGTCCATGGTCACAGAACATACCCAAGCAGCCAAACTCCAGAGCCAGTGCTGTCATACTGTGTAGGCCTTAAGAAGTCCATGTCATGACATCATGCCAAAATGCTGTGGCCATCTCTCATTGTATGATACCCGGTGAAGACATTTCTGGATCCTTAGATACTTCTTCCTGCATCTTAAATGGATTTCTAACATTAGTTGGAAGTACCCTGATGTTTCCTTTATCGTTACTTCACAGGTTCATCAGACTGTATCGGCCTTAAAAACCAATAACATAAATGTCAGTGCCCGGGTACAGGCAACTGCATTTTTCTCTGGGGACCAGGTTTCCAGTGACAAGGAAGGTAAGTAACTCATTTTGTCAGTAATCATTTTTGCCTGGAGTAAGTTGCTGATATATAAATGCCTGTCTTAACGATTTTAAAATCTTTTTTTTTAAAGATTTTATTTATTCGAGAGAGAGGGGGGCACGCACATGAGTATGGGGGAGGGGAGAAGAGTTGGGGAGGAACAAGCAGACCCCCTGCTGAGTGGGGAGCCTGACACGGGTCTCGACCCCAGGACCCTGAGGTCATGACCTGAGCTCCAGGCAGATGCTTAACTGACTGAGCCACCTAGGCGCCCCTGATTTTACCATCTTAGTGTCTCAGAAGCTTCGCATTCTTGCCCGTGTGTTCTCTTAGATCTTGTAGCATGTATGTATTTCAATTCAGAACCCAGGAACATTTCTGCCATCGATCATTTCTGTCACTAAATGATACTGAAGTCATGCCTTCGGCACATATTGATCTTGCACTAACAGCAATAACTGGCCTAACAGCTCTGGCTATCATTTATTGAGGGTGTGCTGTGTGCCAAGCCCTTTGCCTGAGTAGCATGTGGACACACAGCATGCCAGCTGACCCTCCCTGTAAGTCTCATCTGACCCTGAGAGTCTGGCGGCTGTGCCCAGAGTCCCACGGCAAGTGAGTGGTGAAGCTGAGTGACCCATGGAGCTTGCCTTACTCTGAAGCCCATGCGTTCCCATTTTTGTCCTAGTGTTTGTGTGGCCCTGGGTTTCCAAGGGGCTGCACATCTCTGCATCTTACTCTCAAGAAGTATATGTTCTACTATTGTTCTTAGTATGTTGATTTTAGGTGAAAATTGATTCCCTTGGCAATTTTTTTCTTTCAGGTTGTTAACGTACATTCTTTTGCCTTTTCCAGTATATGGAACATTCTTATTTTTGTACGTATAGTTGAATAAAAACAGCTCTATAATGCAATTAACATTCCCAAATGGTGGGACAGAAACTTTTCTGACTTCAAGCTCCAATTCAGTGTACCCTGTTGTGGGCATACAACTCCAAAGCATCTGGGTGTCATCATTAAAACAAATAAAACTAGGAGCAGGGGCCTGTCTGTGATTGAAGGTAATTCAGGCAGTCTTTGATTTGCAGAAATCTAGCTTAAAACACCTTGCACATGTAGATGGTAGAGGACTCCTGCCATCCTGGAAATGGGGACAGCTTTGGCCATACCGAGTTCACCAGCTATCACAGCTTTTGATTGGCTTTAACAAAAGAAAAGGAGTTGAGTCAAATGGATGGATGGACCATAGATTTTTTTTTTTTAAGAAGGTAAAGGGATGTTAGAGATTATTTAGGCAGATCTTATTTTAAAAGTGAAGAAGTGAAGAACTGTGGTTCTCAGAGAATAGATGACTTATCCAAGGTCACCCATCCTAGCTAGGAGGCCACATCTTCTGCTCTGAATCCAGTCTTTGTGCCAGTCTCTAAATATAAGGGTCTAGTCAGGGCTAAATTGCCATTTAGGGCCTCTCCATAAAGTCAACTTTCCTTTTTTTTAGATCTTTAGTACAGTAAGCTACCAGAAAAGGCAAACGAATAACGTGTTGGCTTTCTTAGTTCCCTTTGTCTATTTATGACTTACTGGATAATTGCTAACCTAGAACCAAGAGCACATTTTAAGAAGGGCCCAGTGATAACTTTCAGTTCTGCATTCACAGTGAAGGTCTCTCCCTAAAGACTTTGAGGTTATGTGCTCCAGGAAGCAGTCACTTTAATGCTCGGGCAAATTATTATCTTAGTTTGAAGGCCAAAGAGAAAGAAAAAAGAAGCAAATGAATGCCCCAGCAACAAACCTGAGATGATGCTTTTGGTAGCTTCTATTTCCCGTGTGATCATCCCACATATTAAGTTTGATCATCCTCTAGTACTCTACACGAAATACTGAATTAAAAAATAGGGCTTTAAAACAGATTTTGCCTTATATAACTGCATCTCATTGATACCACAGCTTCATTTTAGTACTGAGTGTCCATGTGCTTTAGAATTAATAATCATACATTCTACCAAGCTTAGTTTTTTACATTTTCGAAGACATTTTTATTAGTTTGAGAGTACATATAATGTTCAGGACTCTTACAAAGCAAGTACTTGACAGAGACATATCATCTATGACGTCTCTTAAATGAATGTATTCATTACTATTCATTAATTAGATTTATTCCATATTGAAACAGACCTAGAAAAGATTAGTCTTTAAAAGGCATGAATATGTCATAGTTACAGCTGATTTTGAGCTTTATTTGTATTCAAAGGCCTCAACTAAGAAAAAGACCCTGAATTTTTGTTTTAACTATCATTTGGTGCACATCTGCTATATTCATTCTATCATCTTGTATCTTTGTTATCACCCTCTATCATATCTCATTGATAAAATCGCTCCCTGCTCTAACCATGGATATTAGCATGCCCATTTTACAGATGAGGAAACGGAGGCTAAGAGCTTAAGTGAGTCTCTAAGGCCAGATAGAGCCGGAACTTTAACTCTGGTCAATTTGACTAAAACTACTATAACTGTTACTAATTTTTTTTTTCTTACGCTCTCCATTCTATTTCCTTCAGAGGATTATATTCGTTATGCTCATGGTCTGATATCTGATTACATCCCTAAAGAATTAAGTGATGACTTATCAAAATATTTAAAGTAAGTATTATTCGTCTTTAGTCATAATTAGGAAGTACCTTGGTGTTTCTTGGTTTCCCAGCAATAGGTTCCTTAATGGCTTTATCACATCACTGTTTCTCATAAATTATACTTGAGTTACCTCCTAGACTCTATGGTTTGAAGGTGGTTTTTAATAGACACTGATGTATTGAAACAAATTGATTTGGTGGATACTGAATTCAGAAACTGGTGAGTATTAGGACTGGAATTATGGGTTGATGTGATTTTAGAGTATAAACAATATACAATTTTATCCCCAGTTAGACTTCACTAATGTGGTTTTTTGTGATCATTCTAAGAGAAATAAAGATCAGAAGAAAACAAGAGATGGCATGTAGAATTTTTTTTTTAAAGATTTGTTTTTAATTTGAGAGAGAGAGCAAGAGCGGGGTGGGGGACGTGGACGGGAGAGACAGAATGAGAAGGAGAAGCAGACTCCCTGCTGAGCAAGGAGCTGGATGCGGGACTCGATCCCAGGACCCTGGGATCATGACCAAAGTCAAAGGCAGATGCTTAACCAACTGAGCCACCACGCACCCCTAGAATATTTTTGAAAGTTACATTTAAAGGTTTTGTACCATTTTCACTGTCATTAGATGTTTGTCAAGTGCCTTCATTATGCCCAGCACTTGGAACTCAAAGGATGAAATCCAGTCTGTGTCTGAGGGCAGAAAATGATTTGATTTCTGTTATGTCCTTCATAAAGATATTTAATATCATATAAAGACTTTACCTTAGGCTGAAAAAAATGTGTTTCTTTTCTATTAGCAACTATTGTTAAGATTTTATGGGTGTGATAATAGCTTTTCCTGGTTCTTATAATAGCTTTCTCCTCTGATACCTGAAGGTAAAGTGACTTCTTAATAGATATATTATAGTTGATGTTTTTAGCAAATTGCATAGGTCCTACTTTAAAAAACAATTAATAGAAACTGGTTTCTATAAGTAGTTAAAGTGTTTTGAAAGCCTGCTTTAAATTGATAATCCTATCTTTCTGTTTAATCTTTCCCTGGGTTTCTCAGATGCCTGTTTGTCTCATTAGAGACCTATGTCTTTGTACTCCCGTTATTTTTTAGATTCTTTTCTTTCCTCTGAACTGATTAGCTTTTGGTTAAAGATTTGGTTAGAAAGATATGTCAATTAAACTTCTCTTTAATTGAAGAAAAGTCAAGTTTGTCTGACTTTTTGTTCAACATTTAAAATAATTTTTACTTTTAAATATATGCTGGATTCCATTATATGTTAACTAAATTATATTTAAATAAAAAGTATATATATATGCTGGATTCATCATTTATGAAGGAAAAAAATACTATAATGCCAAAATGTAAATTTTTAGAGCCTAAAGAAAAGCACTTGCATTGCAACAAATGAGTTCTAATTTTATTTTTTTTAGTTCAGACAGTTCCAATGTGAAGAAAATGAAGATTTCTTCCTTTAGAGAAATGTCATTCTTGACACTGAGGTGATAGTCCAGGAGGACACATAGAGGTGAAGCTAGTCCATGAAAGTAGCACTTGCTAAGTCCTCCATTGGCCCCGTCTTTCTGTTTGCTTGTCTATGAAAAACCATGACTATGATTCTTATTTTTTACTCCATAGGCTTCCAGAAACGTCAGTGTCATTGCCAAACCCTCCATCAAAGGTAAGGAGCTGTGACTAAGATATCTCTGGGGAACTTGGAAAAATAGTACATTTTTACCATATAGGTTTAGTGTGCTCTAGTCCATTTTAAAGCATACTAAATCCTCCTTGGGTGGAGTGATGTTGTGTGGATTAAAGGTTGTAATGAGCTCTCCATCGGTATCTTTTATTTTTGTAGATTTTACCTGAATGATAAAAACAGTGCTGTGAAAACCAGATAAGACTTAGTTGTACCCAGATACCAACCTAAAAATCTCATAGATATATAATTAAAATTCAGCCTTCTTGAGTTAGCCAGGTACTGCAATTAACTTGATTAATCGTCAGGAATACTCAACATATAACTACAACTCATTTTGCCAGATCTAATTGTTACTGGCGCAGAGGCGAACAGAGGATGACTTTGCCACACAAAGAATCCTTTGAGCAAGAATAGCCAAACTTTTTTTTTTTTTTTCTGGGCTTGGAATGATCAGCATAGCTTGTGTCTTGCAAAAACCCCTTCCTCTTCCAGATGTTCTCAAACTGCTACCCACAGCTCCTCTGCTCCATGGGCTGCAGCTTGTTTTTGTCCCCCAGATACGGAGAGTAGAGAAGCCAGCTGTAAACCACACCTGATGCAAACCACGGCATCCCTCAGTCCAGGCCTGATCTCAGACAAGTGAGCGCTGCTCAGAGACAGGGAAATAAACACATGCCCCAGCTCATCCGTGAGGTCATTCTCTTGCCAGCAGAATAATGGATGCCTGGAGACTGGAAAGTGGATGTTAAAGAACTTTCCTCTTTCCTGGCCTTCAAGGTGGCCAACATGCTCGGGATTTTTTTTTTTTTTTAGTCTCATGTCCTGTTTGGAGGTGGTAGTGGCTCCAAAAGCACTCATTACTCTGACTTATGAGACGGACAGAAAATTTCAAGTGCATTAGCCTTAGCGGTGGGCCATTTTCAGTAGGCTGTCAAAGGAGGGCCATCTTTTTCCTTCGGGAGGAATAGCACTGGGCAGAGGTCAGTTGCTGTAAGGCCAAATGTCATTCTAGGTCAGACCCATACTCCTTCCAGTCTCGTAGTTCATCTCTGACAGTAGCTCTAGGGGACAAGGCATGATTGCCTTGCTGGAACTAAGAATATGGGCATATTTGTTCCTCTCTTACTTCTCTCCTTCCAGAAACGAAGCATCTTTCTTTCTCCCAAATATCTGTCTTCCTTCGTACCTTAGAGATCATTCGTGAATGGATCAAAGCCTGTTCTTAAAGGTCTTGGCCTTTGATACCATCCAGGGTAATGCATTTCGTACATTTAACCCAGTTTTCTGTTTGCCTATTTTAGTTTCCAAACTTTAAGTCATCTGTGATGTCATCGTGTATGATTTAGATCAGAGGTCAGCCGGCTTACTCTGTAAAGGCCAGACAGTGACTGTTGGAGGCCTCACACGGCAGATGGTCTCTGTCACAGCTCTTCAGCTCCACTGTGGTAGTGCAGAGACCGCCGTAGACGATTCCTAAACTGATGCGGGCGGCGGTGTTCCAGCCAAACTTCATTTATAAAAACAGGGCCGGCAGGGCCGGGCCCACGGGTGGTTTGCCGACCCAAACTAGGTCTCACAATCCTGCTTCACCTAAACCTCAGCCTCATCTTCTGGATTGTTTTGTTGCTGCTCAAGTTCTCCTGGTCTGTGATGTCTCGCTGGGGCTGTAGTGTCTGGAGTGCAAACTGGACTGGATGATGTATCACGCTTTAAACAAGCTTAGGATAACATTCTTGTCTGTGTCTGGGATTTGATTGATTTTTACAGTAATACAGTTGATGGTTTTCAGCAAATCCGTTCCAGTGGCTATTAAGTATCTTTGTATCTGTTTGTAGCAATAGCATAAAGCCTGTCATACTTAATATCTTTTGCATTATTTTCTTAATATCACGTGTTTGCGATGCCGACACTCAGCTTCCAATCCTCACCCCCTTCCATCGTTTGGACTTAAGGCTGTCAGCTGACAGAGCTGAGTGCAGTCAGTGGATTGCGGATACTCTTGAGTCCTTCTTGCAGATCATCTGTAAGAATAAGACCCGTCCTGGCATTAATTCCTGTGGTACTCTGCTGTTTGCTCTTCTCTTTCCAGAACTGTGCCCATTCAGTCACAGCCTTTGTTACTCTTTCTGAGCCCCTTTTCTGTTTCTTCTGAAATATTCCCTCAAATCTGTAGTGATTTGATCTTTTTTTTTTCTTTTTAAGTAGGCTCCATGCCCAGCATGGAGCCCAACACAGAGCCCAATACGGGCCTTAAACACACAACCCTGAGATAGAGACCTGAGCTGAGATCAAGAATCAGACCCCATGCACCTCTGTTTGGCCTTTTAAATAACAACAGTTTAAATAAGTGTAACAATTGTGATTCTTTCAAACATATTTGGCATGTGCTGTAACATTAGAAAAAGTTCAGTGCAGAGGCCCACCATGATCATTTCTTTTTTATGAGCACTAATTACCGGTGTCCTGTTTGATAGGAGCCATTAAAACACCCGAACAAGTCCGTCATCTTATTAAACACTGTGTATTTATAAAGAAGCACTTTTCATCTTTAGCTCTTGTCTTGAACATTTTTCATTTGACTTCCCAGCAAAGCGTGAATATGCCTGAGTGTTTATAGTGACATCTATCATAGAGCACTTTGCCGCAGAGGAGAGCAAACTGTCTTATAACTTTAAGCTTTCCTGCAATTTGAGACATTGTAGCCTTCATCATTATTACCTGTGAGTTCCATTCTCCTGGTTGAAGATACTTTTCTAGTAAAAATATGCATCACCTAAATGCCCTTTACTGATCTTAATCTTTAAGTAGAAACATATTCTTAAGAAAGTTGCTTATATACATACTTTGCTGGTAGTAGTTCATTTGTGATAAGCTGGTCTTTTTCTTTTGAAGATTCATTGCTAGAGATTGCTGTGTGACCAGGAGAGTGTTGCCTCAATGACATTATGTATGACGGGAGGCCCCCCTGTTTTTGTACAGTGAAGAATTCCCAGACACGTTGTTTTATCCCCTTGGATTTTACACATGTGCTGTGGCATCTTTTAACCCTAACTCTACAGCTCTTTGTTTGGCAAACGCTGGGGTATGGAGGGGGAGGCCAAGAATAAATCTGCATTTCCTGGGGAAGATCCACACTGGGTCTTTCAACCGTGGTGTCTCCTCAAAGAGCTTGAAGATCTGCATAAATCAAAGTTGTGGTCACATGCAGCCAATTCTCTGTGTTAAACAGCAAGACTTACCTGCCCTGTTATGTGCCTTTTACATAGTAAATGTGTCTCAGTTCCTTCCAAAACGTGAACATTAAGACCACAGTCCAGCTTTTGACAAGGCTCTCCCATTCATTGGTACAGAAGGCTCACATCAAAGGTGAAAACATGAAATAAAGGTAGACTTAGTTGTATTGGGCCTCATGGAAAGAGCACTTGTCCAGAAATGGAGATCTCATGCCTTGTCCTCTGCTAAGTGGGCTTGAGTCATTTGTTTAATCTCTCTGTGCTTCCTTCTCCTGCTGGCCGCTTGCCTTGCAGGGTTGTCCTTGTGTGGACAAAACGAGATAGTTGAATTGAAAGGAGGTAAGAACATGAAGCTGTACAAAAATGGTAATAACAGAATAATGTCGTGCCTTATTCCTAAATGGACATTATACCAGCCCAGAAGGCGAATGAAGTGGGGGTACTGGTTGGACTCCTGGCCCCCTTGAAGCAAATTCTTGTCTTTCACTTATGTGCCTGCCTTCACCCTCTTAAGACTGTCTGGAAGTCAGCAGTCTCCTAGATGCCTCCCAGTCCTGGAACATACAAGATATGTGATAAGTACCATCAGACTGCCTAACGGGCTGGGTTGTGGGCTCACCCTAGCACATCCCCCCACCACCGACGCTGCTTCTCAAAAGGGATATGTGGCTTCATTCCCCCAGATAATTGGCAAAATGCAGAGGAAGCCCTTTGCAGGGTCTGCTGTTCCTTTTGGCCTTGATGTGGGACCAAATGGACCCCACTGTTTTTTAAAAAATGGATTGATGTGTCAAGGTGACATTTGACATCACTTCACTGCTCTAACATTGCAGAAAGTAAAGTTATCTGATGAGCCTGTAGAAGCAAAAGAAGATTACACTAAGTTTAACAGGAAAGATTTGAAGACTGAAAAGGTATGTGTGTCCAGCCGGAGTGGCATATTCCTGGATTCAGTAGGTGACCCCTGCATGAGAATATCCGGAAGTGATTTCATGTTTGATTGTGATGTAACAGTTTTAACCACGTGGAATTATAAACTTGCCTTTCTGTGACTCAGTAATTAATTCAAAATTGTGAATGGCAATGAATGTGTCAAGCCAGGAAGACTTTTTCTGAATCAAGGCAAGGCACTATGCTTAGCAAGAGCATGCCTACACTTTGCTGTGTATTCAGAGTTGGGGGGCATAGAGGGAGGGAGCCTCCACAGGTCATTTTTTGTCAACTCTACTGCCTGGAAGCTTCCCAGAACTTATGATGATGACAATAATTATTAATAACCCTACCATGCAGCAATCACCCCAGCAAATATTTTTATAACCTTTCTTATAAAGTTTTATCTAATACATACATTGTAAATACATACATAGCTTATAAAATTGGCATTTTAATATATTTATAGTTTTGGGTTCTGTCCTCTTCATTTAGCGCTGTATCATGAAAATGTTCTCATGTCCTATTAGACATTCTTTGACAAATTATTAATGGTTTCATGATATTCAGTTGTTTGTGTTATTTTATTTCACTATATGGCATATAATCTATTTAATCATTCCCCTATTTTTGGACACATAGGTTACTTCTGCTTTTTTCATTTTAGTTTTAATGAAATGATAAACATTCTTATTTATAGTCTGTATCTCTGATTATTTCATTAGATACAATTTAGAACTAAGAGTAAGGGCTTAGAAAACATGAGCTCTTTCCATGACTATTGAGAGAATATGTATATGTGTGTGTATATGATTGTGATTTTATCCTATCTATTATATCATATGTAATAATATATATGATCTTATCATATATATTTTATCATATATAATCACATAAATGACTATCATGTATATGATATATATCATATATAATCATATATATGACTGATTATATGTGTGTATGTGTATATGCCCATATATATAAAATGCTTTCCAAAAATGTAGAAATTTGTATTCCCAACCATTATTGCTGCAAGATTGCTCATCTTGCTTTCTTGACAACACTGAACGTTATTTTTATTCTTGAAAATTTTCGACTGTTTAATTAGGGTACGTTTCTTCGATGAGAAAGATTAGTTGTTTTTCCAAATGCTTATTGCCCATTTGCATTTTTGCAAGTGTCAGTTCATGTCCCTTGCCCATTTTTTGTATTGGGATAGTAGTGTTTTTCTTGTTGATTTTTAAAAGCTCATTCTAGATTAGGAATTATTAACACTTCACGACATATAGGGTACAAGTAATTTTTTAATTTGTGTTTCGCCTTTCATCTGATTTTTTAAAGTTTTAAGTTTTTCTGAGGATTAAATGTAGGAATTGTTTTTCCTTGTGACTTTCTCATTATTTTTATGCTTAGAAAGACCTTGCCCATCCCAAGATAAATTCACTTCCTCTTAGATTTTAACAGCATGTACTCCCCTCTTAGCACTTAATGTTTTTTGTAAATTTTATTCTTTGATCTATATGTAATTTACCTGGGCATGCGATGTCAGGGGGATAATCCCAGGTGAGATCTCTCAAGATAGCTAGTTATCTCAATGGCTTCGTAAAGCAGGGACATTGAGTTTCTCTTCGAGAACTAATTCTGCCCCACTTTGTAACTGTGGCTTTTTGTTATATCTACTTGGGCACAGACCCAGGGAAGTAAGGGATTGGACCAGGACGTCAGTTAAATACAGGGGATAACTGGTCACAACAAGCCGTCACTTTTCACCATCCAGTCAAAAAATAAGCCTCCTAAGATGTAAGTGATAGAATGTGAGAAGCAATATTTCAGGGATCATATACTGTGCCCCTAAAAGGTTCTTTGGCAGTGACTTTGTCTCACCGTTCTCAGGGAGACAGATGATTTTTTTCCTTTGCTGAGTCCCTTCATGGTTGCTTCTGCTGGAGAAGTTGAGATGCACTGAAGCAGAATCAGCTACTGTTTACCTGCTGGTGGTGTTAGTTCCAGGATGTGGCATAAAACCAAACCAAAGCAAAACAAACAAACAAGACACAGTGACCAGGAAGAGAGAGGAATTTCAAAGGCAGATTTACTTGAAGTCAGCTTTTTGAAAAGTATTTCTTTGTTGGAGGAAAACTGGAGCAGTTATCCTGCTGGTCCAGGATGCTGTAAAGGACGGGTTATTTTTGAATATAATAGTGTTGTCCTTGGTTTCCCGTAGAGCCTATGAGTAAAACGCAACGGTCCATTGTGGTGAATTATTCATCACACAGAACTACCAGGCTGAAATTCCTCTCTCACAGTCACTGCCTGTGTCAGCTCCTTTGTTGGTGTTATTGTACTTAATACACCCTCGAGAATTATTCCCCTAAAGTAAACCATTGTAGCATTCCACTCCTTAGAAGGCGGCGGTTTTGTCTGCCTCTTTTATCAATTTTGTGTCTTAGATCTGAATTCTGAATGGAAATCAGAATTAAAAGTAATAATAATCACTCCCTTATGAAGCATGTTAGCATCACATACTTCTCTTCATGAACCTTGAGACATGCATGGTCTTGTTTGATTTGCATGTATGATTTATAAAGGTTACATTTGTAACAATTTTTCTCTTATTTTCCTTAACAGAAAAATAGCAAAATGACTGCAGCTCAGAAGGCTTTGGCTAAAGTTGACAAGAGTGGAATGAAAAGTATTGATTCCTTTTTTGCTACAAAAAATAAAAACAAAATTGGAAAGATCTGAAACTTTGAAAATGAAACCTAGCCAAAATATTTGCCTGTTACATGTTCCATTTTTGTCCTTCCCCCACACCACTGTGCCTCCTGACCCTTAATTACCACCTTTTGAAAAAAAAAAAATGAAGGCAATTTTCAGAGTCAAATAGTTCTTGGTATTTGATTTTTGTGTTTCTGAACAAAATATAGGAAAGTCATTGTGTAACTTCATGGCCTGTGGCCTTCAGACTCTTGCTTGACATCATGAAAAGTAATCAAGTGAATAGAGTTAACCTCTAGCTAGCATCACAGTTTCCTCAATAAACTGACATGTGACAATATTTGAGTGTATGCCTGTTCTTTTATGCCACTCTGCCACATGGAAGCGACAACAATGTGATTTTCAGCATACTGACAGAATCTGATAACTGTGATCAGAGAAACCACTACTTTTTAAAAGCCTTGAGTTTTTGGTAAATCTTTTGTTGAATATTTTCTTTCCTATGAATCCGCATTTGTTGTAGAAAATAGAGAAATGTATATAATTAAAATTGTAATCTCCCAACATGACATCTACCCAGAGATCATGTGGCACGTGTTCTTGTAATAATAATTTTTAAGGAATTATAATAGTAATTTTATCATCTTCTTTCTTGGCAGTATCATTTTGTGAGCATTTTCCCAGGCTACTAAAGTATTCTTCATAAATATGCTTTTTTAATGATGGTCCTTTTTTAATTATTTGGATATGTGATTATTTAATGACCATGACCCTATTTTGGGCATTTAGATTGCTTACAAATGTTCACTGTTTGAAGAATCAGATTACAAGTCAATGTTTGTTCACATCTTTTATTGTTCCCTTAGAATGGATTTTAGATGTGGGCTTCCCAATTTATAACGGAATTTTCCAAATACACATTTGTGGGAAGATCTTTCACAGAAAGCATACAGGATCTTACACTATAACACATGGTGGTTTCAGTTCTTTTTCACTGCCCCCTCGTTAGCTTGGAATGTTAGCTTTGCAAATAAGTGGGAAAAAAGGCATTTTCTTGTGGTTTTAATTCACGTTTTCCCATTAGTAATAATACTGAACATTTTTTCATATTTACTTAGCCATTCATCATCTTAGAGAGAATTATCTGTGTATGTCCTCTGTTAAATTGTGGGAGTGTCAGTATTTTTCTTATGGACTCTAAAGATATTCTATAGCTTAAAGACATTAATTTTTGTCCATGTGTTCATTTTAAATTTTTTCTTGGTCTGTAAATTGTCTTTAATTTTGTGTATGACTTTTTTGTCATGTAGATGTTTTTGGTTTTTATATAGATACACACACATATATATGTATATATATATAAATGGTAATATACCACTATATATAGATATATATCTGTATATCTATAAATCTGTGTATAATCTATATATATATATATATAAACCTTTATATATACACATATCTATCTATATATAAACTTTACATCGATGTTATACTTAGAAAGTTTCTTCCCTTTGCAGGAAAATTAACCAATCACTACTTTTCTTCTAATTTTTTAATAATTAATTTTTTGTTCTATATTTAATTACTTGAATCATCTACAGAATTTGTATTTAAATATGCTGTGAGATAAAGCTCTAATTTGATTGTTCTCTCACCAGTTGATTTTTCAATTAGATCTCTACAATTATTTTGTCAGGTTCTAAGAGTAAGTTCCAATGGGATTTTTCATGGAGATTTTGTTAGACATAAATTATTTGGGGGGAGAATAGACATGTTTATAAAATTCCTTTTTGCTATTCAAGAATACAGTATTTCTCTATATATGCTAAAATCCTAACCATACCTTTCACTAACATTCTTTTCTTCATCTTTATATAGGTTCTAAACACTTCTTTTTAGGCATATCTCTAGGTATTTTTGTTGCTATTAATGAAATCTATTTTTTAGTTAGATCTTCTAACTGGGTATTTTGTGGTAAAATTTTACATTTTTACATATTTATTTTTTAAATAACCAATTTACTAAACTATTAATTTTTATTATATTCATATTGGGTTTTTGATATGTAAGTTATGTAATCTTCAAAAAAATGGGTTCAATTCTAATTGTTATACCTCTTTAATATCTTTTATATCCTTTTACATGGATGACAATACCTGGAACAGTGTTGAAGAGTAACTAATAGTAGTCAATCGGTCTGATTTGTGATTTGATTAATGTACATTACCATTAATTCTGACACTAACTGTTAATATCATTAAGAATATCTATTTTGGTATTTCCTTTTATACTTAGTTTCCTTAAAGTTTTAATTAGTAATTGGTGTTGGTCGTTATCAAATATGTTTCTGGCACCTCTTGAGATGACGAAGGAATTTTTATCACTGTTGAACTGTACTTGAGTCCCTATGATAAACGTTCCCTGACATTATATAAAGAATACCACAGTGTATGCTTCTGGGCTAGCCGTGTCAAATCTAGTCATTAGTTTTTCTGGGCTTTTACTTAGAATTTTCTCATCTGCATTCAAAAGCAATGTTGCTGTTAGATTTTAGTGTTAGAATCATGCTACCTTCCCATCTTGACCTGTATTCTGGAAGAAATAATTTTGCATAGGAATTCTCTATTATTGCACCATATTAAAGAAAATGGTACTGAGACTTCTTTTTTGTTATTGTTACAGTCTTTAACCTGGAAGAATTTCTCAGCTGGTCTTTGTCTTACCTGACCTTGACATTACTGAAGAGTACAGGCCAGTTACTTGGCAGAATGTTCCACACTTTGAGTTTGCCTGATGTTTCATCTTGACTAGATTCAAGTGATATGTTATAGGCACCCACAGAGGTAATGATGTGTCTTTCTCAGTGCACTCTCTCAGGAGTCCTAGTGTGACCTACTACCAGTAGCATTCACTTTGTTGAAGGTGGCGGTAACCTTTGATACAGGTTTATCCGCTGTAGAGTTACTACTTTTTTCTCTGTAATTAATAGGCAATTTGTGGGAAATACTCGGGGACTTTTAAGTACACTCTTCCTCATCAAGCGTACACCGACAAGGTCTAGAATCGACTGGTGATTTTTCTAACTCCTTCATTTCTTCTATATTTACTTCTTTTATATTTAGCTGACATTTTTTTAAAGAGGAATAGCTTTCCTTTATCTATGTATTTATTCATTTATGAACTTATATCAGTGTGGACTTGTAGATTTTGTATTTTGTTCATTGGGTTTCTTCTGTGACAGGGTATTCCAGGCTCTTGTACTGTTTCTGGCCAAGCTGTGAATCAACCTTTCTCCTAAAAAGCCAGGGTTTCTTTTCATGAAGGATGATATTTAGAAACCAAAATCTAGGCACAGGTTGTGCTCATTCCTTCCATTGATCAGTGTGTGTGGTTTTTGTAGATTTCTCTCCTATTCCCACTTGAGCAAGAGTTTTGATCAGGAATGGATATGAATTTTGTCACTTATTTTTTTTCCTCATTTATTGAGATGCTCATGGAGTTTTCCTTTAATAATGGATTATCTTTTAATATGTGAAGTACAATGATTGATCTTTGAAAGTTAAAATAATATTACATTCGTGGGATAAACCCTACTTGGTCTATAGTATATTATTCTTTTTATATATAGTATTGTATTTTACTTCCTAATATTTTGTTAAGGATTTTTGTATCTCCATTCATGAAGAATGTTGGTCTGTGGTTTTCCTTATTTGTAATAATTCTTTCTAATTTGGTATCAGAGCAAAACTGACCTCAGAAGATGAATTGAGAAATATCCTCTCATTACCTATTTTCTGAAAGAGTTTATATGAGATTAGTAATTGTTTTTTCCTTTTATATTAGACAGAATTCAATGAATGAAGCCATTTGGGCCTGGAATTTTCTTTCTAGGCAAGTTTTTATTTTTTTTTATTTTTTTTTATTTAAAGATTTTATTTATTTATTTGACACAGAGAGAGAGAGATCAGATCACAGCTAGGCAGAGAGGCAGGCAGAGAGAGAGGGGGAAGCAGGCTCCCTGCCGAGCAGAGAGCCCAATGTGGGCCTCGATCCCAGGACCCGGGGATCATGACCTGAGCCGAAGGCAGCGGCTTTAACCCACTGAGCCACCCAGGCGCCCTCTAGGCAAGTTTTTAATTACTAATTCAATTTCTGTAATAGATACAGAGCTATAATAATTTTCTTTTGCATGTGTGTGTGCCAGTTTTAGTAATTTATGTCTTTTAAGAAATGTGTTTGTTTCATCTGTGTTGTCAAATTTATTGGCATAACTTGTTCCTCATATTTTTATTATCTTTTTTATATCTGTGGATCTGTAGTCATTTTCTTTTTTCATACTTGGTCTTGTGTCTTTTTTTGTTTTCTTGGTTAATCCGGCTAAAAATGTTTTAACTTCTTTGATCCTGTCAGAGAATCATTGTCTTGTGGCTCGTGTTATTTCTGATGAGACATCTGTGATACTTTTCGTATTTCTTCTATTTTATATTAAAGGGTGTCCCCATTCCTCCTGGGCTTCTTTTAAGATTTTTTTCTTTATTATTAATTTTCAGCAAGTTGATTATGATGCGTTGATGTGGTTTTCTTTGCATTAACTTGTTTGTGGGTGTATTGAGCTTCTTGAATCTTTGAGTTTGTAATTTTCATCAACTTTGGAAAATTTCTGGCCAGAGCTTCTTTCTTTCTTTTTTTTTTTCCTCAGTCTTTATTTTCACAACAGCATTTATATGGCCAGTGTTTCTCTAAATATTTTTCTGCTTTTTTCTCCTCACCCCCTCAGCTTCTAGGACTTCATTTACATGTATGTTAGACCACTTGATAATAGCCCACCTATCCTTTCACTGAGTTTCTGGATTTTGTTTTATGTTCATGTTAGACAGTTTTCTTGTTATATTTTCAAGTTCACTCTATATCTTGTAGTGTTTCATCTTCCAATAACCTCAGCTAGTGAATTTTTACTTTAAATATGGGAATTTTCAGTTCTACATACTCTATTTGATTCTTTTTTTATGTCTTTCCATTTCATTGTGTTTTCTTTAAATATTTCATTATAGCTACAATAACTCCTTAAATGTCCCTGTCTACTGGTTTTATCATCTTTGTCACTTCTGGGTCTCTTTCTCTCTTTTTTTTTTTCTTTATTTTTTATTTTCTAATAACTTTAGACATACAGGATAGTTGCAAAAACAGTAAGTTTCTGTATACTTTTCACCCAGCTTCCTCTAATGTTAACACCTGACATAACCATAGTACAATTATCAAGCCCAGGAAATTTACAATAGTGCAATACTGTTAACCAGTCTACCACCTTCTTTGAGTTTCACCTGTTTTTATATTAATATTGTTTTTCTTTTCCAGAATCCAGTCCATCATCACACATTGTATTTACCTGTCATATCTCCTCTGTTTTCTAATGTGTGAGCCTCTCAGTCTTTCTTTGTCTTTCAATGGCCTTGACACTTTTGAGAATACTAGTCAGTTATTTTGTAAAAATGCCCCACAGTTTTTGAAACTATGCTAATATCCTGTTTCTCACGTGTTCATTTCATAATACTAATAATGATTCTAATAACAACACACACTGTATAGCATTTACAGAGTGGTCTGTTCTGAGCACTTTGCTCTACGTATAAGACCTTTAACCCCCACAACAGCTCAAGTCGTAGCACGGACACCAAGCTGCTAGGATAGTGACAGCCAACCCAAAGGGCTTGCTTAAATCCCTTGGCCCTTTGCTTCCCTTACTTACATTACTTATCTTTTTGATTAATGTACTGATTTGGGGTAAGCTTCAAAAAATTTCTGCAAACTATAAAACCACTATGTAAACACACAAGAGCCTCCGTCATTTTCGTAAAACCATTCAGATTTCTGAAATGGATCTCAGATTACCAGTGTTCTTTTCTTTCTTATGTCTGGTTTATCTTCAATTTAAATTTCCCCCATACTCTGGCTCTCAGGCTCTCTCATCTTCCAAGGTTTGTACTTCTCTGGTGCTGCACTCCCAAAGAGATTCTTCTTCATCAGGTTTAATGTGGATGTCAAGTGGAATTGTGTTTTTTTAGTTTGGGTGTGTTTCTAGTGTGCTATGGCCCATTCCCAGGATCGTATTTCTCATATTAGGAGACTAAGCGAGACACAAAGGCAGTTTGGAAGTGAGAAACTTTGTAGTCCCAGTCCTACCTTAACTCTGTGGGCCCAGGAACAAATCACTAGCTTTGCTGGCCCACAGTCCTGTCTTGCCTGTGAAATGAGACTGGATTATTGAGTCCTTTTATGTCCTTCCCCGCATTTGCTGCTGTGTGGGGAGCCTTATCTCCTTTATACCCACGAGGAAATGCTGTAGAGTTAGTATCCATCAGTGCTTACCATACATCAGGCACTCCTCTGAATTCTTTAGATGGCTTAGCTCATCTGCTTCCCTGGAAGGTCTGGAAGGAAATCCGCCAACATGCTCATTCTGGCTCTTGTGGTGTTCCCAGCATGTATTTGTCTCTTTTCTTCATTTTCCATAGATGACACTACCTTGCAGTAAAAAGAAATGTGACAAGCACAATTGTTTGGAAATAATAACAAAGCCTGCCCAAGTGCTTTGCAGGTTTTAAGCACATGTATTTATCTGATTAATCCTTCCAGAAACAATATGGCACCATTGGTATTATTTCCCCATTTTACAGTTGAAAAAGCCCAGGGTCACACAGCTAATAAAGAGCTGAGCCAGAAGGTCAACCTAGGACCTCTGACTCCCAGACTCTTCACACTGAACTCCCTCTCCCCGGAGGAACTGACTTCTGTTACACCCTAGGAAGTCACACCATCACTAGATTTGAAGGATAGTCTCCTCACATGGTTAGGACTGACTTCCTCTGCTATTAAAGGTGATGTAACTTGACTAGACACCTTGTATCACATGCGTCCTCCCAAATAGCCCTCTCTCCAGGACTAATCCAAGCTTTGGAGAGCGCCAGACTTAGACATAGGCAGACCTGTTTGCAGAAGACAGCTCCCAGTCCAGGATGGGAAGAGCACTGGTGTTTTCTTAGTGTCCTTGGAAGATGTCCATAGGCTTTGACTCATCTGAATAATGGCAAGAAATGACAAAATTTATATACCATTCATATGCTGGGATTTATACACCCTTCAGGATCATGAGACTGACAAAGAGGTTTCCTACCTTATGTTTAATAGTCTTTACGGTTTCTGCAGGAACCACTTATCAGTAGCTACACTGATCTTCACAATAACCCCCTGAGGTAGACCGCAAAGGGGTGTACCCTCTTCCACATTGGTGAAAGTAGGTGGCACAGACTGAAAGTGGCAGGGCCCACAGCTGCCCTTCTACCCTCAAGCCCAGGCCTCTTTCCACTCTGCTGGCTGACCTAAGCTTCTTATTCATACCATTGTATGTGTAGCTTTATGGCCGTTTTTCCCTCACGAGTCTGTTTTAATTGTGAATTTTATTTTAAGGAAGGAAAAATCACATTTACTCTGCTTCATTGTCTTACTCTATTCAAAATGAATTTTCCTGGGCAATTTATCCTCGACAGTGGTGGGCCAGAATTTAAGTAAAGCTTCTACTCAGCTGGTGCATTTGCATATCAGATTTTTAATTCATCTGTCAGATTTTTAGCATTTACTATACTTTTGTTAATAAATGTTATTTTGATGGTCTCACCTTAATCAAGCCTATTTGGGAGGGAGGGATCACCAAATATGATTTATAAAGGAACTGACTTCATAGATGTTCAAAGAATTGTTAACCTTACACATGTGTTTTATTCAGAATATGTATACAAGTAAAGTTAGTCTTCTGATTTATTCTTTCAAAAGAAAAGCCCAGGGACAAGATCAGATTCAATGTATCCCTTTAAGAACTTATACTGAGCACCTGCTATGTGCCAAATGTTCTAGGCACTAGAAATGCAGCTGTCAATGTGGCTCAGAAAAACACCTGCCTTCAAGAAGTTTCTGCTCTAGGAGCAGACCCGGGGGCAGGGCGGGGGGCATGTCTCACATGGTGCCGGGGCTATGGAAGAGGCTGAGAAGAGGGTGACAGGGTCCTGCAAAGGTACTTAGTTAGGGAGATCTGACCTCAACTTATCCACATTATGGCATAGAAATCTGATTTCCAGCAACTGAAAAAAAAATTTTTTTGAGAACATAATAGCTGCAGAGTAAATTATGTTTGCCCTTGTATGCAGTCAGAAAACAGCATGTCATCATTAAACGTGTTATAAGCATTCTTTAGAGCAATGTTAGGGGCCACTACTGCCCCCGCAAGTCTACATTTATCTATTTTGTATACGTTGGCCTCCTACATTTGGGGGGGGAAAAGGATCTGCCTTTCAAAAGAAAAGAAAGAAAAAGGAAACAAGTAGAAAGAGGGTTTAAGAATTATTCATCTTACAATGGAATACTATGGAGCCATCAAAAGAAACGAACTCGCCATTTGCAACCACGTGGATGGAACTAGAGGGTATTATACTGAGCGAAATAAGTCTATCAGAGAAAGACAATTATCATATGATCTCTCTGATATGAGGAATTTGAGGGGCAGGTTGGGGGGTCGTGAGGGTCAGGAGGGAAAAAATGAAACAAGATGGGATCGGGAAGGAGACAAACCATAAAAGACTCTAAATCTCACAAAACAAACAGGGTTACTGGGGGGTGGGAGGGTAGAGATAGGGTGGCTGGGTTATGGACATTGGGGAGGGTTTGTGCTATGGTGAGTGCTGTGAAAGGTGTAAGCCTGATGATTCACAGACCTGTACCCCTGGAGCAAATAATAATAAAATAGTGAAAAAAATTTAAAAATTTTAAAAAAGAGTTATTCATCTTAGAACCTTGTTTTTTTGGTTTTTTGNACCTGTACCCCTGGAGCAAATAATAATAAAATAGTGAAAAAAATTTAAAAATTTTAAAAAAGTTATTCATCTTAGAACCTTGTTTTTTTGGTTTTTTGTTTTTAAGATTTTATTTATTTATTTGACAGAGACAGCGAGAGGGGACACAAGCAGGGTGAGTGGGAGAGGGAGAAGCAGGCTTCTCGCTGAGCAGGGAGCCCGATGCGGGTCTCAATCTTGGGACCCCAGGATCATGACCTGAGCCAAAGGCAAATGCTTAATGACTGAGCCACCCAGGCGCCCCAGAACTTTGTTTTCACGTGTTTCTTATATCTTTGGTTTTTCTTCTAAAATGATGGTGTGCATTCCATAAATCTGGGTGACATGAAAATTTTGTATTTCACTCCCTTTGAACAGGGGAAAGAAACTATGCTTCCTACCCACGCATGCTCCTCCAGGAGACTAATCCTCGCCCCAGAATGAGCTCTGGGAAGGAGGCTGGCCACGATGGGGACCCCACCCCTTACCTGAGGTCTTCCCTCAGAAGCAAAAGTGTAAGGCTGCCATTTCTCAGAACTAAAACAGCCCACCTTGCTTCTTTGCTCTAGAAGGTGCAGATAGTACTTGGGATTTGAGGTGACTGCGTCTGCTCACCAGAATACAACATATGTTTTCCTTTTCTCTCTAGGTGGCAGCACAAAGACAGAAAAGGGGCAAGTGACAGCAGGTCCAACGCAAAGCCTGGCTCCTTCTATAACTTAAGACACTCTCAAGGGACTAAGACTTTTTCTTCTGCACCTTCTAGAAATTCTGCAAATGCTGAAAGGTGTACTTTAAAGAACTAACCAGTAACGATTTATTTCTTTGATTAACGCCACTAGTACATTTGGGTAACGAATGGCCTTTTGCCCTGGAGGCGATTCCATCCTGGAACTTGAATGCACCCCCAGGGTGCCCAAAGTCTGAGAACTCAAGTCATGTCACCCCTCAGCCCCCGGCCTGTATCCCCTGGTACAGTATCGTGCTTCTGATTTCAAAACAGTGGGAGGAGAAGGCGCATGGTGAAATTGGGGTTCTTTCTAAAACCTGACCCTGTTGGCATGTGTCCTCTCTTGGGGCTAGGTGAGCATGGGGTAGGTAGTGTGTGCCGACTATCAGAACTTGATTCCAGGGGTGCCTGGGTGGCTCAGTGGGTTAAAGCCGCTGCCTTCGGCTCAGGTCATGATCCCAGGGTCCTGGGATCGAGGCCCACATCGGGCTCTCTGCTCAGCAGGGAGCCTGCTTCCTCCTCTCTCCTCTCTCTGCCTGCCTCTCTGCCTACTTGTGATCTCTCTCTCTGTGTCAAATGAATAAATAAAATCTTTAAAAAAAAAAAAAAAAAGAACTTGATTCCACACTAAAAGCTTTGACGAGCCATCTTCCTACCCTGATTTTTCTTTACTCCCTATCAGTTTGGCAGCTACTAATTTAAAATGATACCTGAATATTTTACAATCTGCTGGAGATATAAACACTGATTCATTTTTAAAAGAAGTCTGGTATGTGTATTATTATTTTTAGGTAAGGGCATAAGACATGGGGGGAAAGTTGAGAGTAGAGACCAGAAAGTAATTTAGTGGGGAATTCTCATGCACAGTGAATACATTCTTGGGGTGGGGGGAGTCAGTGGAGGGATTTGTGCAAAAATACCCAGAGATTTGAGCTGGCTCACCTACATGACACACAGGAGGAGTAGGGTAGAAGCCACTCAGTCATCTTCCTGCATTCACACAGGACCCCAAACCTCTTCTTCAAGAAATGACTTTGTTTCCGATTCTCTAATTCCAGCAGGTAAGTAGAACCTGGTTCTGGAAAGTACTCTGTCATTTTTTTCCACACCTCCTTTCACATAGAGAAATTTGCATTAACCTTGAAGAACTTTTAATATTCCCGTAGTTGATGCTCTGTAGTTGATACGTGACCTCTCCTCTTCAAAAACAACTCCGCTGTGGAAATCAGGTGTATGATAGGCTTCCAAGAGGGAGCGCTCAGCAGAAATCATCTGTTTGGACTCCAGGCCATTTGGGTAAGAACCAAGAGCCTGACACCGAGTGCAACATACGGTTGTGGCCTTTTCTTCTTCTAAAATCTGGCCTTTTCTTTCCTCTCCTTGCATCATCCCAAGCCCTGTCGTTGGAGGCCGGTGTGTATTTTGGCCCAAAGCAACTGCCAACACTGGAGTTTTACTGTCAAGTGTGTTGTGCGTCCTTGAAGAAATCAGTTCGCCCCTCAAGACCTCATTTCAGGGCAGGAGAACCAGCTAACGTGATGGCTGTCCCTTATCTCTTTCTCCTCCAGAAAGACACTTCTGGGAAACCTCTGTGTGGGTGCCATGTTCCCACATGTATAAGGCTGCCCCAACTTCAGAAAGGCTTGCTGGAACAGTTCTGTGTCTTCCACTGGCTCCACTCATCAGTTGTGTCTTTGGCCCCCTGCTTCTTTCTCTTCTCCTCTTCCTTCCCCCCCACCCCCGCCGCTCCCTCACCACCTCCCACCTCTACACACACACACACACACACACACACACACACACACACACACACACTCACTCACTTACTGCCTCAAATATAACCCACTCCTTGGTGGCCAAAGTCACCGAATACTGGTGACACCAAAGTTGTCAATGGAAGCCCCTCTCTCTTACCTATGCCCCAACCTCATACTCCATTGACCTCTGAACTTCGAAGAACTAGTAACACTTTAAATTCAACACACCTAAAATTAGAAAAAAATTCATGACATTTTAAATCTTCACACAGTAATTCATGATATAGTCCCCAAAACATTAAAAAGACTAGGGTAGGCAAAAATGAGCCCTACCCCCACCTTTGCCCAGGCTCCTCTAGGTAACTGTTTCCTTGGCCCTGAATCTGCTTCTTTTCTTAATCACCCAATTTCCAATATCCAGTTTCTATCCTTTTTCTAGCTGGCAGCCCCCCACTTTCCATAAACCTACTTCGTTATTTTACCTAATTGTTTTATTAAATTGGCATGTTTTTATATATGTTATGTTATATAATATATTATCCTATTGATTCCTCCTTCAGAAATACGTCACCGGAAAACTAAAAGTAGATCAACAGCAGTAAGACTCCAATCCTTTCAAAAAAGCCCATTCCTCTGCCCACCCGCTGCCACAGCGGAAGGCTCTTCCCCACCTGGCCTGTCAACAGTTGGGAGGGCAGAGACCAGATGGCTTGTGTCTCTAGTTCCCACAGAGCTGAACGGGTCTCACATGTTCCACCCTCAGCACGTGGGTCACTGATGCCCAAATAAAATGAGATACTCCTTCCTTGTCAGATGGTCAAGGACTTCTAGAAAACAGTCCTGCTTAGAGCCAGAGAGGATGTGGGAAATGAGCCACTGCTAGGAAGGATATAAAAAAACGGCAACTTCTGGAGGCTAAGTTGGAAAAAATATATCAAAAGCCTTATGGGGCGCCTGGCTGGCTCAATGGGTTAAAGCCTCTGCGTTTGGCTCAGGTCACGATCCCAGGGTCCTGGGATCGAGCCCCGCATTGGGCTCTCTGCTCAGCAGGGAGCCTGCTCCCTCCTCTCTCTCTGCCTGCCTCTCCACCTATTAGTGAGCTCTCTCTCTGTGTCAAATAAATAAATAAAATCTTTAAAAAAAAAAAAAGCCTTAAAATGTTGCAGCCCCTTTGCTTCAGCTATACCCACCGTTAGAAATATAGGAAACGATCAGGAATGTGTGCAAAGATTTAGCTACACTCTGTGACCCTTCACGAGAAGGAGAGGGAGGGAGAGAGAGCTTAAGGAAGACAGTACATGATTGCTTCTGATGCCACCTTTGTCTTTGTCCCTTGTGCTCTGGCTGTGTACCCTTAGTACACCACTGTAAGAAATCTTGGCTGTGAATCCAACTATTTGAAAACTCCTGTGAGTCCAGCAGATATTCAAACATGGGAGTGGCCTGCAGGACCCCTCAACCCACCATTGTGTCCCCAGAAATTTGCACAGTACTTGACATTTATGGAGTGATTTATTCCCTGTTTTGTTGTGGGNAACCCACCATTGTGTCCCCAGAAATTTGCACAGTACTTGACATTTATGGAGTGATTTATTCCGTTTTGTTGTGTTTTTTTTTAAGATTTTATTTATTTGACACAGAGAGAGATCACAAGTAGGCAGAGAGGCAGGCAGAGAGAGAGGAGGAAGCAGGCTCCCCACCGAGCAGAGAGCCCGATGTGGGCCTCGATCCCAGGACCCTGAGATCATGACCTGAGCTGAAGGCAGAGGCTTTAACCCACTGAGCCACCCAGGCGCCCTATTCCCTGTCTTATAAGTGAAAGTGGAAACAACTTCAGAGGGCTGGAGTTAAATCTATCCTGTGAAAATTCTCGAAAGAACTAATATTACAATTTATTAACTACATCCCCATGACCCAAAAAAAAGAACGTACATTTTCCCCCAAAAAGCAGAATAAAAAATGATTCAGGAAATTTAATACAGTCAAAGCCAGTCAACATTTTTTCTCAAGAAGATAAATTTTCTGCAACTGCAGTGGGGGAGGCAATGGCCCAGATGCAAGCCCCCGGCATTCCCTGACTTCCTGCTCCCCCACCACGCGTTGGCTAATTCCACCACATAGAGTGACATAGTAGGGGCAGCAGGGAAGGCTTCTTGACATCGGCTGCCCGTTGGGAATCATCTGGAAGTTTTAAAAAACACGGATGCTAAGGCCTCTCCCGTACAAATTCTGACAGAACTGGTCTGCAGTGTGGTCTGGGCACTGGGATTTCAAGGCGCAGTCCCTCCGGTTACCCCCACTGGCCTGCCCTCTCCCCCCTACCCCCCCAGACCCTGCCTTTGAAAATTGTATTTCACAATCCACTCCAGGCTTCCACTCAAGTCTGATTTATTCTTATTTTTCAAAGAGTTCCTAAACTTCTGTTTTCTAGTTTCCTAGCTCACAGCCAGTGGGCAGGCACACTGATAAGAAAAAACACCACCTTTTTATCTCAACAGCAGGAGAAGAGCGGAGCAGTTAGGATAAGAAGAACTCAAAACCATGAAAATCAGGGTGATTTCAGAGTGCATCCCTCCCAAGGATACCCCGGTAGTGCTGAACAATGTCATTCATGAGAACGGTGTGTTCAACCATGACCGCAGTCTACACCACCACTCGGTACCACGCCCTGTTCTACGTGCTTCACTTGACATATAAGCTGAGGCCAATTAATTTTTTTTAAAGATTTTATTTATTTATTTGACAGAGAGAGAGACTACAAGTAGACAGAGAGGCAGGTAGGGAGAGAGGAGGAAGCAGGTCCCTGCTGAGCAGGGAGCCTGATGCGGGCCTCGACCCCAGGACCCTGAGATCATGACCTGAGCCGAAGGCAGAGGCTTTAACCCACTGAGCCACCCAGGTGCCCCTGAAGCCAATTAATTTTAACATTGATTTTGAANATCATGACCTGAGCCGAAGGCAGAGGCTTTAACCCACTGAGCCACCCAGGTGCCCCTGGAGCCAATTAATTTTAACATTGATTTTGAATATTTGGCAAGAGCTCATTCTCAGTAATGAGCATGCATATGGTACCTACTGTCTTGGGGAAGCCCTCTGCTCCTTTAAATGTAAACCCATCCATTTGCCATCTTAAACTTTTCTCCAGGGAAGGCTGCAGGCTCGGAGGCCCATCAACTGTTAATTGGCACAGCTGTGAGTGATCTTAACTTCACAGCCCCGAGCACAGCTGCTCAGGGAATCCGAGGGCAGCGAGGTCAACCGGGCGAGGGAAGCTTGCCCAGGGCCTGAAAGCCAGGCAGAGGAGCTGGTCTTGGAAGTGGACGGCAATGTAGCTTCACGTGCAGAAGAGGAGAGCCCCAGAAAGGGAGACGTGGGGATTGCTGGGTGTCGAATGGCAGGAAGGGTAGCTTCACCAACAGAAGAGAAAAACCACAGGAGAGGGATGGGGATTGCGGGGGCGGTGGTCTCAAGACCCGCAGGTGCGCCTCCACTGGAATGATTAGGCTCTAGGTGGGCGTGGCCTGAAGCAAGGCGCCCTGAGGTCTCAGGAGGGCGCAGTATCAGCTCCTCAGGGCTTTGAGGAATCTGTTTGGGGTATCTTTTCACTTCTCTCGGCGGACAGGTGTCAAGATAAGTTGTGGTTCGAAGGTGCGCTCCGAGGAGACACCGCAAAGGCTGGCTAACAGGCCTGCAAGGAGCAGCTGTGCGGAGGCCCTGGGGTCAGCAGGCCCAGGCAGGGCCCCAGGAGACCCCATCTACCCAGGTGCGGAGAGGGAGTCAGCTTTCAAAGCCCATCCAAGCCAGGCCTCCGCTGTCGTTGTCGACCAGCCCAGAGGTAAGAAATCATTAAATGGGCACTAATCGCTTTACTACTCATTTATCTTCCCAGTGAATGCTTTTCAGCACAAGTGTTTACATTTCCAAAGAATAAAGACTTGTAAAAAGGGTGGTGGGGTTTAGGGCTGCAGGAAACTGGCTTCCAGTTTGCTCTGCTGACAGGTTTATAAGGCCAAGGAAGTTCATAAGGTAAAAAGAATTTCTAAGCAAATATATTTTTAGGAAATGAATTCTTCACCTTTTTTTCTTTTAACAAATATAAAGATTATTTGCATTGATTTCATTAGTGAACAATGAAAAATGGTTGGAATGTAGTGTTATGTTTTTTAAATGTGAACAAAAGTACCAATGAGGGTTTTTTTTTCCGTTTGTTTGTTTTGTTTTAATAGATAAGCTCGGTGAAAGACGTGTTTTGTTCATTTTAAAAATGGGTCATTTGCCTACAATTATTTTATTAAAGTGTGAGTAAATGAATACTGTGTTGTTTAGAGTATAGTTTCCAGAGCACTAGCCTGAACAGAATGTAGTTACCTTAACACAGCCTGGATTTGGTCATTGGGGGATTAATAACAGAGTGGGTCCAATTATCTTGGTTGCATTCTTGATTATATCAATACGATGTGTACTAAAATGTCTGATTTTTAAATAACTGCCATGGAGATGGGAGGGAAGGCCCGGGAGCAGAAGGGCTTGGGGACTGGATGTGTTACCATAGTCCGTGCATTCCATGCAGGACAGGCCAGCACGTGAAAGAGAATTGTTCAGGGAAGAACACTGGGCTCCTAGACCGGGAAGGTCTTCTACCCCATCCTTGAGCCTAATTTCCACCATCTGTGATTCATTTCTTGGAGTTAAACCTTGGGTTGTCCACTCTGTCATAAGGCTTTAGAAATCCTTTCCCTTCGTTGGAGAAATAAGGTCCAGAGAGATGATTTGCCCCAACAATAAACTAAGAAAATATCCTGAATACTTTAAATCCATCCTGAGGCTTCAAAACATCTACATGCTCTGCGAAGTGAATCCCGTATTGTTTTCCTTTAAAAGATTTTTGGAATTCAGTGCTTCAATCCTCTAGACCGTTCACAATGAATTTGAAATATGAATGTCCATGGACTTTACCGATTTGAGTATAAAGATGGGAGAGCTGTCTCTCCCCTTCTTTGAAGTTGTGGAAGGCAAAAGTAAAATAACAAATGATAATAAAATATCCATTTTCAGCAAAACTAAGAGGGAGTTAAAACTAAGAACAGCAAAATAGCAAAAATAAAACCAGCAAAAAATAGCTCATCACACAGCAGGGGAGCAGGCTGGGGAATGGAAAAGAGGAGGGAAGAGTATATGGCTTCAGAAATCAAGATGAGTCAGAAAAATACATTCATAAAAAGGGAGAGATGAGGTGAGGAGCAGAATCTGAGTTTCATGTTTCCCTACAGGGGAAACAATGCACAAATAAGAGCAGCAAGAACTTTCTGGACCCACTTTAGTTGTGAAAAGTAGAAATGATGGGATGAAAACACACACACACACACACACACACACACACACACTTACATGCAGTGAAAGTCCTATCTGCAAGCAGCAAGAAAGAATAGAGGTGCTTTTTGAAAACCCTTATACGTGGCTGTCTTTATTGGCTGGGGAGAATAGATCTGAAACTCATGCACAAAACCTTGATTCATAAAGAAAATCCCTACTAGGCTAGGATGTCATCCTGCAAATATTTGGTCCAAGGAAAACTCTCTGGCCTCCAAGAGGAGACATTGAAAATAACCCACCCAAATTGTTTTAGAGATTCAAGAAATAACACAAGAGAAAGATCAGGAAAAACAAATGGCAGATAAAGTGTTGCCAAAGAGCAGATGAAAACAGTAAAAAGTATTTTACTACAGATGTGAAAAATTTAATGGCGCAGTCACCTCTACAAAGCGGGGGCACAAAGGAGAGGCGGGACTGTCCATTGGCAGTGACAGCAAGACAAGAGACCAAGAGTGTGCTGGAGAGATTCCGGGTAGAAATGGGAGGAAAAAAATAAACCATCAAAGAAACGAAGATGAATTGAGAGAGAAAATAGACAATGATAAAACACAGTAAGAAACTTAGAGGATGAAAATGAGAAAACCAAACAAAATGAAATGGATATGGGTATAGAAAAGATTTATTAAACAGAACACAAGAAGTGAGCATAAGATTGATACGAAAACCTGGTAATAATTGTACAATTTTTAAAAACCAAAGTTATTTAAAAATACAAAGCAAAATTCTACCAAATAGACACAAGTGATACATTAAAAGAATAGAATAATATGACAAAGTAGGATTTATTCCAGGCAAAGATGGCTCAATTTTAGGAAGTCTACTTATATGAATTCCCATATAAATGATCAAAGAAAAAAACGATATATTTATCTCTTTAGATGCTTTGAAGATGTGTAGTAAAATTCAACTTCCATTATTGATCTAAAAAAAATCAGTGACGTAAGAATAGATGTGTACTTGCTAACATAAACCAAGCTGAAAGTCAACATTATGTTTAAAGGAGAAATACCAACAGCATTCCTACTAAAGTCAAGAATAAGCTAAAAATGTTATAAACAGAAAAGAGAAATTAGGCCCATAAGAATTGAAAAGATATAAAATTATCATTATTTGCAAATTATATATTTGTATGCTTGGATGACCCAAGAGGACTGATCATCTGAAAAAGACTATGAAAATAAGAATTTAGTGCTTAATATAAAATCAATATATAGTTTTCAAAAGCTTTCATACATTTAAACAACTGGTTAGGAGATGTAATGGAAGACCTGTATACAGTTAAAATAACAACCAAAAAACTAAAATAACCAAGAGTAATGTTCCAGATCTTTAGGATACAAAAACTTTAAACTGATCTTGAAAGATACCAAAGCAGTTTTACACAAAAGCAGGCATACCATATGCTTGGATAAAAGGAGTGACCCTCCTAAAGATGGCAAGTCTCCCTAAATTAAATCTCCCTGTATGTAATTCCAATTAGTGTACTGCCAGATTATTTGGTGACTCAACAAGTTGACTCTAAAGCTTATATGAGAAAATTAATTAGGAAGACTATTCAGAAGAATTCTTTGAAACGAGACTTAAAGGCACACACTAGCCATCTCATATATTAAATGATAGTTTTTGGTTACAAAAAATAAGAGTGCGATAGTAAATGAATAGACAGATAAAGAATCAGAATAAAAATACTGCAGATAGACCTAAAAGCATACTAAAACTTAGTGTATGATAAAAGTAGTATTTCAAATCAGTAGCAAAATTATAGGCCTATTTAATATGTGATTTTAAGATAAGTAGCAATTTAGAAAACAAAGTTTGATGCATTGGGATGAATTCTAAATGGATCAAAGATCAAATGGTTAAAGATGAAAGATGGAAGAAATATGGGGACTTAAAAATAAAATTCTTCCTAGCAAAACTCAATACAAGCAAAGTCAAAAGACAAGATAACTGGGAAAAACTATTTATACCTCATATCACAAAGAACCAATTTTCCAGAGACTGAGATATAAAAGAACAAACCAGCAGAAAAATGGGCAAGGAATTGGCACTTTAAATGAATGAAAATGCACCAAATTGCAAATGCATGTCCTTTGACTCACTAATTCCAGTTCTGGGAATTTATAAACCTGCACCTGTGCAAAACAATATATAGGTGAGATTATTCATGGCATCATTGATTGACATAACAAAAGATTGGAAACAACCCGAATGTTGATCTAGAAGGGGCTAATTAAGTGAATTATGTGTGTCTGCATAATGTGTTCAGGTTACCAACTGCTATGTAGCAAAGGACCTCAAAATATAGTGATTAGAACAAAAATGTGTCATCCACTCGGTGTTCCATGGGTTGACTGCACTCAGCTGGGTGGGTCTCACTTTGGCATTCTCATGGGGTTACAGTCAGATATTGGCCGGGCTGAGCTCATCAGAGGCCTCCACGGTCTTCACTGCCAAGTCTGGCACACAGGCTAGCATGGCTAAAATAGTCAGGGACTGGCCGAACACCTCTCGGCACTCGGTCTCCCCACCTGGCTAGCGTGGCTTGCACACCGCATGATGTCTCAGAGGAGTCCGATTCCTCCCCCAGCGTCTTTCCCCTGGGGAGTGTCCCACGTGGCCGAAGATGGAGGCAACCGGCCTCCTCACGCCGAATCTACACACACAGGCTCACTTGCACTGTGTTCTGCTAATCGAACAGATCATTTAAGACCAACACATATTCAAGGGGAGGGAAGTAGAATCTACCTCTCCATGGGGGAGAGGAACAAAGAAAATGGGGCTGTTTCAATGTGTCACATAATGAAACGCAGTTGTAAAGAAGAGTGAGGATGTTCTCTATATACTGATGTGGAAAAATGTCTGGTTCTACTGTTAAGTGAAAAAACGACGTGTAGAACAATGTAAATAGCATCTTTTGTGTAAAGTCGGTAGGTGTGGGGAATAAAAATACTTATGTGTGTTTGTGGCTATTTTCATAAAGAAAATATTAACAAGAAGTTAAAAATGCTTATCTATAATGAGAGCAGTGGGTGGATAGGTTCAGAGATTGGAGAAGGATATCTTAATATATGCCTTTTTATGTTATTTTGACTTTTGAAATCAATTTGGAAAACAAAATACTTGGAAATCTTAAGGAAATGCAAAGATGCTCAACCCTGCTCGTTTCCTCAGGGCACTGGAGCTATTTGGGAACCCGTGTGATGGGCTCTATTTGGACAGTCCCATAGGTTTCCAAGAAATCTTCATTTCAGCATCACAATCATAAAAATCAACCCAGAAAATAGTCCATTTGGTCATATGTTTAGTTATAGCCAATGGCCCCCACTAGTAATATTGCCTAAAAATTAATTGTCCTGTTTGTTCTGGCTTGAGGGTATGGAGAGGGGGGTTATTTTTCCTCATTGTCAAGCCCAAAGTGCCATTTCGAATGCAATTTTCAATATGTCAAAATTGGCAAAATAGAAGATTAGCCAGTGGTATGCTAATTGTTAAATATTTAGGCATTTTCCAAGCCGTTTGTTAAACCACTGGTAGCTTGAAATCGATTGACCATGGCAGCTACTTCCGGTACACATAAACAAATAAAGTAGCATCAGGTTGCAATGAATGTATAAATGAAAAACACAGGGAAGTGTGGAAGAGAAGGAACAGAAGGGGTGCTCACTTACACCAGTGATCGTGGGAGATGGTTTATGGAAATTATACTGACTTCATCAATGAGACTTAGGGTTTCCACTTTTTTCTATTTCTGTAAGAAACTGTATAGACGTGGACCGGGAAAGGATTTTTCTTAAATAGTTAACATTTATTGCACAGTTCCACGTGCAAGATACTAGGTGCTCTGCAATTTTTTGAAATAGGCACTATGATGGTTTCCATTCTACAGAGATGAAACGGAGAGCCCAAAGCTGGAAAATGATTTGCATAAGCCAAGGAGCCACAAAGGCAAACTCCAAATCTGGTGGCTTGGCTCCAGTGCCCACTCATTTAAGCATCATGCTGTGAATGCTTCACATTATTACTTAGAAAACTCAGAAACTCATGATTAAGAAAAATAAAGTCACCCATAATTCTAGCTTCCAGAGATGACCACTGTTACCATTTTGATCTAAACCAGTGGATTTTAATCAGTCCTTCAATACGGTCGAGCTGAGGGCTGTGACTCACGAGTAACTATGAATATTTATTTTGTCATATGCTTAGTTTACAAATACGTTTTCAGAAAACTAAAATGCCTTCCCCCTTCTCTCAATTTTATTTGTCATCAGCTTTCATGTTAGTCTAAGGCAGCCATGTAGTGGGGAAATTCAGGGACTGTTGAAGTCCAAAGCCATGAGCCAAAGCCTGCTCTGAGTTGTTTCTTCCTCGACAGAAGAAAGCAATGACCAGGATTTGGGGGCACTTGGTGGTAATTCACTTCTTGGTAATAGAAGGGAATTTAGTCTCATTTTTAGACACATCAAGCGATGAATCTTACTGCATGTTTCAGGCTCCAAATGAATCATTCGCTTCCACTGCTGGATATCTTATGAGAAAAAAATAAGTTCTAACTTTTATTTAGGTCTCTCCTATTTATTTTGCTCCAACTCTATGTGTCTGACATCGGGGGCTTTATCAAGGGCGCATGAGTGAGCGTGCCTCTTCCCTCCCACCCCCCTGCCCCTTGAACCAGTAGCGAGGCTGCAGCCAAGCCACCAGAGTCAATACCAGAGGTGGGGTTGGGGGGCAGTAGGGAGGGGTCTAGAACTAAAGACCAGTTCTTGAACTTAGCTCTGTGCTTTTCTTTTATTCTTTAAAGATTTTATTTATTCATGAGAGAGAGAGAGAGGTAAAGGGAGAAGCAGGCTCTTTGCTCCACGAGGGACTCGATCCCACCAGCCCAGGATCATGACCTGAGCCAAAGGCAGACACTTAACTGACTGAGCCACCCAGGTGCCCCTGTGCCTCTTTCCCCATCTGTAAAATTGGGTAACAATAGCACCTACCTCATGCTCACAGGACCAGAGCACCTGGCTGGGGCTCGGCACATACCAAGTATGCGACTGGTACCAGCCACCATAACGTTGCTGCCATGAGCACCTGCGTGTTTATCTAACACCGAATGTTGACAGGAAGCTGCTCCGTCCCACAGACCTCAGGCTGCAGCTGGCTCCTCTTCTCTGGAGGCCAACCGGAGCCCCCTGTGAGGGGGAAGCAAGGCTAGAGGAAACACTCTGAAGCAGTGCATCTGGAAACCAAGAAACAGGCACACAGAGAGGAGTCCACCCGTGTCTGAACGGGCACTGTACCCCGTTAGCTAATGCCGCCTTCATGAGGATGAGTTCAGCGGCTTATCAACCTATCATGATCACGTTTTGAAATTAAACAGCCACAGGATCTATGAACTCTCATTCCACAGTTCATTATTCCTAGACTTTTCTGCACCCTTGAAGCATATTCTATTTATATCCCCATCTCCTGGGAGTACGGGTTGCCTTTGTCCCCACGACACAGCCAGTGGTATAAAACTTCTGCATCTGTCAGATTTCTCCATGTGGAGCATAATTGCCTGATTTCCATTTGAAAGTACAGCCCTGACATTACAACTACATAGACCCACGAGTGGTAACAATGGTGTCCTGACACCTACAAGGGGCCAGGGGGTGTATAATGGTGTGACAAACACAGGCTCCAAATGCATTCTTGCCTTCAGATGGGCCAGGTCTGACTTTACAGCTGCAGATGAAGTATGCCCCGGGAACAAAAAATTAAAAAAAAAAGAATAAAGAAAAAAGAAACCAACAGATTAGCATCAGCGTGAGTCTGGTGGAGCCAGATGGCTCTCTGTGGAAATCGAGCTTTCCCACTTTCTTCCAGTAACCCCGACCAGCAGACAGCAAGCCTGCTAAGAGGGGAGAAAAATGATCTCATTCCTCAGCCAGGCACATGATTCGCCGCCTTTCTGTCACACACAGCTCCAGCTGAAGGAAAGTTGGAAAAGAAGACAGGGTGAGAAAGAAGGGGTGGGGAGTCTGGCTCGTTGTGAAGAATTAGCAGTGATACCTAGAGGAGGGGCAAGTCCCCGGCCCCTGCCAGGCCCCCAGCATTCAGAAACTGGGCTCAGATGGCCCGAGAGAAAGCCAGGTGGATGGGGACAGGGGCGGCAGCAGGGACATCCTGGCATATTGGTGTCCCCTCTACTCGTGTCCATGAACTCTACCTCCAGAGGCTTGGTGTATAAGGGTTGGGAGGTTGGACAGGATTGGCTGCAGCAGCTGTCGATTAAGCTCTGGGCTCCTTTAGGGAAGGAGGGTGGATGGTGTTTTCAAGTTCTTACTAATGAATGTGTCCACCTCTCTTGGTGGGCCAGTGAGTCTGTAACAGCCCTTGGCTACCCAGACCGGGTCAGAAGCTGGACCCGCCTTCTGCTTGGATCTGAGTCTGCCGTGCCCAGGACCATGGCCTGGAGTGCAGGATGCTGAGGGGCTGGAGCCAGACAGGGCTGCCGGCTGAAGTGAACCTAGCAGGCTGTAGGTGTGGGAGGGTGCCTCTCCTCCAAGGTCCTGCAGCCTGGAGGAGGCTCAGCGTGGACTCATCGTGCCTTCCCTGCTGCATAAAACATCTGTGGCCCATAAACAACAGGCTGGTTCTGGAGTGACAGCCAGATGTTCGGCTGATGGACATCAGGCCGACCACCAGATGTTGTTGGAGCGTAGCCCTTGCAGCAGCGTGCAGGGGTGCAGGCATCCCCCAAGCTGAGCTGCCCTCTTCATGGAAGTTCACACCCCCCAGCCTGGCACGCGAGCTCCCGAGGGCTCCCACACAGAGAAGCACATCCAAGAAGGAAAGCTGTCTCCAGAGTGCCAGGGGCTCGCAGAGCATGTCGGCGGCCTGGCTGGGTTTCCCCGGGCACCTGAAGTTGGTCTCCACCAGTGTTTACTCCAGAGTAAATAGTAGGCCCCGGAGGGATACCCAACACAGGATGTGGTCATTCATTTACAGCTGGAAATAATTATTCCAATCATAATAAACACTGAACAGAATCCTCTCCATTTTCAACCAGGGCAAGGGCACCTGCTTCACAATTTCTGGCAGTCTTGGGTATAACTAGGCAGTAAAGTGGCATATTCTATTGGCCAAGGAAGCAAGGCAAGCTGCCGGCTCAGAGCCCGGGCTCTGGGCTCCTGCTCTTCTTCCAAAAACAAAACAAAAAGCTGCCACTCCACCAAACAACTGTTTGGCTCCTCTCTCCAACAGTGCTGCCACCTCACAGTGTTCATGGTCTTGGGTTGGGTTCTTGCTTACAACTGTCCTAAAGGACTTTGAAGGGAAGTACACAGGGGAAGTAACAAGAATCGTGAGCTGGATCATTTTTCTTTGTCCCCACTTTAGCAGGGAAACCACTTAATAAGAGCATTAAAAAAAAATCCTAGCACTTGAAAAGAGCTTACAAAGTGTGGGTAACTCTTCTAAATGCTTTGTGTATATATCTGACATCCCTATGAGGCAGGTCCTCTAATTATCCACATTTTACAAAAGGGACACTGAGGCACAGAGATGTTAAGCAACTTTCCCAAAGTCACACAGCTGTTAAGTAGTAGAGCCAGGATTGAAAGCTGGCTCTACCTGGCTCCAGGGTCCACACCTCCAGGCTGTCCTGCATGTTTTGATGTCCTAACATTGAGCAGCATATGTCTTGCCCAGGCTCTTTGCCAGCACCAGCCATGTGGTCTCAGGCTCCTGGATCTCCCTGAGTTTGTTTCTTCATCTGTTGAGTAAGGCCGGGAAGAGCTGATTTATTATGGGACTGTTGCCAGGAATAGAAGTAACATGTAACATATATGAGGCCTAACATGTGTTTGATGGTTAGTAATTGTTAGTAGCGACTATTACTGTGAGTCTCATGGTCATATTTGTGCTCTTATATTTTAGTGAATCCTCACCAAGAAAATCTTTGAGGTAGGCAGGACTGCTGTCACTAACCCTATTTCACAGCGGGTGAGATGGAGGCACGAAGATACCGAGCAGTAGAGTCAGGACAAGAACCCACATCTCTTGACTCTGCCCCTTGTGCTCAGTCTATCCTGGCTCGCTGTAACCTTGCTGAACTATGGGCCACACCTGCCTGTTTCCAGAACCAAGACACAGTTGCCTCCTGGAAGCCTGGAGCAGGGAATTCAACTCTTGTTTCCTTCCCTTCCCCTTCTGCCCCTGGGATTAGCTGGGGACAGAGTCAGGTCCTGCCTGTGCTTTCCTGGGAATAGTTGAAAATACTTAATGCCTCTTGGGCCAAGTAAGGCCCTAGCGAGGGTGAATCACGACATTACGTGTGACTTCAGTTTTTCTTTATTGTTGAGGTAAAATAGAAAGAATTCTCTGGCCATCCCCAAATCCAGATGCATAGCCGCTTCCCTTCTGCTCCCCGCACCAAGCCTCTGAGAATGTACCAACACTCTCCTCCGCAGAAGGTATCTCCATCCCCCCAGCGAGATGCCTAGAGGAGCCTTTTGGGTCCTGAAGGCGGCTGGCCGAGGAAGCTGGGTGTCTGGCTGCGTGCTGCTTTCCTTTCCTGTCTTTTCTAGCTCTGCCCTTCCTGTGATTTTCACATTTTCCCCTCCATCTTACTCTCAGAAAAGCCCTGGGGAATGCTGCTTTTGTTCTATTGCTTCACATAATTCCCAGGGCTGGGAATGAAAATTATTTCCTTTCACAACCCCTGGCCGGGTGCCTTTCACATCCCGGCTGTGTTACGGGGTGATTTATAAACTGTGGGGTCTGGGGCTCTTTCCTCCGCCTCCGCCTCCCCTGCCCTCCCACCATCATTTAAAACAAGACATTGCACACGAGGCGCTCAGAGGTCAGGATGTCCTCTGAAGTTGGCCACTGGGGCTTTAGCTCAGACGCGAAGATTCAGTGGAACCCCAGCGATGAGAGCATGAAAGCCATTCACCCCTGGTAGAAGAAAACAGAAAAGAGGCCCCGCAGCCGGACTTCTCATCTGTGGGAACAGACGGGACTCAGTCTCAAAGTCAGGGGAGTGGGGGTGGCTTTGAACTGAGAATTGTAAAAGCACATTTTCCAAACTTGTCAGGATTACGTTTCATTTCTAGACTTTTATTCTCAAAGGGACCATGAGGAAGAGACGCAGCTTAAGAAGTTTTGAGCTGAGAAATGAAAAGAAGTTACTTCTCTTTGTCTCCATAAAACCGAGTAGTGGAAAAATGAAGCCAGGAGGTTCGTTTTCCCTGCGTTACAACAGAGCACAGAAAGCAGATGGCAGAGCGTCATTCAGACAGTGAGGTGTCTCTGTCCGCTCTGAAGACTCTTGTCTGTCAGCGGCCTCCACGGAATCCTGCCCTGTCACTGAACTCCCCTCAGGGGTCGGTTCCTCAGAAGCTGAAATGAGACAATGAGGTGAGCCAGTCAGTCAAGTTTCAGACTGGTCTCTGTGGTCAGGGGGTTTCTGCCGAGCCAGGCCCCAGCAAACAGTGTGGCATCTCTGGGCTTCCAGGCAGGAGAACATCTTTGGAACTGAGGCTGAAGAAACCCATAAAGACCTCTACCTTGTTGGCATTGTATTTGTTTTGTCCCACATAGTGTCATCTTGTTAGTCACATACCAGCTCTTTACTTGGGCGTAACTCACAGAACAGCCCCAAGCCTCCAGACTCAGAATCACACGGGCCAAGGGTCATACCCAGCATGGCCACAGTTCACTGTTAACCCCTCTGGGCCTCGTTTGTCCTCATCTGAAAAGTGGGGAGATTGTGATTACACCCCCTCTCAGGGTTGCAGTAATAAGTAAATCAGATGATTTACAGAAAGTGATTAACACAATGATAACACAGAGTACAAACTCAAGATGCCGGTTCTCATCCTAAGTATGGAAAGGAGCTCAGAGAGAAAGCACTGGAAAAGAGCTACCTCAGTGGCCGAGCTACGCAAGGAAGGAGGAAGGGAGGGAGCAGGACTCAGAGAAGGAATGGAAAGAAGGCAGCTGATGGAAGACCCTGTTTCCACCTCAACCTGCTCTCCCTGCTGTTTCATTGGGAAATGTTAGCATCTAAGATTTTCAAGTCATATATCATTCCCGCTTCTTTTCTTTTCTTTCTTTCTTTTCTTTCTTTCTTTTCTTTCTTTCTCTCTCTCTCTCTCCCTTCCTTCCTTCCTTCCTTCCTTCCTTCCTTCCTTCCTTCCTTCCTTCCTTCCTTCCTTTCTTCTTTCTTTCTTTCTTTCTTTCTTTCTTTCTTTCTTTCTTTCTTTCTTTCTTTCTTTCTTTCTTTCTTTCTTTCTTTCTCTTTCTTTTTTTCTTCACTAATCATTGTTCCAGAGACATTTGAGTTCAGGGGGGTTCACAGAATAGATTTGCGGCTCTAGGGCTCTAGAAAGCAGGAAATGCAGGAGGAGCTTCTCGATTCAGCCTTCTATTCCCAAATTAATGAATGACTTCTTTCACCAGAAGGGGCTGTTAGCACTTCAGACTTCTTCCAGAACCTAGTGATTAACTAGTGATTAACCTTGTTTTCAGATCCTAAAAGCCATGGCTAGTTTTCAGCCCAAATAATTTGCTAAGGTACTAGTCATTAAGGAACATGTGGAAAAATTGGGGCTACTGGGCCTGTCCCCAATCTCTCCCCTGTCTCTGCCCCAGGATGAGCTGAGAATTTGGGAAAGGAGCCTGGAGCCCACCAGGAGGGAGACTGTGAGACACCTGGAACCAGCTCACTGGGGCAACTCTGGGTGATGATTAGTCTGCAATATTCTGCTCGTGCATACATTAGGGCTACTCTGACAAGGAATCAGGGTTCGGAAGACCCTCAAATGTGGCATTTTTATAGAGTATGGCCAAAGGGGAGTTCCTTCAGTGGAGATGTCACTGGCTATACATTCGTTTGAGCTCTGTAGTACATCCTCCCCCTCCTACCCCTGACTTGCAAAATATTGAATCATGCTTAGCAATATTTTATGCTCTTTGGAAACTGTTAATTATATGGATGCTTTCGTTTTTTTGCTAATTCTCTATGAGTTTTATTATTCCTGATACTCTTTATCCCTTTCACTTTGAGTCAAAGTGTATTGTAGTATAGCTTTTCTTTGAAAAATAAGCACTATTACCATTTTTAAAGAAACACGATTTTTCCAAAATGGAAATATGCAAGACTAGTGATAAGGACAGTGGGTTTGAAAAGTTTGCAATCAGCTTCATTGTGGTATCATGGCAAACAGAGGCCACAGGAGTTGATTACAGATAGAAATGTAATTATTTCTATTGAGAAGACATGGCTGCCCCCTGCTCTATCACTGCTCATCAGCACTAAAAGGGCCAACTGAACTCTCCCCATCTAATGTCCCTCCATGCCTCAGTTTCTCCAGATGTAAAAGGATTACTACACAGTACATCTGCCTTCCACTCAACTCATAGAGATGTTATGAGAACCTATAAGAGAAAACCTCCACAAGATAGTATCGTGAGTGTCAAAATGTGGTTTGCCTCTTTGGAATTGTGCGAAAAGTGGGGGTCACCCAAACAAAAATACAAACTGAAAAGAAGAGGTTGGAGTTGCTAAAACAAGAGATTCCAGCAAAGGAAACCTTTTTCTTTAGTTATCCACAGGCATACTCTGTGTATGATGTGCCCCTGCTTCCAGAAAGCACCATAATTTCTTTGTAGTGAAGACGACTCATCTATTTTGTGGCTTTACCTCTCACAAAGAATTTTGGATGTAAATTCAACACTAGGAAAGAATATCTCACAGACCCTTTAGCCTCCCTGTTATTCAACACTTTCTCATGTTTTTCTTCCTTCTAATTTCTTTTCTCAAAAACTTTTCAACTCACCTCCCCCCAACTTCATGTCTCTTGCGCCCACAGCGTATTTTTCTCTCTTCTAATCTTCTAAGCTGTTTATTTACTTTCTCGCTTGTGTCTTAACTGTGGTCTTCTTTCTCTTCCATTTCTACCCATGTTTCCCTTGAAATTTATTAAACTCATCTTCCTCTTTCCCTTTTCTGTCCTTGAGGAAAAAGTCCCTGATGGACAAGGAGAAAAAAACGGCCAGCTAGCATCGTGTTGGGAGAACAGCGACAGCGTTATTGAAAGCTGATGGGCCAAACATGACCTCGTCAATTTGAGCCAATGCTGCCTGATGATTCAAACAAGACTTGGTCAGTATGGAATTGCAAGACTCTCCTGGAATTTCTACACGTATATATTTGACATTTTACCCCAATCCAATTCCACGCTCCAGATGGTAGAAGAATTTCCTTGTTTGCTGGAGATGAATTCTTACTCGTCATCGTTTGCTCTTAGAAGGCCATTGCTCGCAACCCTCAAGGATGGCCTATTAGTGTACCACCATCTTGCTATGGTTAACACTCATTATTGTGCATAGTTGGAAAATGTAGTGTCATCATTAGTTAAGTTTTCTGATTGAATATTCCAATGTACATCTTCCGTCTAAACACCAAAACTCGGGTTGAACTTAATTACTCTCTTAGAAAATTCAGAGGCAATTTTAAGACTCACAGAACATCAGGGTCATCAAGGATGTATTACAGATTTGCCGAAGCACAAAATAATTGGAGTTTCCACTTGATACGATGCAAAATGTGACTTGAAGTATGCAGCAAACAGCGTGAGTCACGTGGGGAAAACTGTACCACATGAGGCACATCATGTCTTCTTGAAGTTTCCCTCTTGAGTTTTGAAATGTGTTTACATGTTCAAAGGAAAGAAATTCATGACCTCCCAAGTTACAAAACAGTGTACGTGTGACAATCCCAATCACACATGCACCACGGGACCCTCACATACATAAGATCGGCAGATAGGCCCCCAAAATTTGGTAGTAGCCTCTCCAGGTGATGGACTTATGGTGCTTTTGCTTTCTCCTTTGGATTTATCTGCACTTTCTGATTTCAAGATTGTAATAATAATTCAACATTCCTTCTATAATATAAATGAACAAACAAATAATCTTCAGTTGAGCAAACTGACACAGCTCAGGAAAGAATTAAAAGCAGCACAGAAACCCACTACGATAGCTATGAAAAATGAATTAGTGGTGGTAGAAGACATCTTCCCCTGTTTGGAAAACAACTATTGCTTATGTAGTGTTGTCAAATGCGAAATTGGGGGATGTCATAGCATAGCAGTGAGAACAAAGAGGAGTTTGGGGAAATGTTGCCTTGGGAAATACATGAGGACTTTGGGTCACTGGCTGGTCATTACAGACAGGACTATGAGTCATAAAGGGTATGACATGGGGTTATAAGAAGGAATTCTTATATTTGCGATGGCAATAATTCTTGGTCTACATTCCTCATCTGTATCTAACCTCCTAGACAGAATAAGATGTGGGAAAGTGAGTCTTGGTTTCAGTACTGATTTTCCATGATGGGGGCAGGGCTTTAGGCTTGACCCTGAAGGCTGACTCTCTGTTGGATCTTCTCAGTAATCCTCAAGACTTCACCTCATTTGGGTGCTTCCCACATGGGGCCTGCCATTGGGGGTCCACTCCCACCTGTACCTCTCACCCTGCACCCTTCCTGCCCTTTACTCTGAATGGTCTCTGTGTGTGCAGAAACACTTTATCTCCTCCTACTTGGTTCCATCTGGATTTATTTTCCAGTGAATCCACCTGCTCTGGGGGGGAAGGTCAGGCTGGCCACACTGTATTGTTTATAGGTGTGAACAGAGAAAGGGGTCACAAATCCTAGAAATGATCTTTTTTGGGGAAACTCCACCAGTGAGAGAATTTTATCCTAGTTATACAAATGGTGCAATGGGGTCTCCAGGTTTGGTGAGGGTGGTTGCCAATCTAGAATCCCCCTCCCCCTTGTCTCCTATTTCTATCCATGGGCAAAAGAGGCCATGGCCTGGAGGAACCAAATCTCCAGCTTCCAGAAGACCCTGCATTCTCCTGAGATCAGAGCAGAGGCCACATCCTTGATCTGCCTGTTCCTGCCATCGCATATTTGTTAAGTGGGTGAATTCTCAATAATAGCATCCCTAATTGACGAAGCAGTTGGCATATGGGACGTGTCTTCTGCACTTCACAGTTTCCAGATAATACACAGCATCTCATATATTCCTCAAAGACACTGGGTAAAGTGGGCACTCTGCTCTCAGGTTGAGAAAGTAAAGCAAAGAAGACTTGCCCAAAGTGACGGTGCTGGTTACTGGGTGGCAGGCCATGGACACAGGCCCAGGAATTCTGATTTCAAGCTAATTCTCATTCCACCATGATGGTGGTCCGCTAGCCTCATGGTCCGGCATGCCGGTAGTCCGGCAGCTCATCAGAATGCCCTTTGGAGATGGTTAACTAACACACCAGAGTTGAAAGACCCCCTCTGAGCCTTCTGAGTCATTTCTGGGGTGAAGCCCAGCCATCGGAGTCTGATGCCCTGCCACCCATTGCCTTCCCACGCTGACCTGCTCCTGACGCTGCATCCCGTCGATGATACCAAGGCTGACAACAAAGGACTTTGGAGGCCAACCCTTCCGCTGACAGTGTCCTTCCATTAGTAAACTCGTTGGTCAAGAGTTGGTTCACACTTCCCAGAATCTTCCTTCTACAGAACATTGTTGGGTTAACAACTCAACTTCTAGAAAGCCTGAGGTTAAAATCAGCTATGCCTCGGGGATAAAAGGCACAGCAGAGGGACTGTCGTCAATGGCACTGTAATAACACAGCCTGGAGACACACAGTGGCTACACGGGGGTGAGCACAGCATAACGTATACACTTGTCCAATCACCGTGTTGTACACCTGAAACTGACGTGGCCTTGTCTGTCAACTACTTCCGTATTAAAAAAATAAATATGAAAACCAGTCCTCTAGCAAAAACAAACATTCGTCGGCCCTGAGTAGAAAAGGTTGGGAAGATCTGACAGCCAGGCTTACGAAGGCCTCAGCAAGGCCTGCTGCTGAAAGGCCTGGAGGCCAGGAATATTGGCCTAGGCTCCTTAGCCTGGCTTCGAACCAGCTGGGCCCCAGCTCCCTGGACAGGTCTGGGAAAGGCACTTGTATTGTCAAGACGCTGCAAAGCGAGGGGCAGGGACCTGCCGATTAAGTGACCGCAGACTCCAGCAAGACTCACTCACCAGGGAGATTGCTCAGGGCAGGGAAGTTCCTCCTGTCGGGAAGGGTGAGTCAGATTTGAGGGACTCGGCAAAGCTCCCAGCAGCTAGACCACTGAACTCTGAGAGAGACCCCCGCCACTACCACGCTCCAGAGGAACAATTAGGAGTGGGTGTAAGAAGTCCTCCAAACCGACTTAGCCTGCCATGAACCCGGCAAGAGGACCCCCTTGGACTGATTTATAAGAGGGGGTCACCTCCAGAGAGGAGCCTGGGCTGCGTGCCTGAGTGCTGCGTGCAGGTCAGCCTGGAACCCATTATTCTAATTGTCGGGAGAATCAGCTAGGAGACAAGTTGAAGCAAGTTGAAATTTGAAAAACACATTAACAGGGCTCTGACGAGATGCCAGAAAAGCCTGCCAGCAGGGACAGCTGGAAGGCCAATTTTTGAGTCAATACTGAAAGGTGGTTGCTCAAATATCTGAGTCAACACACACTGATTTCTCTCCGGCTCAATACTCCCGTTTAATTGCCCTGGGGAGTCTCTCCACTGACACATCTAACACCCAGATCCGCGGTGGAGTAAAAGAAAAGCGTGGTATTGAAGTGCAAATGAGGTCCTGGGTGCAGCCTGCAGGCCTGGGTCCTGCTGGAGGGTTTCCTGTTGCCACAGCAGAGATTCAGTGAGTCTGCCACTTTGCAAGAGGGCCGAGGGAAGGGGCGAGCATCACGTCTCAGCTGGCCCTCAGAGAGGTCTCTGTGGTTCATCTGTCGTCTCTGCAGCTCCATGTGTTGCTGAGACTGGAAGATATTCCTCAGGAGTGGTGGTCCTCACGCAAAGAAGGAAGCAGAGGGGTGCCTGCTCCCACATCTGGGAGCCAGTCAGAGGGAAATGCATGGCCCTGGAAAGGGACCCTAAGTTTGGCAACCAGGTGACACCCTTGTGAGGCGGATGGCAGGTGTGATCGATGAGGTGAGCCTGGAATGTCCTCCCGACTGCCTAGAGGTTGGGAAGCAGGCGGATCTCAGAGTCGGCAAGAGCCAGCAGCCTAATCTTTGGGGTCCTGACAGGTTTTGGCTACTCATGAAGGCACTGTCCCACAACAGGGCCCACATAGGGGCCAGGTGGGATGGCCCCCAAGGCTGGAGGTAAGAGTGGGGGCTCCTGCAGTAACCCTCTGGCGGCCCTCACCTACCTCAGAGCTAAGCACAACATTATGAGATGTAACCCCAACCCCCGAGAACGGAGATCTAAATCACAAGGACAGGGCAGGCCCTAGGCGCAGGTGACACCAATCCTGCAAGGTGAGATTCTAGGTCTGCTGGCAATCATCACAGATAAGAATAAGCTTGTGTCATGGTAAAACAAAACTCAAATTCCCTGGAAACGCTGGGAAAAGCAATTTCTGATTTGGTAGGTCTGAGTTTGGGTAGCCTGAGAGAGATCCAGTGGCCTGGCTGGATTCGTCCTCGTTTCCAAGCCTCTGGCTCACACCGCAGTTTATCACTGACCCTCAGGGAATGAGCTGGTCCTCACTAATACGCCCGTGGGTCACACCCAACAACCAGAAAGCTGCTCAGCCGGGGCCCAGAGGATCTGAGAGAAGCATGGCACAGCCGCTGTGAAGCCCAGAGGTCCACACGCAGTGGGCTACCAGCTGGGGAAACTGAAGCCCTTCTGGCCCATTGCTCACGAGGACACAGGCTGCCCGAGAAAAGCAAGCATGAAGATCCAGTCCTGCTTCTCCCACTGACTCCTTGTAGGACATCCTCTGAATTATCTCACCTTTCTGAACTTGCGGTTTCTTACGTCTGTCACGGGACTAGTCAAGGGACTATTGTATTAAATGAGAGAAAGTGGGTAGAATGCCCAGCACTAACTGGTTGCCCAACAAATGCCTGTTCACTACCCATCCAGTTTTCACCCCCAAACTGAAGTGGCCTCAGTTTCTCCTCCTGTAGTTGTTGATATTGGTTTATGTCCAGGGAAGCAGCAGCTACAAGGGCCTACCTGAGAAACTTCTGTCTCCTTTTCAAGCAAGAAGGCCAGCCCTGCCCAGACCTGTTGGTTTCTTCTGTGGAGGGATCCCCATGTAGCACAAGTTTGAAAAATGAGTTGGTTCATCGTCTTGGAGCACAAAGAGTTCTTAGACCTCTCATCCTGAGTTGTTTATGGAGCAGTCATTCCAGAATGCAAATCCCAGGGACCTTCTCCCATGGAATCCCAGCAGCTCCTTACCTTGCCCCTTACTTACACTCAGACTTTCTGTGTGTGGCTAGGAACACTCAGGACCACTCTGGCTTCCTCCCCTACTGCTCCCTTCCTCTTCCATCCCTCTTTAGACACATGGCCTTCTTAGTCTTCTTTGAACTTGCCAAGCTCATGTTTGCCTTCAGCCATGGAGCTGTCTGGAAGCTCCCGTGATGGCCGCATGGCTGGCTCTGGTCCTTCTTGCACACTTCAGCTCAAATGCTGTGGCTCCAAAGAAGCCCTCGTTGGCCCTCTTCTCCATCCCTCAGTTCTTTATTTTCTTCCTAACATTTGTCATTACCTAAAATGGTCTTACTTATTTTGCTACACGTTGTCTACCTTCCATATTAAAATGCAGGCCGAATGAGGCAGGGACTCATGTCTTTAGTTCAGTGAGCGCTGACAGATCCCAGCCTAGGGCCTGGCCTCCGCCGTCTGTCTCCCTAGAGCATCAACAGTTTTCCAAGAGATGCTGTTCAAGGAACCTATGAACACTACAATGCCATACTGTAATAACATCGAAGAGCAAACATGGCTCAGAATCCTGCAATTGTAAGAAGGGAGGCAGTAGGGTGGGGAGGGCAATGCCTCCGAGTAATGGCCGAAAGTCTGCTTAGAGCTTCTCATGCCCCAAAGTCCAAGATTCCCCAGGAGCCCTGATAGAGTAAAGGGCGTTTTATCCTGTCTCCTCTCAGAATTGAATGGAAGGGTGCTGATCATTCCCTCGACCTCAGATTCTGGGATTGAACTAGAGAGAAGTCTTCAGGCATTGGGACGGCACCCAATGCCAAGGGCTCAGGCAACACTCAGAAGATACTATCTAATAAAAATAACCATAACTAAACTCTCAAAGAGAAGCTGCTGCCTTGCCTCGAAAGCTTAATCCCATCTGGACCCTCTCACATGAGGTTTTCAGAAAGCGAGAGGGCGGGACTGGCTGCACAAAGCCAGAGAGGTCAAGTTGAGGGGGAGGGGAACTGTCCCTATAGCAGTTCATTCTGCAGGCCCACCCCTGGTCCTTCATCAACGCTCTGTGTCCCCATCCTCAAAACCCGGGGATGTCAGTGCTGCTAATGGTTCTCAAGGAAGCCAAGTGGCTCCCCACGGAGGTAAAGAGTAGGAATGGATTGAGGGAAATCTCCCATGCTTACCACCTTCAGGGACAACCGGGGAAGAGAGTCACGGGGCCTACACATTTGTTGTCACTCTCCGAGGTCCCTCTGAATCACCCTATAATGGGAACAGTGCAGAAATCTCTCCTTATTCTCAGGTGGTGTGCTACTGAGAGCATGGTGTCCAGACAAGCTTTGTTTCGTGGGTACCTGGAGCCCAGGATGAATATTAAACATTCTTTTGGAGGGGGGCATAGGGAACCCTTCTAGAATGAGGGCCCCCCGGCACACTTGGGGTGGGGAGGTGGGTGGGTTGTGTCCAAGATACAATGAGCAACCATCACAACATCCTGGCCCAGGACCCCAAACTCCATTTGTCCCCATCTGGCTCTTTGCCACTCACCATGAGCCACACCTCCAAACCCAACGGTTCTCTGCACACGCACCACAGCGCTGGGGGGTGTATGGACGGTCAGCATACTCACCATCTGCCTTGTCGCTCGTCAGGGGCAGAGGCTCACTATCCTCATACTGCATGATGGCAACAGTCCTGCTGTCTTGACCTCCCGGAGCCTCTGCAAACAAGCATGTGAGGAAGGACATGTGAGAATGGCTAGCCGGCTTCATGAGCTGCAGAGGTAGGGGGCCTTTCTTTGATGCCTCTGCACATCAGCCGCCCCTTGGGTATTTCCTCAGGCGCCCATGGTGTGAAGGACCAACTGGACAGTGGTTCCAGCTGCTGGGGAGACCACAGGACACTTAACATGCCTAATGCCTTCACCAGCTAGAAGATGAAGGAGCAAATGCACCTGCTTTTGAGAACAAAGGGGAGGAGGGAGAATGGTTTGAGGAAGAGCACTCCAGGTGCCATCCCTTCTTCCTCCTGTTACCTGGGTGTCCCCTCATGCCAGGTGGGGGAGGAGCGCGGGCTGATGAGAGCACAGGAGGGTCACTGCTGAGACCCCCTCACCCTGCCCCTCCCCGCCACCATCTACCCATGGTTTAGTGCTGGCTGCAGTTCCAATCTGCTCACATTCATTTTCTAGGTCTCCTCCCACATCTCCCCCAAATCACCCCAAAAAAACAATGTGTGTCTCTTACAGAAGAGGAAAGAGGCAAATTTGGGAAGAATGTTAGTGTGCATGTTCGTGTTTCTGTATCCCCCTCCTCCATCCCTGGCTTTGAGAGACTCCGTCTTGCTGTGTGGGACAAAATCCCTTGGTCCCTGGAAGTTAATGGGGGTCATGTTCTTGGGGCCATCTCCAACACTGCACCGCAGTGGGGATGGGAGGGACAGGCACTGCCTTCGCCAGGGCCAGACAGCAGAGGCTTACTGCAGGAGACCCCGCCTGATGCGGAAAGGGGTGAGGGAACCCAAGAGATGCATGGAAGGAAAAGAGACTGAGATCTTTCTGGGTTCTGCACACAGGGCTGTGCCCTTTCTCTGCACAGAGATTCCTAGCCAAGAAGTTCAGGCTGGGGGCTGACATCAGCCCAGAGAAGCAGGTGACTTTCCTTTATCATTAGCCATACCTGGTTTTCTACCCAAGTGGGTCTTTTCCCAGCTCGCACAGAGAAGCTGGTTATGGTCCAGAGTGGCTACCCCTCCCCCTCCTTCACATCCTTTTTCCTCTTTCTCAGGGTCCATATTGAGATCTTTAACTGAGACAAGCTTACTCATATTCTACTGTCAGTTATTTTTGTTTTGTTTTGTTTTTCTAGCTCAGAAATGTGGGTTAGAGTCTACTGACCCACACCATGTTCTAGAATCCTGTTTGTAGACTTTCCCACTTGGTCACCCCTACAGGGGGAACAGGAGAAAGCGGTATCCAGTTTGAGCTAGGTGCACCTTCTGAGTAGGATTCTGCCCTGTCCTGGTGTTAAAGCCTCCAGCTCTGTCTCCTCTCTCCCACAATCATGTGGCAAAACACCTCTTCCCCAGTTACACTGTCCAGTTTTGACAACAAAGAAATTTCTCATCCCTTTCTAGCATCCTCCGTGCGGAGAGGGAGAAGGTGATGTGGTGGGCGAGGCATCCTGAGCCTAGAAATTCAGAGGCCAAACACTCTGTTGAGGGTGGCTTCTGGCCCTTAGTAGCCAAACTTATTTCTAATTTTTAATTTATATCTTTCTCAATGTCTTCAGCACTAAAATGCGGCCCAAAGCCATCACAGCCCACAGGGATATTAACGTGTGCTGAAAACACTATGAAAACAATTCTACAAGTTCTTCCAATACCCATCTCTTTACTGCTACAGCCTCACTTTTTGAACTAGTAACTGTAATTCATGTGTCCCAAAGAGACATTCTGTGCATATTAGCAACAAGAAACCTCTGAATTTCAAGATTTTCCTTTGCAGGCCCCTGGAGCAGCTAGAGATTAGCTCCTGTCAAAAGGAATCCATTTCCTCCTCCAGTTTGCTTGGGAGGCTCAGGAAGGTTTGCCTCTCGCTACTGGGTCTCCCCTTGGGGTCAGCACCTCCCCGTGTTAACTGGGGTGGATGGTAAGGAGCCCCAGCCAGGTGGGGCGGAGGGCGGCTAATGGAGACCTCCTCTCATGGAATTCCAGCTGCTGCTGTGTGTGAGCCCCCGTGGGCCGAGTGGTGATCCCTGGGCTGGCTTAGCGCTGGGCTGTTTTAACCTAAACTCACTCTCCTGTCATTCGGGAGCTGGGTGAGTCACAGATCTCGTTCTTCTTCCCAGTTTTAGGAGCCAGCAGAAAATGAGGAAGGTTGTGAGGAAAGCCCATTCCGAGGCTGGGGAGCAGGAGAGATTCTAAAATCATCCTGCAGCTATGGCAGAGGCTGATGGGAAAATCCCCTTTCTGGGGCAGGAAAGAAGCTTGAAAACAAACAAAGGTACCCTTTAGGCCCATCAGCCCAGCTCAAGGAACGTCAGACTAGCCAGGAAGCAAGGGTTCATCCTGGTTGCTCTGATCCTCGGGATACCGAGGGATAATACCCTTGCTGAGCCTGCATAATACTTAAGGGCCACACTAAACACATCCGTAGTTGTTAGTGGAAACGATACCCAGCACTGAGATGTGGCTTTTCCTTTATGCTCACCCTTCCAATCTGGCAGGCTTTGAGGTCTGCCCATGATCTCATCCTCTGAGGCGTGCAGGTTCCGGACCAGAAAGTATGTGGTCATTTTCCCTTTACCTTTCACTTCAATTTCACCCCTCTCGATTATTTCAAAGCCTTGATTTTCCAGAGCGCTGCACAGACGGGGGGAAAATGCATCAGATATCAAAGATCACAGGTCTGCAACTTGAGCGTTGCTTACTGTGGAGAGGGTGATGCAGGAGAAGTCTGGGTCCCTGGGGCACACAGTGGATTGTGGGAGGGGAGGGTGAGCGCAGGGCATTGGCCAGGCCTGTTAACTAGGGCAGGGAGGCAGCTGGGGAGAGGAGGGAGTGTGAAGTGGCCGAGTGAGAGCACAGGGGACCCACCCAAATGCTGGGACCCTACCCCACCTTTCCTCCCTCCAACCCACTGCTCATACCCACAGCTGCACGCCCTCTCTGGCCATGTGCGCACCAGCCCTGTGTGGTTCTGGAACAGGACGCTCCTTGGAACTCAGCACTCTCCTTTCCATCCTCCCCAAGCACCCCGTTACCCGATGTGGTCGGCATGCTCATCCTTACTCCCCAAGCTTTCTCCATGGCTCCTGGCTGCCAAGGAGCCGATGGGAAGAGTATAGGGAGGGGACCGTGAAAAGAGACAGAGCTATGGGATAACTGGGAAGTGTTTGCTTGTGCATTTATTTACTGGTCGCTGCCGGTATTGGAGAGAAACCACAGAACAATGCATACCAGCCATGTTTCCGATTCACGGTCAGGTGCTTCGCAGCTCTTGGCACTCACTGACCTTCCCTTGTCCTTGGCCAGTTCCGTGGAGGTTTCAGACTTTCACCATGCTCCTCTAGTTCCCCCACTTGGCACCCACTCTCCTCACTCTCAAGTTGCTGACTGTGCCTCCTCCTTTGTGACCTTTGTGATTCTCCTCTAAATTGTAGCCATTTATAGGCAAGACCCCACAGCTTCTCACCGCACCCCCTCCCCTGCCCGGCCACACTCCCCTTTTGCCCCAGTCTCTGAGGTGAGGTGTCTCAGAGGATGAGGTGTCTTGTGCAAGGGCGCCTGAGCTCTGCCCCCTTCCCACCTCCTCAAGGGCTGGCCAGCGTCAGCCACCTCTCCCCTTCTCTTCAGTCCCATCATTTGTGTCCTCCCCTCAACCTACTAGCCTGCTAAGGTCTCTTCCATCCTAAACAGAAGAAAAAACCTCCCCACTTCATTATCTCACCACATCTTCTGTGAGCCAGGGTGGCATGGAAGAAGAACCATGGATTGCCTTCACTACCTCCTTCCCAAGGCAGCTAGGCACCCTGTGCATTCTGGAAGCAGGAAAAGTCAAAGGGAGGCATGAATACTTGAAGGCCTACCTGTATGCAGTGGGGCTGAGGTGCACTTTGTCAGGGAGCCCATGACTTTCCATCCTAGAAGCTGTGTTCACGGTGTCACCGAACAAGCAGTAGCGTGGCATCTTGTCTCCTACCACACCTGCCAAGACCGGGCCCGTGTGGATGCCCACTCTGATCTGCACAGAGAAAACCTCACTGAAATGGGACCATCATATACTCTTGCTTTTCTTTTTAATTGAGGTATAATTTACATAAAACATAAAGATCCTAAGTAGTTAGCTCCAGGAGTTTGGCAAGAGCATAGAACCCTGCAGCCATCATCCAAAATAAAACACAGCCTACTTTCATGACCTCGCAAGATTATCTTGCGCCCCTTTCCAGTGAAGTTCCAGCCCTCCCTTCAGGGGTAACTACTCTCTTCTTCCTTTACTCAAAGATGAATTTGCCTGTTCCTACAGGAAAAGAAGCCTGTCCAACACCGAGTACCACCGCCTCATGCAGAGTAGGACCTCAGTCCATGTATACTGAAGGCTATATGAATGAAATAAGAGAAGATCTCGAAGAGTACTAATTTAAAAATTATTAAAATAGCACAACTCTCTTAAGAGAGAGAAATGTTTCAAGTCCTTTTCCCTACTTCCTTAAATAAACCCATATGGTATGTTGTTTCTGGTGGATAGTCAGTGATGCTCCTAACCAGGTCCTTCTTATCTTAAACTTGATCACATCTTTCCCTGTTTTCTTCTTGGTAAATCCACCAGGAGAGTTTCCAGGAATGCATTCTTTAATTTCATTCGTATTGGTGTAGCATTACTGTCATCTCTGTAGCTCTCTTACACACACACACACACACACACACACACACACACACACAGACACACACACCCTATACATAACTCCATCTACAGAACAGTATATTTTCAATTATTTGTTTCTTCAGTGGCTTATATTATAGCCCTTTAACGGAAACACGCATCTCTTATCTGACCTTTTCTCATTCCCTCATTCCCTCCCATCTTGATTTTTCACTGGGGCTCTTTCCCACAGACGTATCTGTGTGTTTACATGGGCTGAGTACTGTGGATGTGTCCTTGCTACAACTACGTAAAGCCAGCTTTTGTTCCAAAGGCTACAGTGGGCACGATAACCAGAACTTGCAGCATTTCCCAGTGTTGGACTCATCATGAGGGTGAGTGGAATGCAGCTGCAGAATCTCCTACGGAGAGGTCGTAATTGAGAAAAATCGTATTCCATCTTATAGTTGTCTTTATTTAATTTGAGTTGGCTGGGTAGCTTATCTTGAAGATCTGACTGCCAGGAACAGAGAAGGGATTACATTTTAAACCCCAGAAACACTACTCCAAAACATCTCAGGGCAGCTAGGATCTGCTGAGCAGACAGAAGACGACACTTACTTTTCATCTCCAAAATTATCCATCTTTTGGAGTGTGAACAAAATTCTATGCTTGGAAGAGTAGGTTCTTGGGAGAGAGGTGAACAGATGTCTCACTCAGGGCCATGCAGTGGGAGGAAAGCTATTCTAAATATCTCAGGGCCTCTTGGTGTCTAGCCTACTGCTGAGGGCATTTTCCCCCTCAGCCTGACTCCTGAACCTTCGAGAAGGCATGTTGAAAACACAGTTTCCCTTGAGGTGGGAAGGCTATTCAGTAAACCTGAAACACTTGTTGAATGCTCAAATTAAAAAGCCGGAATTATTTAAAAACAAAACCAAAACCAAAAAACAGCTATCAAGATGGATCGAGCCCTGCAGAGTAAATGGAGAGATGTGCTCAGCACTATAGACAAAGAAGTGTGCAGTGAATCCCATGAAAGTCCCAAGCTCCACGCCTTCTCTGAAGTTGAAGAGAAGTTGGCATGATGACATCCTTACTATTATCTCAATTACTTAGAACATGTAGAAGAGAAGACAAGAGTTGGGAGAAATTACCCATTTTAATTACTGTAACATACCCAATAACCATTTGAACAGGCAAATAAACAGAATTCTACTTTTTTGTGCGTGAGATGCTTGGTATTCAGCAAAATACTCAGTTTTTCTCTACCTGGATGGGTTCTCCAGTAATAGGGTTCATGACTTCTTTTGCAGAAATCCTCATCCCCAAGGCAAAGTTAGCTACTCTTTGAGCATGGCTTCCAACAGGCACAGGTACGCCCCCCACCACCATGTAAGCATCGCCTATGGTTTCCACCTGTAGGGCCAAAGGGGCATTCAGAGCATCTCTTTAATGCATTAAACATAGGACTAAATATTTTTGTCATTTTCCATGTATTGACACAAGGACCATATTAAAGCTGGTGGTTATTTGACAGGAGGATGAGGAGCATGAGGGAAGGGGTGAGAAGGAAAATTATACCGCATACAACCATGAGCGAACCCAGAGGCCTTTCTGCTTCTGGGAAAAATAAGTTCCAGAGAAGACGAAGTTCCTGGGTTGGTGTTTGATGCTATGTATTAGACATACATTATTTAGATTAGACTTTTCACTGAATTCAAGGGGTAGAATTATTCCCTGGGGAAACAGGGTGCCCTTCAAAGACACTTGAGTGCTGAGTATTATAAAAGGATTTCTGAAAAGACTAAAATTCCTAAAATAGCTCCAATTCCCTTCTAGCTCTACCCGCTCACCCCATTTCCATCCACACAGAATGCAGACCAGGGAAGGTCAGGAAGGCTGTCTGGAGCCCCTCCCCTGCCTGAGCACAGCGTGGTACACACCCCACAGTTCGAAGACGCTTACTTTGTAGACCTCATGGACACTGGTTAATCTGTCAAACTTGGAGTACATGGAATTCAGCATCTTCACTATTTGGATAGGTTGGCAGGCAGCACAGATGTTTGTAAATGTCACCACATCACTGAAAAGAATCGTGCAAGTTTTAAATTCCCCTGCAACATAAACCAGATGTCAGAGACAGCCAAGGATATGGAATAATAATCCCAGGAATTCTAGATTCAGGGGTCCTTTGGGAACCAAATCTGACTGTGCCTGGGGGAGAAGGAGCTGGATGCCATTCAGCCAGAAGACCTTCCCCAAGTGCCCACTATGAGCCTGTCTTCCCGCGCAGAGAATCACGTAACATGGAACAGACAGGACCTCGGCCCTCGAGGAGCTCCTAAGCCAGTGGAGGGGACATATGTGTCATCAAACACCCGGTAAGGGGTGATGAGAGGCATGGCAGGGCAGAAACGTGTTGGGCGGGCCCTGGCTCACAGAGAAGCCCTTGGCAGGTGGGCTGAGGCAGAGACCCAGGGGCAGGGCTGCGTACTCCCCACCACAAGGGCAGAAACTGGTCACCACGAGGTGGTGAGTTCCGCTCTCCGTGTGTGGCAAGAAGGCCACCCTATCCTCAGCAGGTGCTCCCAACTCATCAGGCTGCTTCCAATCCTGCTGATTTCCATAGAGCAGCTAGATGACGCGCTTAAGTCAGACTCCCAACTCCTCTGCTTCACATCCATGACTTCCGTCACGCTGAGACTAAAACAGAAAATGCTTACCGTGGTCAATATGGGGCCCCCTCTGTCCCCACCACCTCTCTGACCTCACATCTCCATGCTCTCTCTCTGGCTTACTCCACTCCAGCCACACCGGCCTCCATGGGGTCTCTCAAGTGTCTCCTGCGTGGGGCCCTTGCACCTGTTGCTTCCTCTCCCTGACCCCTCCCTTCTCGTATATCCAAAGGGCTCTGTCTCACGTCTCACATCTCCCAGGTAAGCACCTCATGAGAACTTCCTTTACCACTCTATTTAAAATAACAGTCCCAAGGCTCTGTCCTCTTAGCCTCATTGCTGCTCCCAAGCCCAAATGCCTTACATGGTCTATTTTATATGGGATTGTTTATGTGCTTATTGCCTGTCTTCCCCATTGTGCTATGAGCTCCATGAGATGAAAGACCGTTTTGGTCTCTGCTATATCCCCAGCGCCTAGAGTGGGGCTTGGCACATAGTAGATGCTCAGTAAATATTTGTTGGATGACTGAATGTGTGACTCCTCAACACAGCTGGGTACTCTCTGTATTATTTATACCTCTGGTAATAATCTCCTGTTCATGTAATTTTCTCTCCCCGTTGGCTTCTGGCCTACTGTTATCTCTTCAGATTCTCTCTACCTTTCTGATCTTGTTTTATATATTCCACTGGCTTTTCTTCCTTCTTAAGAAATAGGTGTTCCCTAAGCTTCAATACCTAACTAACCCTCTTCTTTTCTCACCTCATTCCCCCAGATGACCTTATTTGTAATTCATACCACCTGTGATTCACCACCACCTACACTCCAGTAATTCCTGATCGATAGCTTACCTGGAAATTTGCACTGAGCTCCCTCTACAACAATTCCTAACTACCTGCTGGTTATGCTACATGGAGTATCCCACAGGCATTTTAAACTCAGCTGCTCTAAAACCAACCTTACCATCCTCCACTCACACCTGCTCTTCTTAATGGTTCAGCCTTCAAATAAAGTGCCATGTTTTTATAAGCTAGAAACTTCACACTCAACACTGACTCCTGCCACTTCCCTTCTTCATCTTCTTGGTCATGAAAATCCTGCCGATTCCCACATGTGGGGTCTTAATTCAGGCCTTCACCATCACTCACCTGCACTGTGACAGGCTTTCTGTCTGCCTTCCTCTCGTGCATTCACTACCCTGGAGCCAGAATCATACTCATCAAACTAATCATGAAACTTTCCTTCTCAGAAAAAGAACCCTCAGGGAATCCTCCCCCGAGCTTTGCCTATGTGTCCAGCCCCACCTGGGCCACTCTGCCGTGTACCCCGCATTCTAGGGACAGCCCCTGCAGATTGGTCTTCATGCTGCCTCACCTACGCCCCTGTCATCCCCTTCTCCTGCAACGCCTCACCCTTTCTTTGCTTCTCTTGCTGAAATAAATCTCAAGGTTTAACTCAAGTGCCATACACTTTATGGAAAACCTCATAGCCCCTGACCCTGTGTCTTTCTCTCCGACATCTACTTATTGTTAACTTCCCTAGCATCTATGTTTTCCACACCTTTGCGACAGACAAAGCATGAATTCTGGAGTTAGATGGACTTCCGATTGATTTTCAGCTTGTCTACTCATAAACTGGGGTGACCGTAAATTTACTCAGCTGTTTGGGATAATAACACCTCCCTCACAGAAATGTTCAGAAAATTAAATGAAATGGCCTGTATAAGAATGTCCAGTCCAGATCCTGGCGCAATCATGGCTCCTTACTGCATGCGAGTTTCCTTTCCTTTGGCTACCCTGCCCCCCATGAATATATCCTGTATATATCTGTCAAACCCACAAGACTGTGAACACCTTTGGGTGGAGACCTGGCAGTGCCCTGGCATTCAGCGGCTTTACCACGGGTGTCTGCTGCCAGAGCCTGCGCCTTAACGGCAGAGACGTGCCACCTCTCACTCAGAGCCCCCAGTGAAGGGAAGGGAAGGGAAGGCTCTACCTGCCGCCACCTTCTTGCCCTCCTTCAGCTGGTTGGCCACGTGTTCCGGCAGCATGGCATAAAGCAGGGTCTCTGTTTTCTTCTTTTCTATGGCCAAGTGCTTGGAGAGGACCCGCAGCTCCTCCTTCTTCCTCTCCAGCTGGTTGGACAGCTCCATCTCAGCCAGTCGCTGCTGGTTCAGGAGGATGAGATCCCTGGTGGCGTCGTGGGGGGCAATGTCAGAGAGGTGCATGCTGCGCTCCTGCAGCTCCTGCAGGCTGCGGACCTTCGGGGAGCACACGTATATCATGCAGCGCACGGACTCCATCCAGATCATCTGGCCTGCCCGTCACGGAGAGAAACGCGACAACACAGCACGTCACTGACAGGGGACACGGTCAGCCACACAGTATGCCCTTTCCTCCCCTGCAGTCTCACCCCTTCCCTTCCAGCCACGTTTCCTGAGAGCTCTACCTGTACATCCTGTCTCCACAGACTCATCTCCCCCGTCTCACGGTGCCCTTTTTCACTCCGAGGAGACCCCGTCCCTGCTTGCAAGCTACCTACTCCAACACGAGTCTGTCTCTCCCCACTCCTGAGCCCTCCTGCTGTTGGGTGGTGTTATGCACAAACCCCCTCCCTGAAACTTCACTTCCAGAGACTTCCCTGACACTGCTTTCTCTCTGAGATTCCCCTGACTTCTTTCGATTTTTCCTTTAGGGTTTGCTTTTGTTTGTTTTTTTGTTGTTTGTTTGTTTGTTTGTTTGTCTTCTCATTTCTCCAGTGCTGGTGTTCCCCAGGGTTCTGTCTCGGTGTCTCTCTTAGTACCCCACAACAGCACCCTACATCATGCTGACAAGGAATCTGAATTTCCAGAGAAACCCTGCTTCCGGGACTCAGGGGCATGTTTCCTTAGAAATAGATACCTTTATTATTTTACTATAATAGCAGTACACATGCATTGCAGAAAATGAAAGAAGTCGAAGAAAATAATAAAAGTTGCCCATAATCACACCACTCAGGTAATTACTAAAAACGGGCTATCTGCCATCTTCTTTTTGTAATCTGAATTTTTCATTTTAAATTTATAATACATATATCCTTCCACAGCATTAATACAGACATGCATCATACTTTTTTGCTGTCGACATTGATTATACCATGTTTTATTTAAGCAACTAGCTAGCATTGATTAAATTAAGTCCCTTTTATCAGTCTATAAACAACATGGCGATGACCGAGCTTAAGGTAAGTCATTGTGTATAATCATGGCTATTCTGTTAAGGATATAATCTGAGAAATGGAATTACTGAGACAAAGAATATGCTCACTTTTAACGTTTTGGATGCATATTGCTAAAATGCCCTCTAAAAGGACCCTGACGATTTATACTCCCATCAGCAGTGATTTTTTTTTAAATTACTCATCAATATTTACACATGGTTTTCTGCAGCTGAACTCACCTTCCGTCCCCTCTGGCGTGCTTATTTCCTCACCCCTGGCCCCTGCCACGAGCCAGGCACACTTCTGAATACTATTCTAGGCATTAAGGAGACAGCAGTGACTCAAACTGGCCAAGTTCCTGACCCCAGGGGGTTCGCAGCAAGTCTTCTCTCAGCTAATTACACTTTATCACCCAGTTACCCAAGCAAGAAAGCTAATCATTAGCCTCAGTATTCTCTCACCTTTGCAATCTCTGCATCCAATCACCAACTTCTGCCTTAATTCCCTCCTGAATCTGTTCCTCACGGACCACCCCAGCACCTCCACTTGGGTCCACTCCGGGCTTTAAAGCTTCTCACCAACTCTCCAGTGGCAGCCTTCTGCTTTCTATGCAACTTTTTTGAGAAAACTGGAAAACTCTCCCTGATGCCTTTCTGAGCAACGGCCCAAATGGCAGAGAGCCATGGGGAAGGGGTGAGTTCCTTACCGCGGAGTTTGAGTGCCGGCTGACTTTTCCACGCCTCGGGCATCCTTTCCCTTCGTGCCTTCAGGACAAACTGGCTGTTGATAAATTTGCAGATGCTGAAAATGTTGAAGGTAACTTGGGGATGAATGATGGAGAAATACTCATCTAATCGAATCTTCTGGGTTTGGAGTCCCGGGACATACTTCTGAATATTCACTCCGGCTTGCTTGACCCTCAGCTATCCACAGAGGACAGATGTAAGACCAGGAAATAGAAAGCGACCTGCACCATACACTTTCCCTTGGAAATACCATTCTGTATCCTCTCTGACTCACTAAGGAGGAGAAGGGGTCGCTGATGGAATAGATACCGTAGAAGTAATAAATATTATTTTAAAAATCAAATCTGCAGCTAATCTCTGGAAGAGGAAAGGATAGTATAGGGTGCTCAAAAGCTTATCTCTTACTAACAAGGAACGGATTTTAGAAGTCTCAACTGGGCTAACAGTTCTTCCCTAACTCTGTGGGATTTCTCTGTTTCTGTCTCTTTCTGTCTCTCTCTCTCTTTGACTCTCTCCTCCTTCCCTCCCTTTAAAATTCATTAATAAAGAAACTAGCAAATTCTGTAGGTTAGATCTGACCCAGGTCTGGGTGAAGAAGTCCATCACAGACGTGAGGAGACATCTTTCACTTCTATCTCCAGGGAACACACAGAAGGAAGAAGCAAAATGAGTATCCTGTACATAAAATGTCGAAGTCTACACAAGCTGTCCAGAATACTTCACATCACTAACCATGAGCTGTCTGTTAGGCTACAGAAATTGACTTAACATTGTAGAATAACTATCATTAAATTTTCTGTCTTTCTACGCCCAAAACTTAAAAAGAAAAAGTTGTTTTCAAATACATCAGAATCTAACACTTTAGTAGTAGCAATAATAATATCCTCAGGGCACTGGGGAAATACCAAAGTATATCGCTTTATAATTCCCTAGTTGTTTCTTATAGGAGTGTGTGATTTCCTCAGTTAGATCAATTCTTTGCAAGCTGAGATGACCCTCAAAGGAGTAAATTTCATAGAACCCTTATCCAGCAGTCAACTGGCAGGTGATGATTCCAACATGTCTCTGCATTCAAATAAATATCAGAGAAAATCGCAACCACCCGAAGCCATTTTAACTGATACTTTGGACCCAATTTATTTTGCCTAATTGCCCTTTAAATGAGCTCATAATCAATTCAGTTGACATAATTTTAGCCAAGGAAATTGACAACAAAAACGTTTTCCATTAACGGTCATCCTCACAGCTCCCACGAAACAGTGGCATGAGTTGGCACAGAACTCTCCCCTGCTTTCAAGCTGCAGAAAGAGAAGCTTGGTGGGAGGGAGCCTTCCACAGTGGCCACAAGGACGGCAAGGACTCGCATCTAAAATTTTACCCTGTCGTTACTGAGTGTGTTCTTTCGTCTCTCGGTGTCCTGAACTTTGGTGTCACTTCCTTTTTCTCTAATGACAGACCTTCCCCACGCACTCCCTAGCCTAGACCCCTTGGTGCTGTCCCCAACCCATAGGTATGGAATAGATCCTGCTCTCGGGTTTCTGGAAGATGCCAAAATGAAACAGAAGTCAATGGTCACTCCAGGCTAAATCCTAGTCTCCCAAACCCTGGGGACTCCTCAGGGACTTGAAAGTCCCCACCAGCCATGAAAGACTATACAACACACTCCCTTCCCAGCTTATCCCTAATCCAAGCAACAGAGGGAAAGGGCCTCTTACTGATTCATCAAACACAATGTGGAAAGGAAAAGCATTGCAGAACGTCTTCTGTTCAATCCAGAGCTGCTCAGGATAAACTGGCACGAAGGTGTTCACGAGAGGCCCTGGGTGTAGAAAAAGAGAGTCCTGCTCACAGGCTCACGCCACCGGCCTGGCACGGAGCAGAGCTCGGGATAGTGTCTGAAACGTTTCATGGGCAAAGAGCAGTCCCCACCCTCTATCCCTGGCTCCCTCAGCGTCTCCAGATGGCCACAGCAATTCTTCCAAATTAAAACAAACAGAAAACTTGCTACTGGGTTGAGAAGCACCCCCCTACCCCCTGCCAAGTTTCTGCCCGCCGCTGAAGAGTTTCTGGGCCAATTGAGTATGTCTCGCCATGAAAACAGAGCCGGCATTGAAACGGTGACAGCCAGACAATGAGCTAGCAGAGCAGAGCGTGTGTGCCCGGCCCAGCGTCAGGGACATTTGCCATGGAGCTTTGTAGACTGACAGTTTTGGGTGGCACATGAAAATTTAACCAACAGCCCTATTTGGCAGGGGGTAGAGATTCGAAATGGAGCCTTTTTGATATGAAAATCTCCCAGACAAAAGATGTCAATTGCGTGTTTGACTCGCTTGCCATGGCTTGAGGGACTCAAAATGCAGCCTTTTGAGCCCTGCAGACCTCCTCCCAGATGCATGTCACTGTGACCCATGGGGCATGATGGGGAGGGCTCTAGCTCCCGGCTCCCAGTGGGACGGGGCTCTCATTTGGGCTCCGTCATTAGTGCTGACCAGGGGATGGGCTCGGTGTCAACAAGGGCACCTTCAGAGCCTGACGCCTTCATTTTTCACGTGGAAGATGGAGGACCTTGTTCAGGGCCATACAGCGCCTCAGGGACAGAGCCAGAAATCTGCGGTCTTGGCTCCTGATTCAGTGTCCTTTGCACTACTGGACACCATGGTTATTAACTACAGACTTCAAGGCCAGAAATGTATCCCAGTCCCGAAGGCCCGAGAAGCTGTACAAAATGCATTGTTCTGGAGAATATGTCAGTGCTCATCCTCCTTCCTTTCAACACAGTCACCAACTGGGACTGATTCCCATCCCCTCTCCAGTGGCTTTCCCTGTGTCTCTGTGTCACCTAGCACAAATAAAAGGGGCAAAGGAAGGCAAGTTAGAGTCTGATGTTTTAAAGCTAAAAATCATGCCTGCCAAATCCAAGCTCGGTAGAAATTAGTGACATCATAATCTTGGAAAACTTGTGGAATGGCTTGTGTGCACCAAGCCATTACTCTGCTCCGAAAGCCAAGATCAGGAGAACAGCCCACTCACCTTTTCCAAACATGACTATACTTCTCACAATTTCCCAGTGCGATTTCTTCACAGGACAAACAGAGACACTCAAATATTTCTGTTTCATCCTAAGGAAAGCCTCCTCCAGGGCCTGCAGGTGACAGAGAGAGAAGCACGCGTGTCTGGTCATGTGCCTGTAGACGCGCAAGCCGCATTTGCTGTAATTGGGACCAGAGGAACAGCAAGGCCTTGCAAGGTCAGTCTTAGCAAGACTTTGTTATCCCTAAGATTTTTGTCTAGTTAACCTTCCTGTTGTTTCTCTGCCAAAGGCAGCAAGGACTTTTTATAAATCTCATGATAGGGCGCCTGGGTGGCTCAGTGGGTTAAAGCCGCTGCCTTCGGCTCAGGTCATGACCCCAGGGTCCTGGGATCGAGGCCCACATCGGGCTCTCTGCTCAGCAGGGAGCCTGCTTCCTCCTCTCTCCTCTCTCTGCCTGCCTCTCTGCCTACTTGTAATCTCTCTCTCTGCGTCAAATGAATAAATAAAATCTTTAAAAAAAAAATAAAAAAAAATAAATCTCATGATAGGACTGGCAGGAAAATTACACATGAACATCTTCTCTTCTTGAGGTGGAAGATTCTGTAGCGAACAGGCTCTGTGGGGGGCTTTGAGTGCTCTAAGATATAAATACTGTGTGCTCCAGGAGTCACAGAATCATCTGGATATTTGTATAAGCTGTGTGGATGCAGAGAGCTGTGTACCTACTATATGTAGGTCCTAAGTAGGGAGTGTTCACTCTACAAGTTGCAATCGAGGCAGCCAATCACAGGATCAGGAATTGACTCCAGACTCCTAACTGGTCCCAGCTCTAGGAATGGGCACCAAGGACTTGAAAGGTCAATTTATTTTAGAAGGATTGCAAAATAAGCCACCAAATCTAAATGTCTGGCCTTCATATTAGTGTTTTTAGAGGTCAAAATGTTCCAGGGTAATGTTCATGCCTGAAAACCTCCCAGTGTTTATCCAAGTTCTCTTAACTCAGCTGTTCTCAACCAGTAATGATTTTGTCCCTACCACCGCCCTGGAGACACTTTTAATTCCTACAGCCTAAGGAGTCGGGGAGCAGGGTGCTACTTGCATCTGGTAGGTAAACTAGGAATGCTGCTAGACGTGCACAAGACAGTCCATCATAACAAAGAATTATCTCCCCCAAAATGTCGCTAGTGCTGAGGTTGAGAAACTCTGCTTTAAATTCATGACCAGAAGGTCCACTTGGTTCTGTTCTTCACATCGATTGCTCTGAGGCTGGTAATTCCACTGGGAAGATCTGTGCTTTCTGAAGACATAGCAAACCCGGTACCTCTTGGTCTCTCTGGATGTCCTGATTGTCCTGTAACTGGTTTGGTTTTGCCCTTCTCATCTCTCTGTGAGACTTCTGCACAACCAGAAACACAACATGCTCCTTCTTTCCTGTCCTCTCCTCTTCCTTACTCACGTCGAGGATATCCATGGTCACATCAGTGTCAAAGAAATCTTTGGCTACAGCCTCAATGATACCTACAGCAGAAGGACACCTTATGGTGAGGGATGGCAAGAGGCAGTTTTGTCAGCAGAAGTGATAACATAATCAAGTTATATGACTTCAGATGAATAGAGTTCACTAAGAAGAGTTCACTAAGCCCAGGTCCTGCATCAAGACAGGAAGCAGATGTTAGATTAATAAAATTAAAAATAAAATAACTTCTAGGTAGAAGTTTAAATTATATATGTCTGCATAACAAATATAGCCCTGCCACTCTAATTTCTAGTTTAGCATCTATTCATTTGTTTGTTTATTTCAGGGAGGCATTTAACTCACTAAACCAATTCTAGAAATAATATAAACAAAATTTAGTTATAAACACCTTAAGGATCATGTTTTAAAAAGAGATGCTCTGGAAATTCTATCCCGGAGTTAAAATATAAGCATGGGAAAATCATGCATGAAGATGTCCACCAAAGCAATAGCAAAAGAGTAGTATCTACTAAAAATTCAACAACCAGGGACTAGTTATTTACAATGTGGATTATCCCTCAGCAGTTGAAAATGAGTTTCAAAGACCATGTGAAACCATGGAAGGATGCTTTCTCCATAATGCTGAATACACAAAGAAAGGTTGATACGAAAGAATATACACAGAATCGTCATAACTATGTAAATATGTAGTTTAAAATGTTAAAATAAAAATGGAAACTACCTTCTTTTGGCACCTTGGGAACTTATTTTAATGGCCCAAAGGCTTTGGGAGTAATGATCAAGATGACAAAGAATCAGATCGTGGAAGAGCTGGGCTGGCTATTAGCCATCCTGGAGAGTCTGGGAGAACTCCAGAGACCTCGTGACTATGGTGCTGGTTACGCTGTTCTCATACCTGGTACAATGTGGCACAGACCGCTCCTATCAGAGTAGTAATGAAGAAGCATTTTCCCATCTGCTGCTTTCTCCACACGGAACGAAGGTGCATTCATCTCCTATTCAAAAGACATGACATGTTTCCCCCACTGATCACAACTTTCTGGACCTGTTTTCTCATCTACATCATGAGAAAAAATAAGAATACCTAATCTTAGGGGTGTAAGGTGGATAATTCAATGTTTATAAATTACTTAGCCCAACATCTGCCTCATAATTAGCACCCAATGAAAGTTAGCTAAAAAAAACAAGATTAAAGGCCCAGCTATAATCAGAAATGTATGCCTGAAGGCACTGACAGATTACTAAAGGCAGACATAGAGAAAAGTCAGCATTATCTTATTTTACTTTTGCCGGGAGAGACAATCTGTAACGTTCTGCTCAGTATAAAGCTCGAGAGCTATCAGGTGTCACTGCATGTGTTTTATTACTACTTGCATATTATAACATTTATATATTTTATTCACCTCATCACATGCAAAATAGCCTCACCTACACCCTGAGAAGTTCTAGTCTTTTTTTAAAGATTTTATTTATTTATTTTGAGAGAGAGAGAGTGGGGGAGAGGCACGGGCAGAGAGAGAGGATCCCAAGCAGATTCCCTGCTGAGCACAGAGCTCGATCTCACGACCCTGAGATCATGACCTGAGCCGAAATCAAGAGTCAGACACCTAACTGACTGAGCCACCTAGGCGCCCCTGAGGAGTTCTATTCTTTAGCATTGGTTTGGGCATGTGAAGGAATGACAGATGACTACCCCAGGGGAAAGGTAGTAGGAGTCGAGTGTAGAAACAATGGGCTGGGACTTCAGACCCTCAGTCCCATCCACCCTTGTTCATTAGAGCAGCAGTAATATGGTGATTATAGTATCTAGAGCATAAAAGATATTCCATAATTTTTTTTGATTTAATGAATGAATGGGAGAACATTAACATTCTTCAGAACTGTGATTTGAGGTATTAGCCAAATTTGCGGATGAAAGATGTTATATTAAAATATTTTACGGGAGATTATTGAAGGGGTCCAGCTATATTTCTTTGTATCCTAAATGCAGTGCTTTAGCTAAGAAATTTTAAAGGAAGTTGCCATGTGAATTATTATCACTTTTTAACTGGCCATGTTGAACAGAGAGAAAAGGGAAAATAAGGAAGTCATTATTGCTTGTGAAATGCCTTTTCCAGACTGGGCACAGTGCCGGGGACTTCCACGTGTGCTCTCTTGTAATGCACACAATAATATGAGAGAGGATTTTTTTTTACTATTAATCCTTTTTGTCTCTGTGTTTGCACAATGCCTACCAAAAGGGCTTGGCACCAAGTAGATGGTCAATCCAAACTTATTAAATGAATAAGTGAAAAGCTCGAGGTCCAGAGAGGGGACCACACAAATAGTGAGCTGGTCAGACAGCATAGTAGGCCCATCTGACCCCACAGCCGGAGCGCCTTCTATTCCCTTTGTTCCTGAGTAGTTCACAAGATAACGACAGGACAGACTCACCTAGTCATCCTACTTGAAGTCATTTAAGGTTTTCAAGCTTAATTATTCCTTACATGAACAACAGAGAAAATAATCATTTTCCCATTGAACACCCAGAAGGGTGCATTACGGTTGAGGGGCACTTTAGCTTAAATATCCCCATTTTATCCTCATGACAGCCCTTCAAGGGTGGTTATGAGCATTACATTTAAATATAGGGAAGAAAGAGCTTGGTCTACTACAAAGAGTCCTAAAGAGAAATATAAGCAATTTCATATAAGTTATTATCAAAAAATGTGTAGGTGACATTTTTCCTATTTAATGAAGAATTTTCTTTTCTAAAAAAGGAAAGGAAGTCTAGGTATTTGAATTTCCAATGATGCCTACAAGCAAGAAAACCAAGGGGAGAACTCCAGAAGGGTAGATCCCAATAGGGACATTAGTTTCGTAACACCTCAGGTGGCCCCCCCACAGGTCACTCAGCGCAGGGTGGTTTCCGACTCAGGCTCTGAGCCCCATCAAGCCCTTCCTTCCGATACGTGAAAAAATGAATCTGGCCGCAGAAGCTATTTATCAGCTCCATCCAGGCCGGGAGACCTGAGGAGCAATTTTGCAAATCCACCGAAACCTGATTGTTTCCCAATCTTTGTTCCCGCTGGATCGGTCTTCCAGATTTCATTCCAAAGCCACACCAGCGACTATCAGAATAGGCCGGCCTCTGTCACCAGGCCGACCTCTTCAGCTTATCCTTCCTTAACTGTTGCCAGCCAGCTTATAAAAGTGGCCAACAGGCATTCATTGTCCCGTTCTTCCCATCACCGCGGACCGAAGGTTCTGCCCGCCCCCTGCACCTGCACCCCTCCTGGGGGAAGGGGGACGATGACCCAGAACTGCCTCAGGTGTCTGCTCCCCCTCAGAGCCACCAAAGCCAGCCTCAGATAGTCTTACCTGATAAGATAGTGCGAGGTAACTGTGGAGGGCATCCAGGTTTTCAATAAACTCCGTGAGGTTTCCTCCCAGTGTCCGTAACATTCTGTCATAGCCGGACATCTTACAGAATTTAAAGAAGTATTCTCCAAAGAGTTTCAGAATGGCTTCCATGGACACACCTGTGGAACCCAAAGCATAGTCCCAAAATAAAAGCACCTGCAAAGTGTTCTTTCTCATTCAGCTGGTCTTCCTTGATCTCCAAAGCTTTCACATCCTGCCCCGTGGGATACGTTACGGAGAGGCTCCCTAAGGGTTCACTTTCCACCGTGAGGACGCCAGTGCAGCCCTGACACGGGAACATGAGATTCTCCTAACCCTACCCCAGTCTTCTCTGTGGTCCCCAGGGCATAAATTCCTCTACGGTCCAGAAGCGACAGCTTCCCTTTCCTAGGCGGGCTGACTCTGGCGCCCAGAGTCAAGTTCGCTCTGGGCAGGGCGGTGTGTGGCCCTCTGCAATCTCCCCTACCTGCGCTGGACATCTTTGAAGACACGGCCTGTAAACGAAACATAAAGCTATCTCTGAGAAAGAACTAATACCACAGCTAAGAAACAGTATGGACAGACTTACCATGATTTACCCAGAAGATGATGCCAAATGCTTGCAGTGATCTCCCCTCTCCCTCCCGTCCTCTCCACATCCCCACTTCCCTATGGGTGTACTTTGCAGACTGCATCCTCCATGAAGATTTCTCTCAATAGCCCATGTCGCACTGAGAACTCTTTCTAAAGGTCGCATTTTATTTTCTTCCCCACTGTGTGATATTTCTGAGGGACAGTAACCTCATTCTACACATTTTCTGTGCCAGAGACAAAGTAGGGGCTTGATAAATACCTGAGAGTAGATTTGTGGCCTTTGTTAGGGCTGTCGTCACCGTCTGCACTGTTCCAAGAGACAGAACGTGATTGTTTGCTTTATAGAGGCGGAAGTCATTATTAAAGAAATTTTATAGTTCCTGAAACACTCTTTAATCATTAAGTACTCATTAATCAAAATCATCAATTATCTTGCTCAGCACATTCCAAAACCTTGTAAGCTAGCTAATCTTATTATCATGGCCCCTTTTTTACAGGTGAGGTGTCCCCTTTTTGAAATTGAGAGTCGTCTTTGTGAATGGACCTAAACCAAAGGCAGAAGCTCTAACCCTAAATTCGGTGATTTCTTTTTTTTTTTTAAGATTTTATTTATTTATTTGACAGGAAGAGAGTGCGTGCAAGCAGGGGGAGCGGCAGGCAGAGGGAGAAGCAGGCTTCCTGCTGAGCAGGGAGCCAGATGCCAGACACAATCCCGGAACCCTGGATCATGACCTGAGCCGAAGGCAGATGCTTAACCGACTGAGCTTGCCAGGTGCCCTGAATTCAGTGATTCCTATATCATATCTCATAGTCTCTGGAGCAGCAAAGAAACAAGATGTCTCCTCCAGGGTGCGGACTGCTTGTGGATCGTCATCACTGACACAGGAGACGGGGCATTCCTTGATGCTGGTGGCCTGGCGCATCTATGAGAGAACGTTCTCTTATTTCCTGTGGTGTGGTGACTCTGGTAGGTCTTGGGGGCTCGGACAAGGTCTGGAATGCCCAGGCTCACGGGAGACTTGCAGAATTTACAATCACCACAATCCCTGGCTGGATCCTTGCAGGGCCCTGTGGTGCTCTGGCTGAATCTGGTATTCACAGCAAGGGGCTTTCCAGGTCTCTTGAGCTTAAGGACAATTCCTGCAGGGGTGGCAGGGGATCAGAGGAGGTCTGGGCACTTCCCAGTCTCTACTCGCTCCCTAAGGTGATCAGAGAAGCAGATTCCCTATGGCTTATTGTTCACACCCAGACTCCTGGGCAGGTCATTGTTTTGCAATCTGAGCAGGACAGAGCCCTGGGCTGAGTTGGTCTGGTCTTATCAGGAGCGAGTTATACATACATTTCAAAAATATATTAGCCAGGTCTTTTGATTCTAGACAAAGCTTGGGACGGCAGGGTGGAGGCTGGGAATGGCCTGTGTTCATCGCCTCTGTTGGGTTCTCTGCTTCCAGGTCCATCCGGAACTGGATGCAGGCAGACTTGTCTGTAACAGCAATCAAGAGCCGCCTGCTAAGCCGCAAAGGACTGAGATAGATTCCACTCAAGTCCTTTCCATTGCTTATGATTCCCCGGGAAAAGAGCCCCTGAAAAGTGCGTGGACAGGTGCGGGATCATTCTTTCCTCTTTCCCCCTTCCCCCTCCTTTCTTGCTAAATCTAGCTTATTCGAGCCGAGAAAAAACAGCTGTGCTGTGCGTCCCACGGGCTGGAGTGCTGAGCAGGTGCATCCTGTTACCAGCCAGGAAAGCACAGATCCCAGAGGCCTCCTTCCCCCGGGGACCCCGCTCGGAGGACGGGGCTGTCGGCAAACCAAGCAAGGTATAGCAAAGTGACAGTGGCAGCCCGTGTAGAAAGACTGTTTGACTTTTCTTTTAAATCTGTAAGCCTACAAAAATCCATAAAGATGCTTGCTCCAGACCCGGTTATTTTGCTCCTGGGCACCCAACTCTGTTAATAGGAGAGGCCGGCTTGTTCAGAGACTACTGGTTGCTTGAACACAGATCTCGAGTTTGGTGTGGCGTCTTCCCTCCGTGCTGTGTTTGGGGCTTCTGCTTGGATTCCTGGTTGACAATGCTTGTCTAGCAGAGGACAAGGGTCACTTTTAAAAGCCAGTGTTTTTAAAACCTTGTTTTTGTGTTGTTACACAGTTTCAGCTCAGTGAATTTAGGATTCCGCGAGTTCTCTAGGTCACAGGGAGTCAGGGATATATATAGGAAATGGCAAGAAAGTGTGAAAACTGAAAGAGCCACAGGTGCCTTAACATGTTTTTTGATAGTTCAAAGGAGAATCTATAGTATGCTTCGTATTTTATCTTTTGTGTAACAAATCAGGGGAAATACAGAAATATGCATTTATCTGTTTATTTGTGCAAAATGAAACACCAGAAGGACAAACCAGGGACTACTGGGATTGCTTATCTACAGGGCATTGGTGGGAATGAGGTAGAAAGGTTAGAAAAATTGTGGAGGGTGGGGGACTGACACTGCTCTGACCGTAACTTTTTGGACAGTACTGTTTTGGGGAATCATGTTAATGACTCACATACTGAAAATAAAGAAAATAAATTCAGTCACTAAAGATAGGGAAAGCCCTGAGATAAAATACAAACAGAAACAGATTAACAGAACAGTATTTGAACAGAACAGTTTTGAAAAGTCTAATTACCGGGCGCCTGGGTGGCTCAGTGGGTTAATGCCTCTGCTTTCGGCTCAGGTCATGATCTCAGGGTCCTGGGATCGAGGCCCACATCAGGCTCCCTGCTCAGCGGGGAGCCTGCTTCCCCCTCTCTCTCTCTGCCTGCCTCTCTGCCTCCTTGTGATCTCTCTCCCTCTGTGAAATAAATAAACAAAATCTTTAAAAAAAAAAAAAAAAAAAAAGTCTAATTACCCAGGAAAAAAAATTTAACCCAGTAACACCTGAACACAGTATTTACACTGCTCTATCTTTAGGCTAAACCCAAAACCAACCAAACAAACAGACAAAAAGCTTTAAACAAATATTTGACTGTAATTAGTAGAGTTCCTTCCCACAATGGTGTTGGTAGGCAATTCTGAAATGACTTTCTGAACATTTGAGGATTAAGCATATAAGTAAATATTTTGTGAAAAATGGGGAACAAGTTCCTCACTGTGTGAAAAGGAAGTTACAGTTTTGGAAAGGGAAAGAACAGAAGGAAGTCTGTGGGGTAGATTAACAAATCTAGCACAATAAGACAATAAGACCCATCATGGTTTTAAATGGATGGATGGATGAGTGGATAGATTGATCAGTTGATCAGAGTGCGTGCGTGTGTGTGTGTGCGCACGCGCGCGTGTGTTTGTTCAGGGTTCCTTGGAGAAATGGTAGATTTCAGGGCTGGGGCAGGGAAGGGATAAGACAAGCCTATAACATCTAGTCATGCTAGAAAGTAAAGAAATAAAGAATCAAAAGGACAAAGGGACCAGCTTAAAGGGGCTCCCACTGGCTCAATCTTGGAGAGTTTGAGCACCAAAAAGAACTAATGAAATCAAAGGATCACAACCTATTTAAAAGATAATAGTCAAGGGTTCATATTGATATAAATAAATGGGAAAGGGGGGAAATTCTTTCTTTCCCAGTAGAAATCCAACTAATAAATGTAAAAAGAACAATTTACCATTTGGCCACCAACGTCATGGTGGTTTCATGCAAGAATCACCACTGAGTACTAAAACTGGGGAGGGAGGAGTTTGAGAAACAACTAGATATTTGCATAGTCTAAAAGTATCTTCTCATAAACTACTAATTGCAAAGGGAAAGACAGGACCTATGTGGTAGAGAAACCTGGCAGATCCCTCCTTAACCAAGCAATCAAAGTTAACACCGATAACCGGGCAATGGGACAAAAGGACATCATATGGCCCCTGCTACGACGAACTGGGAAGGACAAAACATCACTTCTGTGGTCTTCCCGCCAAGAAAGCACAACGTGAATTGAAACAAGAGGAAATATCAGATAATCCTGAGTTGAGGGGCATTCTACAAAATAGCTGACCAGAATTTGCCAAACATAACAATGTTATAAAACCCAAAGAAGGACCCAGGGACTGTTCCAGATGTCAGAAGGTGGAAGAGACGTGACAACTTCCGCGATCTAAGGTTTCCTTTTGTTCTAAAGGATGTCATGGGAACAACTGGAAAAATCTCAATAATCTCTATAGATTACATAATAGCCCCACATACACGTTCATTTCCTGAGTTTAGTAGTTGTATTATAGTTATGTAAGAGAATTTTTAGGGCTAACAAGACATCATATCTGCAATACACTAATGATTCAGGAAAAAAAATTACAGATATGGAGAGAAGGATGGAGCCAATATAGTAAAATGTTAACATTTGGGGAATATGGATGAAAAGTATATGGGAATTCTTTGTGCTATTCTTGCAAACCTCCTGTGAGTTTAAAATTATGTCAAAATAGAAGTTTTTGCTGATTGTCCTAAAAAGACCTTAGTAAATCTAATATAAAAAGACCACAAAGACCACATTTATCCATGGCCAGCTGAGATACAGCTGGATTCTAGGCCTCTGTAATATTATGAATTTTGTTAGGTATAATCAAGGCATTATGATTATGTTTTAAAATGTCTTTATCTTGTTAGAGACTCATACTGAAATATTTATGGGTAGAATTATGGGAAACCTGAGATTTGCTTTAAGACATTCCAGCAAAAACAAAACCAGAAAAAGGGTGGAGGGATCAGCGAGATGGAACAAGATTGGTGAAATATTAATAATTATCGAAGCTGGGTGAAGGACACATGTGCTTGAGTATACAATTCTGTGTGTGTGTGTGTGAGAGAGAGAGAGAGATTCTATTAAAAGGTTGTTTGTTGTTGTTGTTTTTAATGGAAGGCTTCTTTGTTGGCAGGAAAATCACTGTCAGGAAGCGTCCATTTTCTAGATGCTTGGCTCCCCAGAAGAGATAGGGAGCCTTTTAAGTAGCTTTTCAATTGGAATAAGGTCTAAACTCAAATTCTCTGACTTAACAGACCTGACTCTTCAGCATCACCAGGAAATGTTTACTTCTTCCTGGGTGACAGCTCCAGGGACTGGAAAGAGCAAAGGTGGGCTGTCCGGGGTCAGGGGGGGACAGATACCCGCCAGACCCTGTGTGAGGGCTGACGGGCAGAGGAATGCCACAGAGCCACAGCTGCCTATGCTGGGCCTTCTGGGCACAGGGTCTGCTCAGGGCCACACATCCAAGACCGCTGCTCACCTCCCATCACCCAGCTACAGGGAACAAGAGCTATTCCTCAGAGTGACCCACCCAAGGGGCCCAGAGAAGCATGTGTTCACAAGCGTGTGTTTGCAAGACAGGGACGTGTATGCAGTACATTTTGGAAAATTTTCCATCAAAAATGGATAATTTTTTCCCTGAGCTAATGTATCCAAAGGAATAAGCTTCCAATATCTGGAAAGAGCCATTCATCTGGAATATTCTTCTCAAATAACATCACCTAAGCCAGGCCTGAGATACTAGGTAGGAGAAATCTCATATGAGGAGGAGGAAGGAGCTTCAGAAAAGCAGGAGGGGCACCCGGGTGGCTCAGTGGATTAAGCGTCTACCTTCAGTGGCTCAGGTCATGATCCCAGGGCCCTGGGATCCAGCCCCCAGTCTGCTTCTCCCTCTCCTTCTGCCCCTCCCCCAAACTTTGTGCTCATGCTTTTGTTTGGGTGCTCACTCACTCTCTCTCAAATAAATAAATAAAATTTTTAAAAAAGGAAAGAAAAGCAGGAAACAGCTACCCATGTGAGTACCCTAGGTTGCAAGGAGGAAACAGACTTTAAATTGGGAGTGTCGGGGTCCAGATGCAGCAGTACATTGACCAGGACATAGAGAAAAAGGAGCTGGGCCATGGGTGACACCAGCTCAAGTAGGAGGCCCTCCGCAGCAGATCACAAACTGCCTACTTCCCGGCAAACTTTGGAACAGAGCCTTTGGCCCAACCAGGGGCCTCCCCGTTGGGGCAGGGGGAGGGGGACAGGCAGAGGGCCTGCTCTGTGGAAAATCCGCTCTGGAGGCGCTTGGCTCATGGTATTGTACTTCATCTTTAGGACAAGCCCTTAAGGTAGGGGCCTGGGTATCATGGCTGTTCACCGATGGGGAGTTTGGCCCAGGTTACATTAGTTATTAGGGGAGGGTACAGCCAGGGGTTCACCCCACTCTGTCTGATCCCAAAGTCCTTGCTAGAGAGCCTATGCCCACCCCTGAACTCCTGCTCGGGGCTGTGCGCTTGGACACCGGGCTCAGGGTCCGCATGCCAGATTTCAAGCCCTCGGCCTTGGGGCGGGGGTCACCTTTCCGGGCCCTACTGGTCCCCGCTCAGAGGATCATGGTAAAGATCAAACATCGTAATGCCGGATTTCAGTATTTTGAAATTTTACACTGTTGCTCTTATTTTAAAAGACACAAGTGCCGAGAAGGCTTGTTGGCATTTGCCGATAGCTAACTGTTGAAACGTGTTTGACTATTGGTTTCTTAGCAAGCAGAGTCTAGACTGACACAGCTGTGCCAAATGGCTGTTGTGTATTGTTTTGCATTTTGTCACTTCAGATCACTAATAACCCACTTACACACTAAGTAGGCACTTATTCATACACAGAACAATTCCTTATGCAATGCTTAACCTGCCATCTGGTCCCATCTTGAATTCTGCTCATTGAAAGCACAGAGCTATGCGGTGGCAGAGGGGTCTGGAAAAGTCCCAACAATTTGCTTAAAGGTAGGGAAATGGCATTCGGGAGCTCACTTGGAAAGCAAAGCATTGAGTAGTCGTAACTGAGCGTGCTTTTTTTCTTTGTCTGAGGGAAGAGTTTGTCTCAACTGTCCAGTGTACTTTGTTAAATAGTAAAATGTCCTTCCTGTGAGGGGCGCCTGGGTGCCTCAGATAGTTAAGCATCTGCTGTCGGCTCAGGTCATGGTCTCCAGATCTTGGGATCCAGTCCCGCATCAGGAAGTCTGCTTCTGCCTCTCCCTCTGCCTCTCCCCCCCGCTTGTGCTCTGTCTCTCAAATAAATAAATCTTAAAAAAAAAAATGTCCTTCCCGTGGAGTACCTTCTGGCAGGGCCATGCTCTCGCTGACTCATGGAATATATATAGATCTGTGTGTGCATATATAGAGAGAGAGAGAGAGAAAGAGAGAAAGAGAGAGAGGGAGGGAGAGGAACCTACAGCCCATGTTTCCCAGAACCATCCAGATTCCAAGACGCATGCATGTTATTTACTCAATTCTGCATCCCACCTTTTTCTTTTAAAGATTTTATTTATTTATTTGTTAGAGAGAGAGAGAGAATGTGCACAAGCAAGGGGAGGAGAAAGCAGAAGGAAAAGCAGGCTCCCACTGAGCAAGGAGCCTGACGTGGGACTTGATCCCAGGACCTTGAGATCACGACCTGAGCCACCCAGGCATCCCACAGCCCAACTTTTTAGTTTTTAGTTTTTTTTAAAATGCACTCTCCATACTTACAGACACCTTCAGGTATAGGCCAAGAGATGTTACTGAGATAAGTAACAAGAAGTTCGAGAGAAATCAATGATAGACTCTGGCTTTTGGTAGAAAGCCACACACACTATAAATCAACAAATGTTTACAAAACCATTGCTGCTTCCAAATGTATTGGTTGGTTTGAAACTATGAAAGCATGAGGGGCAGGTATGGGAAGACATCTCTCTGCTAACAGAACAGCCATCCCCAATGGTGCACATTGTTCTGCGCACACACAGTTACAGAATGGCCCGGGCGTGATATCAGATGCAGGCGATAGTTCTTTCTGGAGATGTGAAAACTTTCTCAAGTTCCTGCTCCAGTCTGCTCGGGCTGCTGTCACAACATACTACAAGCTGGTGATTTAACCACAGAAATTTAGTTTTTCTAAATTCTGGAAGCCAGAAGTGCAAGATTCAAGTGCCAGTGTGGTCAGGTTCTAGAGAGAATTCTCTTCCTGGCTTCTCACCATGTCCTCACACGATGTGGGGCTGGGGATATGTGTATGAGAGAGAGAGAGAGAGAGACCACATGCCCATGCTTCCTGAGAGAGAGAGCGCTGTCTGAGACCTCTTCCTCTGAGGGCACTAATCGCATCATAAGGTTCCACCTTCATGACCTCAGGGGAACCTCATTATCTCCCAAAGGCCCCGTCTCCAGATACCTTCACATTGGGGGTTAGGGCTTCAACATATGAATTTGGTAAGGGTTGAAGATAGTTTGGTCCATAGCAGTTCTCAAGTAAAAGGGGATTTAGGAAATCTTGACAAAGATCCATTCTCCAGAGCATTAGATGACAAAACTGGTTTTGTGAAGGGTAAGTAGTGAGTATTTTCAGTTTTCCAGGTCTCTGCTGCAATGCCTCAACTCTGCCACGACAGCTCAAAAGCAGCCATAGATAATATGTAAACACAGGGGCCCAGCTGAGTTCCAATAAAATTCCGCTTACAAAAACAGCCAGGGAGCCATTTTTGGCCCAGGGACTGTGTTTGGTTTACCAAGCACCGCTCAGAGGGCCCAGAACCTTATACTATAGCCATTTAAGTCAAACACCAAAGCTTAGCCCTACTTTTAAGGGACAACAGCCAGAGACACCAAACCTCGAAATGCCCCTGCCTCCCCTTCAGATGCAGCTGACATTAGCTGAGCATCTCCTTTGGGCCCTGGAGGTTGCTGAGTCCCTCACGTTTGTTGTCTGTTTGATTCCTTCCTTCCCATGACCATTTGAGGTCAGTATGATTTCTTTTTGAGGAGGAGATCAACGCTCCACGATTTTCTATCCCTGGCCCAAGGTCACACAGCTGGTATGACAGAGCAGACTCCAACGCCTGGTACTCCTTCTATGATGTGGACAAGATGCCCTTTGGCAGAGGGCTGGAACCAAACAGAACTTGCCTGATGTAGCCACTAGTACCTCCTGCCTCTGGGAACCCTTGAAAGAAAATCAAGGACAGGATGAAAGAGATCTTCATCCACCATCCAGTCCAAGCTCTGTTGCTCTTCTCTTTCCTAAGCTCTGTCAAAACTCCAGCTTTTTGGGTCAAGTCTAGAGTTACCTCCCACCTCGTGATTTGTATTCCTTCTGTGGGAGAAAAGGAACCGGATGCTCCCCCGAATTGGCTGGGTGAAAGGCAGCCACTATAAACACTGAGATTTGCCCCAGGCGCCCAGCAGCCCCCACTCAGAATTGGGGCCTATGAGCAAACATAATAAGGCATTTACCTGCACGGTTTGAAAAGCATATGTAATGTCATAATCGCATGTTCTAAAATATTAAAATGCAACGTTTAAGACAATAATCTCTTTGGCAGGTGTGTTAAACAAGAAGGCCAAGAGGCTCACTCTGGTGCGGGCCAGCTGCGGTGTGAAGGGAAGAAGGATGCTGCCTAGGAGGTGAGCTGGGTCTAGAAGGTGGGTCTCTGGGCTCCCAGCCCAGGGTGGGCAGCCCAGCTCTCTAAAGAGTACACTCGCTGGGGTCAGACTCCTCCTGAAATCCTGACTCTACTCTCATTCGGATAGCCCAACCTCCACATCCATTTCCCCTGGCATCAGCTGTCGGGGAGACGTAGGAGTCTAGGAGCCCCCTAAACAGGTCAGGCAGGGTAGAGCTGGGGTTCGCAGGTGCCATTGATGCTCCCCAGACCCTGGCCTGGGCTTTTCCTAGAAACTCTCCCTGTGAACCTCTTTGGAAGGGGGAGTGGCGGTGGGCGCTCAGCTGTGATTCTGAGAGGCCACGTGAGCCCTGTCTGTCCCCCTCCTCTGCCTGCCTCCGAGGACCCCTGCAGAGCAAGGCAGGGTATGTTGGCTGCTCTTGGAGCCGGAGCTGCAGGAGCTGCAGGAGCCAGTGAACGTTTCATTCCTGTACCTGATGTCCAGGCTCGTTCACAACCTTGTCTCCTTCTGTTAGGAGGTGTGCCTGGCAGGTGACAATTAGCTCAGCTCCCCGAGCCTCAAAAGGTTCCCCCTCCTGGCTTTGCAGAGACTTGGGGCTTCTCCCCCCTGCAAATACCTGAAAGGTTTTCTGCATCCAGGAAATGACCAGGAGCATGAGAAGAGACACAGATGTCAAATTGCCGTGTGGAAACAGGGAAAATCATGTGCATGGGGTTAAAGTTGGCACAAGTTTTTTAATCAGAGAATTTCTCTGATAGTCCAAGGAAAGAGAGAGAAACTCAGGGCCTCGCCCAACACCAGCACTGCTTTCTGGGGAAGGCAGCCGTCTCTGTGGGCTTCGTGAACTGACTGCCCTGGTGTGTTCTCCCCCACACCCGCTGGGCTGGTTATTGTGTGCCTGGGCTGGGCTTTTACCTGTGACCACCCCTGGGGGAGGTCCTGAGGACAGAAGGCCAACTCGCTGGGCCCTCAGAGATTCCACGACAAACAGCTGGAAACCACAGGCCCGGCCGCCTGAGCCCCTGGGGGCTGCACGGGATCCAGCCGGAGGGCCCTGCGGTCCTGAGCCTCAGCCACGCTTCCGACAGTTCTGTCCCCAGGTCTGTGTGCCAGGTGAGGATGCTGACACCGTGTCTGCCTGCAGTAACCCCTAGATGCCATCTCAGCATGACCCAAAGCCCCAGTGCCTGTAGGGATAGGCTAAGGAAGTTCAACAGGGACCAGAAGAGGATGTTGTCAAAGAAGCTGGGAGCACCAGCAGAGTCTCTTGGCTTCCTGCACGAGCTCCCTGGAGCCGGAACGGTAGAAACTCCTCCCTCTCCAGGCCCCAGCTCACTGTGTGCTCCATGCTGCTGAGAAGGAAGGGAAAGGAAAGGAGGGTATGCTGGTTGGAAGTATCCCCCAAAACCCATGTCTACTTGGAACCTCCAAATGTAACCTTATTTAGAAATAGGAAATTAATATAGAGAGAAAGAAGGAAGGAAAGATGGAAGGAAACACATTTTGAGAGCTTATTATTATGCCAGATAGCACATTTGACATTTTCACATATGTCGTCGTCTCATCTAATCCTCAAAATAACTCTGACATGTAGATATTATTATTCTCGTAGACCAATGAGAAAACTGTAACCAAGTAAGTAACTTGTCCTCAGTCATTAAACCAGAAAGAGGCGGGCCTGTATTCTCTCTCTGTCCTGAACCTCTTCCCATCCAGGCCTGTGGAGCGAGGTTAATATAATAAGCTGTCCCTTGCTGATACGTCCGTGCAAGGAATCATCCGGGAAGTACAGGTGCATTGTAAGTGGGACCATCCACAATGGGCCCCCCCATTATGACCCTGTCAATGGCATTTTAATGTCAAGATAGATGGGGAGACATCCCATGGCAGAGCGGATGGGGAAGAAGGGCCCTCAGCAACCCATAAGACACACCATCTCTATGTCCAGATAAACGCGAGTGTGGTCAGCCTAAGAGGATTCCCAAAGCTGTTCCCCCAGACACCCAGAGGTAATCACGATGATGCATTTTAAAGGTATTACAATCTCTGTCAAAGCCATCATCAAGGCCAAGCATGAGAGTGGTGGTACAGATGATGAAATGGAGAGTGACACTCACCATTTTTGTCTGTAAGAAGCTTAAGGCTACTCAAATGGAAAGGGTTGGTGACCAGATTAGGGTGGGCCCTAAATCCAATACAGCCAGGGTCCTTATAAGAAGGGGGAGATTTGGACATAGAGACATAGACACACAGGGAGAAGATGGCACAGGAGGTTGGAAGCAGAGAGTGGAATTACCGCTGCTCCAGGGAGCACCTGGACCACCAGAACCTTGCACATTTTCCACTCACTAAAATGCATCTGGAACCCCAAAATCAGTACCACTGAGCATTTGCAGTCATTCAGGAGCAGGTGCGGAGAGGCAAAAACTTTACGTCCCCTAACACATGCGTTTCTAGCTAAGGTCAAATGAGGCAGTGCTGTGCATCCTCGTCTCATTTCTCATACTGTAAATCAAGTGTCCTTCTTGCAATCCACTTTGCATGCTGTTTTAACACTTTTGTGCTTTTTTTGTTGGTGATATGCTGCTGAAAATGCCCCAATAACAGTGTTGAAGGGCTGCCTTGTGCTCCTAAGTACAAGAAGGGTGTGATGTGCCTTTCAGACAAAAGATCTGTGTTAGAGGAGCTTTGTTCAGGTGTGAGTTATAGTGCTCCTGCCCATGGGTCCAATATTAATAACAATATATGTGAAATAAGGGATCTTGAAACAGAAACACACAAAACAAGGTTCTATAGTTAGAACCTAAGCAATGGCTCAGGAATGCTAACTCAGTGTTCGCCAGGACTTAACAAAACTACTGTGCATGATGAGAACTGGATGTACTGTGTGACAGCAACCCTAAGAAACCCAGACAAGCCCTCTTCTTCCTTACCCAGAACTCTGCAGGCCTCTTGGATGAGCTTGATGGTGATGATGTCATCATACACTGTGTAAGTCATGAAAGCATCTTGCACTTCCGCAGAGACTCTGAAAGAAAAGTCAAGGGGCAATGAAAACCCAGTAGCTGAAGCTCTGTCTGCCTCAAGGGTATACCCACTGACCAAGTAAGACAGAAGAGAGCAAGAACACTCTTGATCACCAGGAATGAGGCCGTAGAGCGTTTAGGTGTCAACTCCTCCAAGAAGTCTTCCTTGGACCCCAGATTGGGCCAAGAGCTCTCTTCTCAAGGATCCACAGTAAGCTACGTGTTTCCCTAGTTGGTATCAAGATTATTAGTCTTCCCCCCTAGACTGTGCTCCTTGAGTATGGGCTTACGACTTATTTTCATCTTGGAACCTCCAGCAGGAAGTACTATACTGGGTGCATGTTAAAAACCCAGTACACGCTAGTGAACACAGAACTCGGCGGTCCCAGAGCCTCATTCTCTGAAGCAACTAGAAAAGCTGCTTAAGAATCTCACTGTTTTGAAATGTGGTTAGCTACGTTTTAGGAGTTATGATGGACTCTAGTCTTCTAGCAGTTAGCCAAACCTGGTGAAATGTGGCTTAACCTGGGAGTCACCCTCTTGGTTCACTCCTTGAGTGAACCATTCAACTGCAGTTAGCAATTCCGTCAAATCAGGGGACAGGAGGCTGGGTAGGGAGTGCTTCTCTGAGAAAGGGAGGTTCTGCTGAGACTGAAGGATGGATAGGCAGAGGCGAGCATTGTGACTAGAGTGAAGAGGCTCCAAGGCAGCAAAGAACGTTTGAAGAACTGAGAGAAATACAACACATTTGAGTTTATCCTGGATCACTTTACAGAATCTCAGAATTGCTAGAAGTGTGAAATTTCCTAATTGTCAAGTTCCCCATCCTTTTCTACCTCTGACTGCTAGTCTTCTAGTTTCTTCTTAAATGTTTCCAGTGACAGGAAACTCACTCCTGTGCAAGGCAACTCATTCCATTTATGGACTGCTCTCTCTGATAGAAAGGTTTTTTTTTCTTATGTTGAACCAAAACCTACTTCTAGACTCTGATGATACCTTCCATTTATTGGGCATCTGCTTTTGGCCATGGAGATGACAAATCATTTTTAATCATTGCTCTTACTATGGAGGAAACGGAAGCTCAGAGAGGTTGTCTTGCCAGGATCCCCCAGCTGACATGTGAGGGACATCGGTTCTGAGCTCTGAAGCCCACACTGCTCCAGCACCTTGCCCCTATCTCACTCCCGGGTCCTGGATCCGCCCCCTAGGCGCACACAGACGGGGATGCTCCCACCTCCAGATACCTATCCTTAAATACCTGAAGATCCTTATTCATTCCTAAATCTTTTCTCCCCGCCGCCCCCCCCCCCGGGGCCAGCTACTCCTTTATCTCCCTGGACTTCATCTTCCTCACTGTTAAATGGAGACTGACACTTGTCCCAAATTTCCGACAGGAGTATTGATGAGGATAAAAGAGAGTAATTGGAGTGAAAGGAGAGAAAGAAACACGGCACAGAGGCAGGGGGGCTGATATAATAGCGAGAGCACAGAGGTGACACATTGTGCCGGGGGCCACCCAGCCAGGAGCCAGGACACCCTGGTTCCAAATCTACCCCTGATACAAATGAGCTCTGAGGGAACATTACGTTCTCTCTTTGCACCTCGATTTCTTTATCAGTAAAGTAAGGGAGGTAGTTGGTAAGATCAGTGTTTCTTAACCTTTTTGTTTTGTTTTGTTTTTTTGTTTTTTTGTTAAATCCATGCTCCCTTCCCACCACACACGCATTTGAGAGCTTTTCAAACAGCCCTACAGGGGCCTTGCCCCTGCACTTGACCATCACTGAACTAGAAGCTCTCTGGGTTTCTCTCCACCTACAAGATTCCTATCTGTGTCCCTGTCTGTGCAGTGGTCTCTGAACATCACCAGACGCAGCTGTTTCAGAGAAGCTGGATGCTGAGCCCAGGGCAGACGAAGGATGCTATTACCCACCAGCACTTGAGATGACCTCTGCCATGTTGCCATCACCCTCTCTCCACTCCCCCAGGGCCTCTGGGCCTCTGTGAAAACTCGGACCCTGCTTCTATGCCTCTGAGTCAAATAGAACCATGATGAGCAAGATCCAAATTGAAGCCTGACATATTACTGTAATTTATTCAGAAGGCCCTGAAGGGGTTATGTCATCTCCAAGACTCTTTGAAACGTAACAAGCTCAGGGCCACTTCCCAGGCTTCTGGTGGGACCACCCATTCTTCCCTGTCTGGGTCTGGCAGCCTCTTCTTTGCTGTAGGCTAAACTGATAATACTCTAGTGTCAAGTATTGATTTGGTTTGTATATATGTTGCACATTTCTGGGATGCCAGACATGACCAGACTGTTATGATTACATGGGAATTGCCAGCCTTGTTTATTGATCTCTGTGATCTTGTGTATAACACTTCCCACAGAGTCGGTGTACATTTGCAATACACAGTCATTCAAACTGCTCTAGTGAGACAGTATGTTCACCAAGAATAAAAAATAAATAAACAAACCAATTGATGACTTCCCAATGAGATGGCAATACCTCTGATAATAAGGGAAGGAGAGAAAAACGGCCACCAGAAAACATTTTGAAGGGGCGCCTGGGTGGCTCAGTGGTTAAGCACCCACTCTGGATTTTGGCTCACGTCATGATCTCAGGGTTGTGAGATTGAGCCCCAAGTTGTCGGGCTCACGTGCTCAGTGGGGAGTCTGTCCGTGATTCTCTCTCTCCCTCCCCCTTTACCCCTCTCCTTCCCTGACTCTGCTTGCACTCTCTCTCTTTCTCAAGAAAAGAGGAGAGAGAGAGAGAGAGAGGGAGAAAGAAAGAAAGAAAGAAAGAGAAAGAAAGAAAGAAAGAAAGAAAGAAAGAAAGAAAGAAAGAAAGAAAGAAAAGGAAGGAGAGAAAGAAAGAAAAAGAGAAAGAAAGAAAGAAAGAAAGAAAGAAAGAAAGAAAGAAAGAAAGAAAGAAAGAAAAGGGGAGAGGAGAGAAAAGAAAAGAAAAAAAAAAGAAAAGATTTTGAAGAGATTGGGGGCTGGAGAAGCATTGTGGGAAATGAAGTAAGTTGATGTTTCTAACTCACACAAAGAGGAGCACATTTTTCTTTTTTTTTTTTGAGCACATTTCATATCATGTGAAAAATGCTAACCACAGAGGTGTCCATATATATACATAGTCAGGAGATCTGGCAAATCAGTATTTAACTAGAATAGTCAACCGTTAAGTGTATCTTCCTTTTTAGTTAGTTTTAACCAGAGATACCCAAAATAACTGGGCAGGAAACCAGGCAAGGCTGCCTATTCCAGAATAACTTGGGGACCAAAATAGACATACAGATTCCTGGGCCCTGGAGGTGGTGCCTGGAAATCCATATTTATTTAACTACTTTTCTCAGATGACTCTCCAGGTCTGGAAACCACTGCTCAGAAACACTTTCTAGGATTCAATCTGGCAAGGCCACACGTTACAAATTATAGATCTTACATCGTTCAGTGCTACAAAACTGAGGTAATGGTTTCTAAGAGTGCAGAGTGAGCCATAAAGCCCACAGGAAAAATAAATAGCGTATCATAGCAAGTTTCAGGCCAAGAAAATGGGATCAATTTTAAGCCATGGGAAATTGTTCCTTCAAGAGCTCCTTTCTGGTAGGTAGAGAATTCCTATTACAAACTTGTGTATAACCATGTGACTCAAGGTATAGTTGGGGAAGAAGAGGCCCTAGGAGTTACATGGTGTCATGTCCTGGTGTCCTGGTGTCGTGACCACCTGGTATTTAGAAGTCCCAGCTTATCATTCGAGCCAACCCTCCAGCCAGCTGCTCCAGCTCCCGGAGGCTTTGGTGACCAAGTCCAGACTTGTCGGGTTGACAAATGCCACCTAGCCCCGATACCCTACCCTTCACCCCAGCCACCCCCCTACTCATTCCTCCAGGTGCTCCAGGTCCCTGTGACCAGCCATGCTAGTTCCTTCCCACAGACTCACCCCCAACAGGAAGGAGAGTCTGGCCAATTTTTGTTCCTCCTTCCCCACTTAGCCTGAGAATCACCAACTCTGGTCATTAGATCTGGCTGCTGTCAGATTCCAGCACCCCTCCTCTGAGCTCCTGAGTCTCCGCTATTTACCTGTCTTAACACCGGCTGTGCCTATAACATTTGATGTACCTGTCCCCAGGCTTCCTAGATGATGGGCCCCAAAGAGCAGGCAAATATCATTTGATTTCCCATCGTCAATACCTAGCATTTTTTCTGGCACACAATAGCAGCTGACAGGGAGTTATAAGAGGTTTACAAAGTGTGAAAGACCTAGCTTGGTGGAGGCTTACATTTTCACTGTACGTGAGTCAACAGACTTGGGAACAAACCCTGACCCTACATAGTCGAGCTGGATGACTTGAAACAAATCTCACTGTGCCTCCATTTCTTCATTTTTACAGTGACAGTATTAGATTAGGTCAATGTTTCCATAGAGAATTCGATGTACAACGCTCCCCAGCCAACACATGATGTGATTTACTTGAGAATGACTCTGGCTCCTAAATCAGCAGTTCTCATGGTGTGTTCCATGGAACCCCTGGGGGGGGGGACCCTAGGAAGCTCTTAAGAGTCCATGAGGTCAAAACTATTTTCACAATAAAAGTAAAACATTATTTGCTCTTTTTACCTGTTAAAATGTGCTCTAATGGTTCAAAGGCATCAGTAGGTAGACCTATTAGGGCTCTGGTTTGGATCAAGGTACTAACCTGTACCAAGTAGTCATATTCTTCGCAGCCACACACTTGTGGTAAAGAAAAACAAAGCCAGATTCACTTCGAATTGTCCTTAATGAAGCAATAACACTGATCGATTTTATTAAATCTTGTAAACATTCTGCATGACGAAGTGGCAAGTACAGAAAAGCACTCTGTTGTCTGCACAAGGAAGACGGTCAGCTCAAGGGAAAGCACTTTTATGATTGCTTTGTGAGTCGAATGAGCCCCTTTTTTCATGGAGCATTATTTTTACTTCAAAGAACCACTGACAGACGGACAACAGTTATTCAAAATTGGATATTTGGCAGACATTTTCTTAAAAAAATAACAAAGTTAACTTGTCACTTCAAGGAAAATAACTGACAGAATCTGTTGCCAATGATAAAACTCAAGCTCTCAAGTGAGAATTGGAATTTTGGAAAACTTGCACCTGCTACTGTGAGCTCATTAGCTTCCCAATTCTTAGAGGCTTTGATGAGAGTGTGGTGATATTGACAAATGTGATTTTGATATTGTATAATGCATTATGCCAATATTCATAAGATCTGCATAACACAGTCAAGCTAATATTTTCCAAATGACTAATGCACGATAGTTCAAAATGCTAGCAAAAGATATTTCAAAATGCAACAGAGGCCAGAGGATTTGCCCTCAACATTGTCACTGATCTTGGAGAAACTACCACTAGTGGAGCTTTCGCGAGGTTTAAAAGAACCTCCACAGGGATCTGAACAGAACCTGAAAGTTCTTCCTTCTTCTACATTTTCTTCATAAATTTCGATGAAAGCCACAGATCACAACAGATAGAGAAAATAGAACCAGCTATCTTCCACTAAGTCACATATTGAAGCAATTTGCGAAAAACATAAAGCAATGTGTCTCATCTCACTGATTGTTTTATTTGGCTAATAGTTATTTTTCATAAAATGGGCTATTTATGCTCACATGTAATAGACTTCTTATTGCCATTTTAGGCAAGTCAAGAAATAACCATCTATTAAAATTTCTCTGGTTTAATTTCCAATATAGTAAATGCTGATAGATAAAAGCTCTCTGGGTCTTCATTCATTTTTAAGATTAAAAAGGCTTCCTAAGGCCAAACTTCCTTAGGGCCTTAGAGGTTTGAGAACTTCTAACTTAAACCCAGGGTGAATCAGATTTGCTTTGGGAGCGAAGGAAGCTGAGGCTTCTGGGTGAGCAGCAGCCCCGCCCCGCCTCCCTCATTTGGAGCCACCCCAGGCTGGGAGGGTAGTGGAAGGACCTCCCTGTATGCCCTGATGACAGTTCTGGGTGCCTCTGGGAGGGACTGCAGGCCTCCACAATAGGCATCTGAAGGAGAGGCTGCAACTCCCTGATTGGGGGCCACCTTCTGGCAGAGAACTGCCCTAAAACAGCAGCTGGCAGCTGGGGGCAGAGGGGTGAGACATGCACAGGTAGGTGAAGGCCCGGCATTCTTCTAGAACTTGCCACCAGCAAAGAGGCACATCTTGGAAGAAACTGCCTACAAAGTTATAGATGTACAGGAAGACATTTGTCTAAGCTATCAATAAAAATAAAACATAGTAAAAACGATTTTCAGCCAATCATGTTAGAGGAACATTCCTTCCATTCTCTCAATGGAAAAGGATCTCATTAAATCATTGTCATATGAACAGGTAAGACACAAGCAGCCAAAGATGCAGGAAAAAATATAAAAGTGGGTCAATAATTAATAATAAATATACATTACCTTTTGGACTTTTTAATTTTAATTTTTGTCAGCTTTTAATTTTTTTCTCATTCTAAATAAGTACTCGCTTTTGTAGCTAGATTTTTATTTGTAATTTTATATTATTTTTTAAAGGAGGCTCTCCAAATTATGTAAGTTTCAGGCCTTATAATATCTGTTTCTACTCTGGCTAAATTTACCTTCCATGTAGTCCCACTAAACAAAAATATTTCTCAAGCTTTACTTTCAAAGGCCTTTATTAGAAAAACAGTTTTCTCTTTTGTATGTATAATAATATAATATTAAATATTTTTTTAACGTTCCGAGCCCTCGAATATTCTGATATGATCTTTTGGGGCATAAGCCACCCCATCGAGACATACTAACCAACTGGATTTCTCAAGGCCCTTGTGGTTCCAAGGACATGATTTTAGGCAGCCAGATATGTCAGCAAACGCGCTCATGGCCAGGAATGGAGTGGGAGTGGGGAGATAGGCAGCATTCCTAGATAAAAGTTAAAAAATAGAAGCTGTCTGCTTTCAGCTACTTTTTAACGAGACCTTATTTATGGGAAAAGCAGAGAGGATGGAGGGAGCGGGCGAGGCTTAGCAAGTGGCTGGAATGGAGGAGGCAGAGCAGAAGGAGGATGAATGGGAGCCCTCCTGATTGTTTCTGACTCAGTCTTTCAGTGTATCCGAAATGATGTTTTTTAAGATATCACAATGTCAAGAGCTTTTCTTATTTAGTAAGAAAATCCAAGAAAAGTAAAGGCAGAGGCCTTTGAACTTTTTAGGTCATAGAGCTCTTAGGGTTTCTGAGGAACAGCACACACCCTCCACCCAGAAAATACACACAGACACGTGTACACATTTCCAAAGAGGATCTCAAATGTTCTCAAAGCCTCTCCATCTACTATTCATCTATTCCTCTTCCATTCGTGTATACATAAATCATGCAGATATCCATCCCTTCCCCCGTGCACTTGTTTACGCAGTGGAGAGCCATTCACGGTGGCTCTACCCAGAACATCTTCTCAGGGAGCCTGCCCTCCGAAGTCCACCTGATGGGCCCAGATACGGGCACCTGAGCAAAGTCACTTAATCCTCTCTCGCAGGGGTCTGGAATTGAGACACTGAGAAACTGAGTCTATATCAAATGATTGTGATCTCTTAAATTGAAAGGGCGTGTAGAAAAAATGGGAAGAAACAGAAATTAAACTTGCAGAGAGACCCAGGAAAATAGAGCAAACATGAAAAGAGGCACAGAGATGGAGAGAAGCCCACTGAGCTTCCATGTCCTGTGTGGTCTCTCTGTGCTTTCTGGAGCTGAGCTCTGTGAATCCTAGTAACACCTCCTTCTGACTCCTACTAACTTTCTTAAGGTTTAGCTCACAGAGTGAATTGCTGATCCTTGAGAGCAACGTCCTGCACTAAGTTCCAGACGCTTCACCTGGGTCAGTCATCTCAATCTTCACAGGTAGGTGAGGTGACTACCACTATCCTTTCCATTTAGAAGTGAGGACACCAAGGCTTAGAGATATCGGTTACCCATTGCAACCAGAATAAAATTCCCATTCCTTTCCATCTTTAGCCACCTATATATTCTGATCCTTAACCATGTCTCCACTTACATCTCCTACCAGACTCTCGATCATGATACTTCAGTCACACTGAGTTTTCTTCTGGGTCTCGAATTTACCAAACCCAGTCCCACCTCAGGACCTTTGCACTGGCTCTTCTCTCTGCCTAGAACACACATGCTTCCCTAACTCAAAGTCGTCTCCTTCCTGCCTTTCAGCTCAAATATCACCTTTGTAGAGAGGCCTTTTCTGATCATCTCAGAAAACTGACATCTTCCACCCTTGGTCACTATCACATACCTTATATTTTTATAGTACTTAGCACGAATACTTGCTTACTGTCTGTCCCAGCCCCACACTGGAATACACATTCCAAGAGAACCGAGCCCTCATCTGTTCCCTTCACCACTGTTCCGAGTGCCAGGAATTCTGCTTGGCACATACTAGGAGCTAAATAAATACTTGTTGAATAAGTAAACTTGCCCATGTCAAACAGCTAGTAAATGATACAGGCAAAATGTAAAGGTTGATCTGACTCCAGAGGCTTTACTCTTCCCAACCTATTAGCTGCTTCTCATTGTTAAGTCCTGATAAAATTTTAGCCAGAAGGTTATAAAAGAGGGTTCATAATTAGAAATCTATAAATCTAGGTTATTTGAGAGAGAAATAAACAATGCAGGCAAAGGAGGAGAAACATCTGTTTCTGATTATATCATATAAAATAAAATTTATGTCGTAAAGTCTGGAGACATACTTCATTTTACCTAATCATTCCTTCTTAAAAATTTGTGCAGGAATTGATGGGTTTTTCTTCTTCAGCTAAAATTCTATTTTAAAAGCACCAGGGAACTTGTTATTTAAATGCTGCCTAGGGCAAATCCTTTTGCACAGCAAATGATCTTGCCTTAATTTGCATTTTATAAGCTGAGTTTTCTGCACTACAGTTTTTTTTTTTTTTTTAATGAGTTCTAATAGGCGATTTTCATTGCTGGTCGAGCTGGTTAGGTAGGCTTCGCTTTTGGTTTAAGGACGCAGTTCCAATGCAATCACATACATGTCTAGTGCTGCATATACACACATAACCTTGGAGACTCAATTAAGCACAGTGTTGGTACTTCGAGATGAAAAGATGTAAAGCCTAGCTGCAGATATGGCCTCCTGGGGTCTCTGTTCCTGGACATCTCTCTCTCTCTCTCATTCTGGTTCTCTTGCACTCTTTTGGACCCCTCCTTCCAGTGTCCTGTGGTCTTGGAGTTACTGTGCTTGCAGAGCTTCCTGATTGGCTATGCCAGGAGAAACGTTCCTCGCCGGCAGAAAGAGAAAATGGATCATTCTCCTCAGTGAGGACACACCAAGGGTCTGAAAAGGAAGAAATCACTTCCATCTACTTACACACGGAAATCTAATTTTTTCCTGGATTCGCAAAGATACGTTGACTATCCTAACTGATCGGGGTTCCCACAGCGGGTCACGCTGCATCTGCTCCGTAATGGGGGGCGGGGGGGCACAAGCAGCCTCTGTAAACAGAGCCTCTCAGCCGCCCACCAGCAGCGGACTGGACTGAACGCGTTATTGTCTTACCTCCACTCGTGTCTAAGCGCTCCGGCTCTATCTGGTTATTTCCAATTATTTCTAGAGCCCTGGCCTTTCTCCAGACTCTTTTGGGCCACCCGATAAGCTGAGGCTAAAAGTTCTAACCAGGAGTTGAGATGATACAAGCATCATGGATCAAAAATCAATCACCAAAAGTCAATCCCCCTCTTCCCTCTTATGAGCTGGCCACGAGTATTTATGGGGGTCCCCAAGACAGGCCTGGACAGTGACCCACGCTGGCGGTTGGGGAGACTGGCCTGAAAAAGGAACAGAGGCAATGCCATCCACCAAATGATGCTGATACTAGAAAACCAGGTCTCAAAAAAATAAAAAAAGAAAAGAAAAAAGAAAAAGAAAACCAGGTCTCCTTCTCTGAGCAAAGAGAACATCTTAGAGGAGCATCATCTCTTAGGACGGAAGGCATAGTTACCTGACGAGCCACAAAGTAATCCGTATTAATGTCGAATGTGGGCTAATCCTAGTGTCGCGCCCACATATTCGAGGGGAAACAGCACTTACTGAGTATCTACCGTGTACCTGGGAATCGATGTTTCCACTCAGTCTTCTCTGTAACTCTGAAAGATGGGTGCCTTGTTCCCTTTCCCTCAATGAGGAAGCAGCTTTAGAGAGGTGAAGCAACTTGCTCAGAATGCACAGTCTCAAATCCAGAGCCAGGACTCCAGTCCAGACGTGCAGGTGCACAGCCTACAGCTCTGCCGGCCTCCCAGACCCATTCGAGGACCCACATCTCGAAAATAAGCCAACAATAGTCCTCCCCTTCAATCACACACCTCGCATTCGGTGAGTGTTAACCACAGGTCAGGAATTTTTTCTAAACATCTTGTTTGTCCTATCTCGTTTAATGCTTGCAACAGCCCCTAGGTGCTTAGCGACTTCTAGGGTCCTTATTTTATGCCAAAACACCTGGGTCACAGAGCAGTTAAGGAACGTGCCCAGGGTCCCATGGACGGTAGGGGAGGCAGCCGGGTTCAGCCCTAAGGGCTGTAGCTGCAGAGCCGCTGTGGGAACCAACTATGCCTTCCTAAGGACTCACAGCCACATCTGGGGACTTCTCACAGTCCAGGTACCCCTTTCTCAAGCTGGTTCCCAGCCCACCCTGCAGGGTCTGCCCACACTCACCCTCCTCCCCTTCCTCCTAAGACTGACGGTCCCCTGGTAAAGGCCGCTGGCTCTCTGGTAGGCTGACCTGCTCCTCTCTAGTTTGTGACAGAGCAAAGGATCCCAGTTTCCCATCTGACGTGGGACTTTGGCACCAATTCCCAAGTTCCAGGTATAGATGTGGTGTTCCTATAGATTATTGAATCACCCAGCCAAGATGGCGTATTCAATTACTTGATCCTGCCAGTGTTTTTCACAGAGACAGTAATCTGCTTTGCCAACATTCTGCAAGGAGTATAATAAGGTCATTATGGAAAGGGCCAGGCCCAAAGTAAGTGCCTAAGATAAGACTATGCTTTTCCTTCTTCTTCTTGCGGAGTTTACGCTTTACAATATAATAGCAATTTAGAAAGAGTCTCCAAATGTTTCTCTCCCCGGGGCAGCCTAGGGAGTTGGAAAGAAGCCCTTCAAGATGTGGACACCATACCCTGGCCCCGTTGCCTACTTGCTGTGCACTCTTTAGCAGGTCACTTAACCTTTCTGGGCTGCAGTTTTCTCATCTTTAAAATGAAATGATCAGGGCCAGATGATCTCTCAAGCACCGACTAGTCCAAGTTTTCTCTGATCATAATTGTTCAGCATTCCTCCTTGAAATATTTAGAAATGAGTGTTCTTTGCCTCTGTGAGGCCAGAGCTACTTCTTCCCACCCAAACCGGTGGTGCTTTTAAGAAAATTACCCTAGAGATGCTGTGGAAGTGGCCCAGGGCTGCCTTTCCAGAAGAGGGTCAGACAGGACGCATGAGCAGTTGGCTGCCGGGCAAAGCGTGGAGCAGCGACCCGGGGCTTCGTGGCCTGCCTGGCTCCTCCTGATTTAGCTCCATGACCACAAGTCCCCTGCACTCTCGGATCTAATTAGCTTTTTTGCAAAGTGGGAATAAGAAGGAGTGAGGGAATGTTTGCACTAAGCATTTTAAACTATTTTGACTCTCAGGATCTCAGGGTCATTAGATCAAGCCTTGATTACAAAAGCCATTAAAAAATATAGAAAATTTGGGAAATAGGTATGAGAGAAAAAAGTCATTCAGCACTTCATCTTTCTGGTTTAGTTACTAGTCATTACTAGTTTGGTCTTTCCCTTTTCTTCATTGATGTAATCTACCCAGTAACTATGTAAGTTCGTGTCTCTTTTTTTTTTGTTATTGTATTGTTTTTCTATATTTGGACTTCATACTGTCATAAAAGTTTGCAGGTTTCTTCATGATCTTTGCAAGCATCACATATAATGATGCATATTTCTTGTCATTCCATTTGACTTGTGGGTTATTTTTGAATGCTAAAGATAATTTTTTCTGTTATTATTTATAAATATTAGGCTGTATTTCATCTTTGTGTGTGTATAGTTAGATATGTTTGTTTCTAGGGGACTAGACTCTCAAGAATAAATTCCCTAGAATGAAATTACTGCTTTTAAAGGATTTCATCATTTTTCCAGCTTTTTGGTACATTTGTCAGATTGCTTTCCAAAAAGGCTGCACTGACTTACAGTGCCATCAGCAATTACCCATTTGGCTGCATCTTCACCAGAACTGGTTGTTAATCATTTCAACATTTTATAGATTTAATAGGGAAGGCAGTGCCAAATTATTTCGATTGGCATGCCATTGATTAACTGAGGAAGCCAATCATCTTTCCATATTTTTTTACTCTTCTCTTTTCCCAGGACCAGGAGATCTCAGAGACCTGTCAGTCCAGTCCTCTAACATTTTAAGGCTGGGAGCCTCCAAGAAGGTGGACAGATAGCACAAGCTTACAGGAGTCAGACAGGAGACCATGTGAAGAGGTAAGTCATGGAGTTCAGCATTTGCTGGGTGGAAGCAGAGAGGAAAACCTTCAACAGGTAACTAAAGAATACCTAAAGAGGGGTGCACCTGGGTGGCTGACTCTTAACTTCAGCTCAGGTCAGGATCTCAGGGTCATTAGATCAAGCCTTGTGTGGGGCCCCATGTTGGATGCTAAACCTGCTTAAGATTCTCTCTCTCCCTCTCAGAAAAAGAAAAGAATTCCTAAAGAGGGGTTCTGGCTAAACTCAAAAGGGATACCCCTCTTCTGTGAGGTTTTGGCAGCTCCTTTTATGTATATTGGAAATAATGTGCTTGCTTGTTTTTCTGTGATCAAGAGGAGCAAATAAGCATTCATTCACGAAGTTAAAGGTAGAATACTTATTCACATGGGCTGGGTTTAGGAATTAAGACTTAAACACAGATACGGTATAGCAGATTTTTTCTGTATCTAGTTGGTATGTTTAAGGTACTTGAACTGATGTCCCTAGTAATAATCAACTGTCTTAATCAAAAAGTTAGTGAAAACCCACGACCTTTTAAAGACCGGAGTCTTACCACCGGGGTACTCCATCTTTCCTTAAATATACTTACTTCAGTTTTTCCCAGGTCTCTTCACCAAATTTCTCTGTCACAAGGGATTGTAGACAGGTGTTGATAAACCCGTACTAGAACACAAAACAAGAGGGAAAATGTGGATAATGAAGCATGAAATCCCTAGTCATAGACATTTGAACAGTTTCTTTTAGGAAAAGTGCAAAGGCATCTTCTTGAGGAAATGAATTATACTTGTTCCCTCTTTCTTGTGAGTTTATTGGTTTGATAGTTCTGCTTCTTCTCAACTTAGAGAAGTCACTTCATAGAGAAAATCTAGGAACTAAATTTGAAATCAGACTAGAATTAGAAGAGGTTCGCTGTCATCATCTCCAAAATGGGGAATCATTTCCTTAGAACAGAGTTCAAAACCCAACAAGGGGCATGGGGTAGGGGGTTAGAGATGGGGGCCAGGAAGGGCACTCACCTCACGCCATGTCAAAAAGGCAGTGAAAGGACAATTTTCTTTTCTTTATAAAAATGAGTTAGGAATGGTGTGTTTGTGGAGAAAGACATCAAAAGCAGAGGAAAATAAAGGGAGAAAAAACTAACAAGAAAGAAAGAGCAATGGGATTAGCAGAGTTTTCTATCTGGCTTGCTCATTAATCTGTGACCTTCCTTCTTTCCTCCTTCAGATTAAAAAAATTTTTTTTAATAAAAATTTTTTTAATAAAAATTTGTAAAAAATTTTTTTAAAAAGCTCCTTTTTAAATGAAAAAAGGGCTTATCAATGCCTCTGCTGGGTGAAGGGGAGTACAACCCACACAGGCTACCCATCTCCGCAGCGCAGGGACACCTAACCTGGGGCTGTGGTGACTGGATTGGATTTGAAAGCACCAAGGGAACTCAGTTAAAAAAAAAAAAATCTTCATCAAGTAAAGAATCTTTCTGTCTCACAAATATCAGGCTCAAGACTTCTAAGTTTGGATGTTTATGTATGGATTTCTTAAAGGGAAAGAGGCCAATGCCAACAGGAAGTAGAGGGGTCTGAGCTCTAACAGCTCTTTCTGAGAACAGAACGTACACCGTGCTTGGCTCTGTTTCCAGTTCCACACCAAACTGTAGTCTTTCCCCTTCACTCCATCTCATCCTGGCTCCACCCGCACCCCCAACATGTGACTCATTGACAAGACCACACTGTAGCCTGGCATTTAAAGCACTCTCTCAAACCATCCAAATTTATGTTTCCATGATCCCTATCATTACTGCCTTAGGTTTACCCAAAATGCCTTCCACCTCTCCCCAAATACAGACGGCCCTTCTCTGATGGTGTTTCCTCCCCCGTTGCTCAGTTACTCTGTGGCAAGTCTTGGCTCCATTGTCACCTTGTTTGTAGAACCAATTCCACTTCCTCCGCCAGATACTGGCTGGCATTCCCTGTGTCCCAGACTCACCACAGGACCCCTCTGCGTCCTTATCACCCCAGGATTGTTATGTTACCATATCATATATGCACACACATATTTCCTATTTATCCATCTATACACCCATCTATCAACACACCTACACACACACACACACACACACATCATTTTCACATACCATTTTTTCCCCTCTCCTTTGCTAAATTTTAAGTTCCTTGGAATCAGGAAGTAGGTGTAATTTATCTGTATTTCAACTCAAGTGGCAAGATGGTATCTGGTACGTAGTAGGTATTTAATAAATACTTATTGAACAAATAAGTACTGAATTGAAGCCTGGAGTTTGAAAGCATGAACATGTTTAAATACCTCCAGACACTTAAAATCAATTCAATGTTAACAAAGATAGCAACTGTTTATCCTAGCGATATAGGCAACAGAGTGCCAAGGCCAATGAAAATATCATGCCTGCCGCTTAAGCCTCCTAATGTGTGACAAAGGAAATCGAGGCCCAGGGGAATCGGCTGGTGGGTCATAACCACACGGGATCACGTAGATCAAAGTTCAACAAGTTTAGGGACAGTAGGTCGTGCACTCTAGGACCAGCGCTGGGGTCTTCCACGTTCAGTGGTCTCTGAAGTCAGTTGCATAGGTAACCATTTGGGGGCTCTGAACATCTAGGTCAGAGAACAGCCCCCTCACCCTCTGCTGGTTATAAATGTGCTTTCTCCTGAATGTTAACATCAGGGGACTTTCTCTGCCCCTGGACAGAGCAAAGAGAGGCGGCAGACAGGCTGGTCCTGCATCTGTGAGGGGTCTTTTGTACTTGCTTCTCGCACAGCAGCTCATAGGGAGTCTCACCAAGTATACGTTTGAGGGCCTGATTGGAATGGGCAAGAATGACAAACAGCTCCCAAATTCTCTAACACTTGGGAACCAGCACCCTTAAACTAGTTACCTCACTGGCTGGTGGCACCCAAATCTTTTGAGGGCTCCTTGGATAGTAGCTGTGGTATCTTTAAGAAGCATCAGTGCTCAAAAGAAGCAATTGTTTGCTTTTTAGAAGAAGTCAGAAAATGTTAAGTTTAGCTAAGTATTTCTCCTGCACAGATCACTTTGCACGTTCCCTATCTGCTCCTGCTCCTGGGGCCTGCCATCTGTTGGCTGGGGGAGGGGGTTCCTACTATAATCTGGCCTCAGTGAGCCCAGAGAGGGGGTGTGGCTTAGAGGAAACAGCTTGTGCTCTCAGGAGCCAGATGGCTTTCCATCTCTGTGCCTTAGAGCTTCGTGGCTTTGGGTGAAGCGCCTACCCTCTCTGAGCCCACTCGGCTTAAGAGCTAAACTGAAGTAATAGTGCTCACTCTTGTAGTACCCTTCTTAGGGTTATAGAGGAATGCTGCCGGCTACACAGGTTGCTAGCCAACCCCACATTTTACCAGCTGTTTGACCCCGCAACTTCACCAAATCTCATTCATCCTCAGTTGTTTAATCTGGAAACGGGGATGAGAATGGTCCCTTCCTCGATGGTTTGAGGCGAAGATTAAATGAGGTTGTGGGTATAAAGCGAGTGCTCGGGGGAAGGATAGCCATTTTTCTTGGAGAACGCGCATCTCGAGCACGAGGGTTCCAGACGTGGACACCGAGGGGAAGGGAAGGCAGGGGATGCCGGGAGGCCCTTACCATGTTGCTGCAGCGGCTGCCTTCCGGCGGAAGCAGTCATGGGGGAGCACCTAGCTCCCGACTCACCCCTCAGCCACCAGTCATGCAGAAGAACCCCTGGCATCTCCCACAGCCTGTTTTGTAGCCTCTGGGCGTCCACAGGGAAATCAGGAGCTGAGCACTGGCCTTGCAGCAAGGAGCTAACCATTGAGTCCTTAGTCACCAAGGGAGGAAAAAGTAAGGTTGCCCCACCTGATAATGCAGGTTCCCTTCGGGGTGCACCTCCCCGGTGCTAATTCCTTGGGGGTTCAGCCTGACACTTGAACTTCTCCCAGAGGTGCCAATACAACAACGCCGTGCGCTGGAAACTTGGAGCCTCCAGGGCCTGGAGCCAGCAGAGCCCTGCCGAGCGCTCCCTGGGCTGCTCCCCTCCTGTGGCAGAAGGCTTGAAGGATCATCCTGATCCTGCTGGACTCCAGGGCTTACCTTGGCTTCCCACCCAATCTTGCTGCAAATTCAGAGACTCACCTTGCTCCCTCTCCCACTCAGATCCCCCACAGAGAGGTTGGCATCTCATGCTCTATGACGCACTCTTTCCCAGCTTGGCTGAAGAGGAGGCCAGGATTCCTGAAGCCCAGGAGGCTTTTGCAGTCATTCGTCCTTTCATTTGACAGATCGCAGTCCATCACCTTCCTGTGTGATGTCACCACGGGGAGCACCTGCAGAGTACAGAGGCTGAGATGTGGGCTCCGCTCCCAGGTGGCCAGCCACAGGGCCCTCTGCCCCCAGAGCACTCTTAGAACCCTGAACTTGACTTTCAGAATGCCCCTGGGATCTTTTGGAAGACTGCCTGGCAGATGAAATTGCCTTTTGAGGTCTTTTTAGTTCTTCTTTAATTAACCTCCTTGGATGTGGTCCAAAGATGGCAGGCCTTGACCAGAACTTGACTCTATGATGTTATAATGTGAGACTCCCTGGTGCCTTAAAGCCTTACCTTCCTCCCCATCCTCACCACATTCAGGCTCTGGTAACCTATCTCCTAGGGGTCTATTTCCTCTGTATTGTGATCTGAGGGGAGAAACCCAGTCCCCAGCCATGTCCAATGAACGGTGGGTGCCCACAGTACCTCGAACAACCATGCCAGCTTTGGTGTGAAAATAAGAGTAAAAGGAAATACAATGAAGCTCAAGGGGTCGGGGAAGCCCTCAAAACTGCAGGGCTCTGCAGAGGTGTCGGACAGCCCCATGGAGGGGACACGTGGCCATGGCAGCATCTTGTGAACCTGTGATGCCAGGGACAGGGCCGTGCCCCTGAAATGAAGCCCTCCTTAGAGGACAAGGCATCTTTAGATCGTACCCCCAACACCTAACACTTACAGGCAAATTCCAGAATGTTGACAGATTTCTCCCCTCTCAGGAGGCTGTCCTTCCCCACCCCCTCCCCCACGCTCCCTCAGATCCCTCTCCAGTCCTGTCCCTCCCCCCCTTTCTGCCTCCCCCTTAGAAAGCTCCCCTTGCCTCTCCACCCAGTAGGCTCCCCTGTCTGTCACCCGCCCTCCTGTCTTCCTCACACCACCCGCTCCACGGGAAGACCTAATACTCAGACAGACTGGTACTTATTTAAGCCCCTTCTTCTTCCTTTCTGAAACAGAGGCTGCTTATTCTCAAACGCTGGCCTCTCTCTGTGCTATTCCTGGGCGGAAGGAACATGTGTTCAGGAGGAGAAGAAAAGGCTCTGGACTAGGTGATTTCCATAATTATGCTTCCCAGGCCCCCCCCACCATTCAGCTGACAGTCTTTTCTCCCCTGCCAAGTGGGCCTGCTCCCGCTCCGCTCTCTCTCTTTGCATTCCCCAGCCCTCAACCATGCTTTTTCAAACGCGCCAGCACTCTTACATTTCACAATAAAGTAAATGGTCAAAAAAAAAAAAAAAGACAAAAAACCAAACCAAAACAAAAAAACCCTCCATTTTCTTTCTCACGCAGCAGATGGCAGGTCTCAGGAACTTGGTGGAAATGAGGCTTTCTGATTTTCCAATAAATTTCAGGATCTCGCACAAGCACAAGCTGGTTCTGATTCTGATGTTAAGTACCATATGGCCTAGCATTCGTGGGCTATGGCTGCTTCATCCTCAGGGTAACAAGGAAGGGGGGATCTTTCCTAGAACAACACGACGGAGCTTGTATGGACCAATTGGATTCGTCAGTGAATACCATTTGGTAACAATATTGTATATGGCAGTGGAGCAGTTATCTCTCTTTATGGTATGTGTTAATTTTCACGGCCAGTTTTCCTAATTACAACTGCCACCCAGAGGACTACTTTCTGTAAATACCCTGTAAACATCTGAAAAGACATAGTCCACGTGCGCATGGAGAAAAAGTCTCTGGATTTTGAAACTGTCTGGAAATTGGCTGACATTTTTTTTGTTTTTCAATGGCAGAGGCAGCCTATCAAGGAACTTCTCATATGGAAATTCCATTCTCTCTTCCATGACAAAAGGGGCCCCCTGTTGCTCTGAGGGTCACTTTTCACTGCTACCTCTTTTGGTCTTCAGGGTGCCATTCGGTGACCTGTGACAAATGTCTCTACCTGGGTGGCTCACCAGCCCACACCCCAGGAAAAGGACAAACAATCTCCATCATCCAGAAAGCTCCCTCGTGCCTTCTCAGTCAGCCCACCCACACCTTCCCCCGCCCCCGCCGACCCCCAGTGACTCTCCTGATCATCTCGATAGATTAGTTTTGCTGGCTCTTGAGCTTCAGAACTTCGTATAAGTTAAATCATACTGTATGTTCTCTTCTGTATCTGGCATCACTTTTAACCCGTGTTGGGTGCATTGAAGAAACTCATTCCCCAAACTGGATGTGTGTCTATAAATGCACGCTCATTTACACATATTCTGTGATATGTAATGAGATCCTATAAGGCTACCTCTCATCTCCTGTGGTCTATGGTCTAGGTCTCATGTGTAATGAGAAACCTAAACTTTTCATTTTGTACCTGATGAGGAGGGGGAGGTGAGAAACCATAGGGAGTTTACTAGAGTCAGTCTGTATAGTTTGAGGAAAGAAATGAGAGCAAGAGGGCAAGGCAGGAGTATGTGGGAAGAAGATTTTCTCTGATAAAATATAACCATCATCTGGTATTTGTTTGTTGGCCTTTACGTTTCTGGGGCTGTAGGGGCCTTACTCTTGGTGAGCCCAAGAGGAGGAAACTGAGATGAGCTAGTATTCACCTGGCTTGCTAAGAGGGACTGGGACATAGAAGAGATAAACTGATGTGAGCATATCTGAGAGACGGAGAGAGGAGTTTCAGCATCAGCCCAAGGCACAGGGCGCTCTCAGAGAGGGGAGTTTTGCATAACTTTACTTGTACCGCGCGTGCTACGGGGCTGGCCTTGATTTCCTCCGTGGGGAGACTGATATCTCATTGAAAGATGGCTTGAGGTAGAGTTTGCTTGGCTGAGGCTATCGCTGTGAAATAGAACCAGGTTCCTTTCAGGCACGTTTTTGTGTTTGAAACTTTAGCATGCAGAAACAACAGGGTCACTTAGCAGTATGAATCTTCAGGGAAAACTTTCCAGAACCCGGGGTGGTTCCTTTTTTTCTTCCAGTTTTATTGAGAAATAACTGCATCTTGGTTTAAGGTATAGAGCATGACGATGTGATTTACATATCCTCTGAAATGATTACCACAATAGGTTCCGCAAACATCCACTTCTCACAGGGATACAAGAAAAATAAAGAAGAAAGGAAAACAATTTTCTTCTAGTGAGGAGAACTCACAGAATAGACTTCTTTAACCACTTCCCTATACACCATACACCAGGGTCCGGGGTCATCACGTTGTATGTTACATCCCTAGTGCTTATTTAGCTCATAACCGGAATTTGTACCTCTTGACCAACTTCCTCCAATTTCACCTCCCTCCCCCTCCACTCTGGTTATCACAAGTTTGATCTCTTTTTCTATGAGTTCTTTTTTTTTTTAAGATTTTACATATATGTGATGTAAGATCATTAGGTAGTTTTCTTTCTTTGTCTGACTTATTTCACATAGCATAATGCCTACTGGGCCCATCCATTTTTTTTGCGGATGATAGGATTTCCTTGTTTTTAATGTCTGAATACTACTCCACTGTGTGTGTGTACCACAACTTCTTTATCCCTTCATCCACTGATGGACACTTAGCTTGTTTCCATGCCTTGGCTATTGTAAATAATGCCACTAGGAACATGGGGGTGCAGCCCTGTTTTCAAGTTAGTGTTTTCATATCTGTTGGATATATTCCCAGAAGTGGAATTGCTGCATGATTCAGAGGTTCTATTTTTACTTTTCTGAGGTTCCTCCATGCTCCATACTGTTTTCCATAGCAGCTGTACCAATTTACAATCTCACCAACGGAGCACAAGCGTTCCCACTCTCCATAGCCATGCAAGCATTTATTACTTCTTGTCTTTTTGACGATGGCCATTCTAAGAGATGTGAGATGATATTTCCTTGTGGTTTGAATTTGCATTTTCCTATTGCTTAGTGATGCTCAGCATCTTTTCATGTACCTGTTGGCCTTTTGTATATTTTCTTTGGCAAAAGCTCTATTCAGATCCTTTACCGATTTTTTAATTGGATTGTTTCTGGGGTTTGTGTGTTTTTGAGTTATATGAATTTCTTATATATTTTGGATATTAACCCTTTATCAGATTATAATTTGCAAATATTTTTTCCAGATTGTCTTTTCATTTGGTTGATGGCCTCTTTTGCTACGTAGAAGCTTTTTAGTTCAATGTAGTTCTGTGTGTTCATTTTTTATTTTGCTGTTTTGTGCTTTAGGTGTCATATCTAAAAAAAAAAAAATCATTACCAAGACCCATGTCAAGGAACTTTATTTTTTTTTAAGATTTTATTTATTTATTTGACAGAGAGAGAGAGAGACCGTGAGTAGGCAGAGACAGGCAGAGGGGAAGGGGGAAGCAGGCTCCCTGCCCAGCAGAGAGCCTGATTCGGGTCTAGATCCCAGGACCCTGAGATCATGACCTGAGCCGAAGGCAGAGGCTTAACCCACTGAGCCTCCATGTCAAAGAACTTTATTCCTATATTTTCTTCTAGGAGTTTCATGTTTTCAGGTCATACATTTAAGTCTTCAATCCATTTGAGTACATTTTTGTGGGTGGTGTGAGATGTGGATCCAATTCATTCCTTTACATGTGAATATCCAATTATCCCAGCACCATTTATTGAAGAGACTGTATTTCTCCAGTAAATACTCTCGGCTTTCATGTCAAATATTAGTTGACTATAGATGCTTGGGTTTATGCCTGGGCTTTCAATTCTGTTTCATCGTTCTGTTTGTCTGTTTTGATGCCAATACCACACGATTTTGATGACTATAGCTTCATAGGATAGCTTAAAACAGGAAATATGATGCCTCCTGTTTTGTTCTTCTTGGAATTTCTTTGGCTGTTTGGCATCTTTGGTGGTTCCTTATAAATTTTAGGAATTTTTTTTTCTCTCTCTAAAAAATGCCATTGGAGGGATACCTGGGTGGCTCAGGTCGGTTAAACATCTGCCTTCACCCCAGGTCATGATCCCAGGGTCCTGGGATTGAGTCCCACACTGGGCTCCCTGCTCAGAGGGGATCCTGCTTCTCTGTCTCCCTCTGTTGCTCCCCCTGTTTGTGCTCTCTTCCCCCCCACAAATAAATAAATAAAATCTTTTTTAAAAAATGCCATTGGAATCTCAATAAGGATTTCACTAAATCTATAGATGGCTTTTAGTAGTATTGACATTTTAACATTAATTCTTCCAGCTCCTGAACACAGGAAATCTTTCCATTTATTTGTGTCTTCTTAGATTTCTTTCATCAATGTCTTACAGTCTTCAGAGAAAAAAATCTTCCATTTCCTTAAATTTATTTCTACAGAATTTATTATTTTTTCATGCTACAGGATTAGTTTTTGGTAAATGGAATCAATTTATTTCTTTTCAGAAAATTCATCATTAGTGTATAGAAATGTTATTGATTTTTTTAATGTTAGTTTTATATCCTACAACTTTACTGAATTCATTGATTCAATCTAATAGTTTTTTGGTTGAGTCTTTAGAATTTTCTGTATATAAAATATCATCTGTAATAGACACAATTTTACTTCTTCCTTTCCCATTCTAATACCTTTTATTTCTTTCTCCTTTTTTGTGTTTTTCCAACACTTACTATTATTGCTATTATTATTATTTACTTATTTTTACCTGTAATTTCTTTTCCTTGCCTAATGGCTCTAGCTACGACTTCCAGTACTGTGTTGAAAAAGAGTGGTGGGAGTGGGCATCCTTGTTTTGTTCCTGATCTTAAAGGAAAAGTTTAGCTTTTTACCACCGAGCATGACATTAGCTGTGGGCGTTCCTATATGGCCTTTACTACATTGACATATTTTCCTTCTGTAGCTAATTTATTAAGAACACTTATTGTGAATAGATGTTGAATTTTGTCAAATGCTTTTCCTATGTCTGTTGAGATGATTCTATAGTTCTTTTCTTTCATTCTGTTAATGTGATATATCCCATTGATTGATTTCTGTGTGTTGGACCATCCTTACAATCCAGGAATCAATCCCACTTGACCATGGTGAAGGATCCTTTTAATGTGCTGCTGAATTCAGTTTGCCACTATTTTACTGAGGATTTTTTGCATCTATATTTATCAGGCGTATTGGCCTGTGGTTTTCTTTTCTAGCAGTATCCTATTCTGGTTTTGGTATCAGGATGATATTGGCCTCTTAAAATGAGTTTGTGTTCCCTCCTCTTCAATATTTTAGAAGAGTTTGAAAATGATTGCTGTTAATTCTTCTGTAAATATTTAGAAGAATTAACCAGTGAAGCCATCTGGCCCTGGATTTTCCTCCATTTGGAGAATTTTTATTACTGACTTAATCTCCTGACTAGTAACTGGTCCATTCAAATTTTCTATTTCTTCCTTTCTTTCTATTCTAGTCCTTTCTTTCTTCAGTTTTAGTAAGTTGTATATTTCTCAGAATTTTTCCATTTCTTCTAGGTTGTCCAGTTTGTCAGTATATCGTTTTTCATGTAGCCTCTTATGATCTTTTGGCTTTCTGTGGTATCAGTTGTAATGTCTCCCTTTTCATTTATAATATTGCTAATTTGAGCCTTTTCTTTTTTCCCCCTGGTTAGTCTAGGTAAGACTTTGTCAATTTTTTTTACCTTTTAAGAAAACGAATTTATAATTTGGTTAATCTCTTCTATTTTTTTTCCCATTCTCTATTTCATTTACTTCTGCTCTAGTCTGTATTATTTCCCTTTTTCTGCTAACTTTAGGCTCAGTTTGTTCTTCTTTTTCTAGTTCCTTAAGGCATAGAGTTATGTTGCTTACTTGAGATCTTTCTTCTTAATGTAGATGTTAATTGCTATGAACTTCCCTCGTACTACTGCTTTTGCTGCATCCCACAAGTACTTGTATGCTATGTTTCCATTTTCATTTGTCTTGGTTTATTACCTAAATGTCCATAATAAGTGCTTGTTGTATTCTTGTCATGGTAGCTGTGATAATAATAGCTCACTTCTACCAAGCCTCACTATGTGCCTGGCACAAAACACCATAGGATGAACGACATGAAATTGTTGTTCTTGTGATCCAAAGACTTGAATACCAGCAGTTTCATTTGGTCCCAGTGAATATTATTTCATCCTTACCACAATCCTATATAAAATAGATCCTATTATCATTAAGTCCCTTTAAAGATGACAACATTGAGGTACAGAGAAGTTCAGTAGCTTCCTTGAGTCTCCAAAGCTAGTTAGTGTAGGAGCTGGTATTCAAACTCAGTCCCAAGTCTCTATAGCCTCCAAGAAAAGAATAAATATGGTGGGTAATACCCCCCCCCTTTTATTTACAAGAAACTGAGGCCTGTCTCCAAATCATGTGATAGCTTCAGAGAAATTTTTTTCTGAGGAAATCAAACTCTGGCCCATGGATGTCCACTTCCTTTCATCCGCCATGCTGGTGCATGACATCCTACTTTGGACCTGGAGTTAGTGCAATGTTACGAATAAAACCTGGAAAATGGGTTCTGAATGTGGAAGTCTGGGTCTTTCTAACTCAGACCAGAGCCTTCCACTTAAAACTGAGGAAAACCACAAGAGCTGAAGCTTTTCCTCATTGAACCCAGTTCACGTCCACCCTCCCTAGGAGCCCTGTGCTTTCTGGCAATGGTATCTATGTCATTCTAAGACGGCGTGCTTCTTTTTTTCTGTTTGAATTTCAAGCCTTCCAGGGATATAGAAAGAGGACCAACAGAATTATTAGGCATGAAGTGCCACCATGTGGCCAAATGACCACATACCAACAGCCCTCTGTGTACTCGCTCCACTGCAGGGAGGCCATGGATGTGGCTTTGAATGCCCACAAATCCAGACACGTGGAAGAACACAGCTCAGCACACCGAACTCAGGTGTGAGTCCTCCCTTTGGGACTGGTTCCTAAGGTCTGGATTAATCATGAAAATGTCATTCGTCCTCCCCAAGTGGCAGTTCCCCTCAGTGTCATATAGGGTTATGATTTTCAGGGGTGGGAGTGCAGGGACTGCGAAGTGAAGATGCATTTGCCTTTCCAAATTAGATATAGAAGCCAGGCAAGAGTGGAGATGAGGGGTCAAATGAAACAATAGCTCTGACACTCCTGTTAAGGCTCATCGAAGACCAAATTCAGCCAACTTCCAATCTACCCTAATCCGCACTTCCATTTAATTTTGGGAAAAGCTGCACATGAATTGAATGATCAATCTGGGGGCCATATGTAGAGGAAGACTGACAATAAAGGATTGTCACATTGTAATCAATTGATCATAACTGATATATCGATATTTTTCATGAGCCCGTAACAGTATTGGCCACAGTATTTTCTGTGTGCTTGCTGTGTGCCAGACACTCCTGAAATATTAGGGGCTCCTACACCCCCATGAGGTAGTCACTCGTGCTGTCCCATTTGACAATCAGGAAACTGAGGCTGAGAGTGGTTGAGTGTCATGTCCAAGGCCAACCAGCCAGCCACTGAGTGGAACTGCAGACCTCTAACTCAAGATCACATTCTTAACCTCACATTGGTTCCATACTGTCTTCAGGAGGCTGTACCACCTCTAATCACGTCTAACACATTTCAGGATTTCTCTTTTACTGGCAAAGTTTTTGACTCTCCTAAGTGATGGCAAATCATCATCCTTTGATGGGTAGCCTTCATTTTTCCCTCCCCATAACACTGCAAGTTAAGAACTAGTATTATCGTGCCCTATTCTCATTTGAGAAAAATGAGGCCCAGAAAGCCTAAGTTGCCAGGACACATTTACACCTCGGGGGAACAGGGTCTGCAGAGGATGGTTGCTCGTTGGATGAGGCCGTGTGAGGGCCTGACCACCCCCACCCCGGGCAAAGGGCGCCTAGCCACTGCACCTGCCTGCTGGTTCCTTGCTGCCCTGGTCCATTACGCTCCACTGCCTGTTGGGCACTCTTGAGTTTTAGAAACAGTCAGAAGGAATCTGGAGCTGGGTTTTGTGAGTAGGGTCAGTGAGCTCTCTGGACGTAGACAGTACCATTTTGAATCAAAATCAAGACAGTTTTTCTTACCTGCCTTTGGTGCATGGCCAGCTGTCCCCACACCACCCCCCTCCACGATCTGTGCTCTCTTCCCCCAAACTTGGAGCTTGTCTTCACCGCATTAAGGGCTTTTCCTTGCACCATACACGCTCCTTCTCTCCCGAGACTCTATATGTTGGCGTACTGCTCCTCCACCTCACTGCCCTTTAGATCTCCAACTGGTTTCTTAGTGACTCTGTCTCTCATGACTTCAGATTCCATCTCTGGGGTGGCAGCTCTGGGTTTTGTACCCTAGATCCAGCCACCCTCCTGAGATCTACTCAGAGGTGTCTGATCTCCCACCTGGAAACCCACAGAAAGCTCTGCATTAACATCTACAAAATAGAACTTTTCATTTCCCTCCCCAACTCCCCTCCAGAAAAACCCCTGCTGACCAGCCCCTCTGTTAATCTGCTTAATAAAGTGTACCTGTGGTCACTAGCGCCTCGAGCTAGACCCCCATGTCTCTGTGTCTAGTTCCTGACGAGCCTAAATACCTGTAAGTCCTGCTTCAGAGTCTCTCCCAACCCGGCCATCTTGTCGCAGCTCCGTCCTCCTGTCCAGGCAGCCAGCATGGCCTCCTGTCTGGCCCACAGCAGAGTGACCCAGTTGGTGTCCCAAGTTGTCCCTTTGAGCCTTTCAGTCAAACCCCCACCCAACAGCCACAGACACCTTTCAAAAATTAAATCCAATTGTGTCACCCCTCTGTTCAGAACCTTCCAAGGACCACCTGGTATATTCCATCCTGCATCCTCCAGGTCCCTGATGCCTTCCTGCCTGGGGCCTTCATGCAGGCTCTTTCCTTGGTCTGACCACTCCTTCCCCTAGTCTCACTCAATCTCTCTCTCGTTCAGGGCTCTGTTCAAGTATCACCACCTCTTCAGGGCTTTCTCTGACTAAAAGTCCCACCTTCTGCCCTTCCTATTCTCTATTTTACTTCACAGAATTGATCATTTCCTGACACATTATTACATTTGAATATATATGCCTGTAGCATATGATTGCTTGTTGCCTGCACACCCCTTCCCACCAAATTTATATAAGCTCTGAAGGCAGAGAGCTGGTTTTACTGTTCTACTCTCAGGGCCTGGAAGATTTCTGAGCACATGCAGGTGGCTAGACTAAGCTACTGCCCTCATGGAGCTCACAGTCTAGTGGGGACAGGTGTGCACAAGTGAATGTGTATGAGAGAGTGTGTGCAAGTGTGTATATGTGTGCATGTGTGGGCAAGCATGTGTTAGATCACAGTAGACACTGTGCAGCCAGCTAATACACATTAGAGATAAAAGCAGTGATTGTTGAGATAGGGTGGTTAAGATCTCTCTGAGGAGGTGACATTTGAGTATCTGAGTATGACAAATGAAGCTATGTGGGATCTAGAAAGCCCTTCCCAAGCCACCCTGCCCCAGTCAGTTCAGATGCCCCCCCCTTATAAGTTCCCCGTGATACCATGGGCCTCCCTTCCAGAACTTACCACAATTGTGATTCATGTGTGCTGGTGATCAACCCTTTGATGAAGGTCTATGTCTCCCCGAGACTGAAAGCTCTGTGAGAGACTCTGTTTATATTATATCCCAAACAAAGCCTGGGACATAGTAAATGCTCAATATTCTTTTTCAAACAACAAACAAATGGATAAACAAACATGGGCATTTCCCCCAAGAGAATGACCGACAGGCTTTGACATGCTCTGTGGCCTGGGAGGTCAACCCAAATGGCTACATCAATTTATTTACAAATCGTGCCTGCCCAACGCCGCCTCCCCTCACCACCATCACACTCCTCCTGCCCCTTTCAAGGAGAACTGCCCTGCCCTGTGCTGTTGATGAGGAACTGGGGAGATCCAAGGCAGCCATGTTTGACTGGAAGGAGGTGGGAGCAGATATCACCTAAGAGTGAATGTGACCCACAGGGGACCATGGGCAAGATCCACCACAGAAGTCATATCAGGGGCCTGAGGGCCTCTCTTCCTGAGGAGCTCGGATTGGTTTCATCCCACAGGATTTCAGGGCCCACTTCCAGGCTCACTGCACCCCCACCACACACACACACACACACACACACACACACACACACATACACACATACACACACAAAGCTATACTGCATCTTCTGAGGCTTCTCTCCACTCTTCAGCTCAAGGTGTGGGAATGCTTGCCTCTTGAACCCATCTGATCAAGTCTTCTTGATTTCTGTCAATCTGGCTTTCCATGACTGCTCAGTAGAAACACTGCCCTTCGGTCAAGGGCATCCCCTTGCTGGCCACTACCCTTTCTGGCTTTCCTGATAACTATCCTTGTGCATGAAATGACAGCCTTTAACAATCTTCTGTCAGAGTCTAAAGCTGTCTTTCAAGAGAACCTCCACCGTGAAGCTCTCTGTGACCCCTTGAGCTAAGTGTACTCTCTGCTTGTGCAGAGCTCCTCTCGTGGGTAGACTGAGATGCTCGATGAAGTAGTAAATGCCCAGAACTCTCTGACCCATATTTGTGCCTTCTACCCCCCCCTTTAGGCTGCCAATTACCAAAGGGCAGAAAGTGTGCCTTATACTATTTTGCTTGGTATACAGCAGTTGCTTACTAAGGACTTGATAGGTTGATTGAAGGAAAACATCACTCTTAACCATCAGCAATGTTTGTGTAGACTTGGTATTCATTCCTCATCCTTACAGCATTGAAGTACTGTGTGTTTCCACCTGGTAATTTTGTATAATCAGAAAGTCTTTTCAAAATAAGAAGCTGTCAGACAAGACAGAATTTCACTTTCACAAAACTAGAGGGTAGCAGCTGGAATAAAGAAATTGGGAAATGACAGCTAAGTCAGAGTTCACCATGGATATTGGGCAGTTAGAATCAAGCTTAAAAGGGAATTAGGCTGGGTTACTGAGAAGGATGAGAACACCTTGTGATACCGTGTGTGGTGGGCTGAATTATGGTCTCCCCACAATGTCTGCATCCCCAGAACCTGTGAACGTTACCTTATGTGGCAAAAGGGACTTTACAGATTCGATTCAGTTAAGGTTTCTGAGATGGGGAGATGATCCTGGGTCATCCAAATGGGACCAAACATCATCACAAATGTCCTCATAAGGGGCAGAGAAGAGATCAGAATGAGTAGCTGGAGACACGAGGACAGAAGCAGAAGACTGGGGTGACGTAAGGCAGGGCCCACAAGCCAAGTATGCAGCCTGCCTCTAGAAGAAGGAAAAGGCCGGGGGTGGATGCTCCCCTCAGAGCTTTCAGAAGGAATCAACCCTGCCCACACCTTGACTTATCCCAGTCAGACTGATTTTAGTTCTGACCTCCAGCCTGTTGGAGAACGAATTTTTGTTGTTTTAAGCCCCTAAAGTTGCGGTAATTGTTACAGCAGCAGGAAGAAACTAATTCACTATGAAAAGGCCATCAGTGATGAGGGGAATGTTGTCTCCTGTGAGAACCGCTCTGGGCTCTGTGTCTGAGAGTGGGCCCCAGAAGTCTCCATTCTGGAAGCCATGTTCTCAGTGGCAGAGCTACCAACAAAGGGCAAAGGGCTGCAGATATACCACTCCAACTAAACTCCCCATGTATCTTCCTCTGTGAAGAAGACATTTTGTGGTGAGAGCTAGAAACCCAAGGTCTAAAGAACAAGCCTGATGCCAGGAACTCTCATCCTCTTTTGGACATTCTGTCTAACAATAAGTATATTTCCATAAAATAAAACCAAGACAATCCAGGGAAGCTAGAGCCACTACCACAGTGCCTCAAGGAACAGCTGACTAACTGGTCAATTCATGGGAGAAAAGAATCAATCAAATGAGATGATTTTGCTGAATTGACTTTTATTATCTCAAATTTTATTTATCTCAAGACTCAAGACCCCATCTCAGGATTCCCTAGACAGAGCCCAGACCCTGGGGTTTATCACCAATTTCAAATACCTAAAATCATCCCAAAGACACACCAGCTTTCTGTTTCTGAATCATGGAATTTTTTCAGGCAGTCTGTGTATAGTCTCATTAAAGACAAAAATATACAAAACATGAAGCAAAAGAGAAAATTACAGCTTCATGTCCCATAAGCAATATATGCTTTAAAAAAATCAAGATTCCAAACATCCTCTCTATCCTGTTTATTTTTTCCTTATCTGTAAAAGCAAAATGTACACAGAGTCTTCACCACATAATGTCAGGGTCAAACCTATGATAAACTGTAGTTTGATAAGAGGCAGGGTAGAGAGACCTTCATCCTGAAATGATCCTCAGCAGTGAATTTTCATTTGTGGGGTTTCAAAACAAGGCCACATTTGGGGAAAAGAAAGGTCTGTGGCAATGTTGACTTGGTGTGCTTTAATGCAGTTTATAAAACAAATCTCCCAAACATTTATTTTTCAGTCAAGCTTCTGGCTAGGGTGGGTTTAGGATAAGCAACAAAATGAAAGAAACCTCCCAAACATTGACATTGGCACTCAAAAAGAAAATAATAATAAAGACAAGTATTAAAACATTTCCAGTATATTTTCATCTGAAATGTGTTGATATAAAATTTCTAAGAATGCCACATAATTATTAGTGTGTTTTTTTTTTCTTCTAGTAGGAGTTATAAGTACTTAGATTTAGGCAGCTGGCTTCACACAGATAAAAAGTTCTTTATTTTAAAAACTCAGCAATGAGACTATCATTACGTGAGCCTGGCAGAAGAGCTCCATTCTGTTCTCAGACTAACCTTAGCCTAGAGCATTCTGGGCTTACTTTGGATTATTGGTTTGTCCTTGTCTGTCTCCCTCCCTTATCCCCAAGAGCACTCTTGCATTCGTGAGTGTGCACCCACCGGGTGACTTCTTTCTTTATAAGAAAACACCAGAAGAAATAGTAAGAATGAAGAAAATGCAATGTATTCTCCCAACCAGTGGTTCTCAAACTTGAGCAGGCAGAAACGAAAAAAGTATGTGAGAAATGCAAAGAATAGATTTAAAAGGTAATTCTGATTCAGATAGTTACTAAACTCACAAATCCTTCCTGGTCCAAAAGAACATGAGGATGCTGACTTTCCTTTTAATCCAGGGAGGGGAGAGGCACAGCCTGCCATAAACTGGTTGCAGGGGTGTCTGTGAGGACTTCCTGGACACTAACTCGAAGAAAAGCACCACTCATCTCCCGCCATCCTCGGCTCACCGCCTGCGGGAAGTGGAACTGGGTTTGGGGGCTGGGAGAGATAGTGGGGTCCCGAGGCAGGGCCCTGACACACTCCTTCCCAATGCCAGGGTACTGGCCCTATCTCCAGAGTAATCCAGCAGTTTCTAGAACACTGTGAGAGTGCTAGTGCAGAAGGAGCTGCTTCCTGAACTGCGTTCTGCACAAAGGAAGGCAACCTCTGTTTGTAACCAGAGTGTTTCTGAGCCACGCAGAGAGCTGCCTTCCTGACCACTTTGGCCCAGAGACCCATGGGTGGGCTCATTTCCTGTATGGAGCACAATGTTAGCAGCTGCTTGGACAGGTGCACAGAGAACTGGAAGGGGAAGGCCAGGTTAATGAGCCGAGACACTCTCAAGGCCTTCCATTCCTTCTGCTGGTAGACCAGCCAGGCCATACCTAGCTGCTAACCTGCTGTGCGGGACAAGCCGGGCTCCAGACGCTCCCAGCAGATGCTCCGGGAGGTCTCTGGTGTGTTTGGCATTCACTGGGCATCAGCGGGCAGCAATGCTGGCCTCACGGGCTTGACTTGGATCCAATTTCCATTTTTAACCCTTCCAAACCCTTTGTGCTGCGCTGAAAGCAGCCCCCTTCTCGGGGACCCCACCTGAGTCAGGCTGAATGGCCCGGAGGGAGTCAGGGCACAGTTCGCTCCCAGAGTTTCTCTCGAAGCAGCCACTGCCCTTTGGGCTTCTCGGTCTCGTGGTAGTCCTCCCCCAGGGACGCCTGGGGCTCCAGCGTGAAGAGCTCTGTATCCCATTCCGTGTCTTCTCCTGAGACGTTGAAGAGGATCTGTCTGGGGCTCCCCAGGCTGGAAGGGAGGAATGAGGCAGACGCTTTAAGTGCGGTTTGGTGAGCTGCACAGAGAAGGGTTGCTCTGATTCACTATGGAGATTACTAACCCCAGTGGAGTTAATGATGGTAACTAGTCTTGGGAGAGCTGGATCTGGAGGAAGAAAGGCCGAAAGATGGTAGCAAGGTGGCCAGGAGGGGTCCAGCCGATGAGAAGTTCTCCATCTAAGTCAGGCCAATGCGTTTTGAAGGCAGGGGTGTCTGATTAGTTTGGTGCTGGTTCCCTCTTGGTGCAATGCCCTCCTCAACTCGAACCCAAACCCTCATTAAAAGTCCGTAGCACACAGGTTGTCAATGGCACGGTGGGGGCAGGGGGGTGGGTAATGAAAGAGGGTGGCACAAAGCATGGAGGCTAATAGGGCCAGAAGGAAAGGCGGGCAGATCCAGAACCCATGTGACCGTGAGAAATGGTGACAGGAGTGAACCAGGCTGGAGTATAAGCATAAACTAGGAAAAAAACACTTTTAACAAAGATCTCCCTCCCCCCAAAATACATAAGAATAATTTTTGGCATATGGGATGAGGACTCAAGTCACCTTAAGGACCACCCCCAGGAGTCTGGAGGACACGAAACCGTCTTGGTTGACTGACTTGGTCCGAGCACTTACTCTTTTTTGCAGGCTTTGGGCTTAAATTTCAAGGTGCTGAATGCCCCTTCCACAGCCTTGGGCAAGTAAATGGGGTGCCTCTCGAGCCTCCTCTGAGTGCCAAAGGTCCTGCACTCCGTGGTCCTTCGAAACTGGCCATCTGTCGCATGCACGGCGTGTGCGGCAGTGTCCTCAGAGTGCCGGCGAGGCACCCGCAGGATCCAGTTGGAGTGCAGACCGTGCACCCGGGAGCTGGTGGCCACTGGAAGAGAGAAGCCGGAGCCCCGGGAAAGGAGGACTCACTGTCAGAGAGGAGCAGGGGAGGGTGACTCGGACTGAGAGCCCACGACAAATGCACAGATCCCACAGTGGGTTCTTAGAAAGGACGGGAAAGGCAAGCGGGGGGGACGGTCTGACCTGACCCTGCAATTATGGTTAGGGAGATGGCGGAAATTTGATGTGTTCATTAAAAATTATGACACAGATCTATGTGTACTGACTTGGAAAGCCATCCAGGATGGACTACAAATGGTGCAGTGAAAAGAGCAGACGACAAAATAGCAAGTAGATCCTGTTTTCAGCATCCTCGGTGGATTTTGTTGTTCTTTCGCCCATGTCCTGGGTTTCTCAGGCCCCGCTGTCGAGAAGAGGGCTGGCCTCTGTCTGGGACTGAGGGCTGCAGTCAGGGAGGAGGGCGAGCAGAGGCCCCTGCAGGAAAACAGTGAGCTTGTGGAGTGGGAGGAACCGTCTGTGAAATTCCACCGAAACCAGTGAGAACCTAAATTTCACAGATGCAGGGCTTTGGAGGCCAGACCAACTACAAACCACAAGGATCTATTCTTTAATCTTTTGAGCATTAAATAAAACACTCAAGAATTATTTAGTATTGCTACCAAAAGTTGGACCCTCAACAACAAGGGCCAGTAACCCCTGAATAAGATCGTCATCAATGACACCAAGGAGGGCAAGTCAAAGGTGAAAGAAACTGACAGTCAAGTAATGGAATTTAAAAGTGGGCTGAACTCATGATATGGTGGGATTGCTTGCTTTCCCCCAGGAGTAAGCAAGTGGCACAGGCTGGCAAGGAGAAGGGCGTCAGCCCCAGCCCTCAGCTCGCTCCCTCTCCAGGGACCCAGGCTGGCCCAGGCAGGTCCCCTGGTCCTCTCCTGCCCTGCGCAGTGTCCTCAAAGCGCTGAGCACGAGGGCCTCAGAGGGCGCTGTGGGCAGAGGGGGGACAAAGCAGGTGAAGGGGCAGTCAGGTCCAGCTGAGAGTGCCAAAATAGCTCAGGTAGAGTCAGAAGCCAGATTTTTTAAAATACAGTTTCTCTGTTCCTTTTACTTCTTTAAAAAAAAATGTAAAATACGGAGAACCTAAAATTTACCATCTGAGCCATCTTTCAGTGAACACTCCGGTAGCGCAGATATATTCCCACTGGTGAGGGACTGCTCTCCAGGACTTCCTCTTGCAAGACTGAAACCGTGTCTTCACCCCCATGTCGCACCTGCTCCCCCTCTAATCCCTTTCCTTAGTGCTTTGTCTCAGCTTTGGCCAATGGACCACAGGAAGGAGTTTTGGTCCAACTATGGCTGTGACAGTTGTCGGGTGGGCTGGGTCGTGGCCACAGGGACAGCTAAGGCAAACTCCCCCCACCCCACCACCAAGGAGAATAGCAAGCCCTGGGCGGAGCTCCAGAGTGCGGGTTCAGGTTTCCCTTTACTCGGAGGTGGGGTTCCTGAGAGCTCCTCCCACAGCCCACTCCAGAGACTGCCCCCCATCCACTACCTGCCTCCTGGGGGAGCGCTCACCATCGAAGTCCACGTCTTCATTCGGGGGCTCTGCCTCAGCAGCCCGGGGCCGCTTCTCTGTATCCAGCTCCGCAATGATGGAATCAAAGAAGGCCATGGCCTCGGCCACGTCGGCGCTGAACTGGGAGTATTTCTTTGGGGTTGCTTTCTGCTAGAGGCGAAGGGCAGGAGAGAGAGTTGCCTGAGCCAGCCTCTGGGCACCCACACGCAAGCAAGCCACCACCGCCAAAAAGAACGCAGCGTCACTGAAACTAAATGTATGTGAAGTTATGAATTTGTAGAGTTTAAACAGTAAATTTAAGTACATGTCCTGGGCCAGGAGGGTGGGTGCCCAGATTCGCAATTGCTGTGTGTCGGTGGATTTCTAATTGCCTCAAGGAAAGACAAGTAAATAATAAGATCTACCTTGTTCTCACTCAGAGACTGTTATGGATCTTTAGGCAAAATACTTAGTCTTCCTTTGGCCTTTTTCCCTGCTGGTAAACACCCGGTTAGGGGACCGCGCTGCTCCTTCCGGTAGGCAATGAGGTGCTCCCAGCAGGAAAGGAAGGATAAGGTAGATTGGAAATGCTCTGAAAGAGCGGTCAGGACCCAAAGTGGCCAAACATGGGCTCAAGTCATGGAATAAATTGAAGAAAAATTAGTATGATTGTTTAAAAAGTATAAAGAATAATAAAATACGGAGTTAAAAAAAATAGTCTACTGAGTGCCTAGCCAGGTTCCAGACTCTGTCCTGATCTGTTCTTCTTCATGATCTCATTCCCCACCACCTCCCACCAGTGGAAGTTCAACCCCCTTGGTGGACCTCCATGGAGAACTCTCAATGAAAGGCATAGAATCAACGTGGGAACCCATAAAATGCTGTCTGAGGAATTTAGGAAGTAAGAGAACTCAGGGAGGAGAAGAAGGGACAATGCGCGTTAACTGGGGCTGTTTTGATCCTCTTAGAGTTATTTTATTTTATGTGAGCATTTTTATTTTATTTTTGTTTTATTTGAGTATAGTTGACACTCTATGTTACATTAGTTTCAGGTGTACAATGTAGTGATTTGACAAGTTTATACATTAGGCTATGTTTACCCCAAGTGTATCTTCCAGCTATCCTGTTACATCGCTATTACAGTATCACTGATTGTATTCCTTATGCTTTTATTCTCATGACTCATTCATTCCATAACTGGAAGCCTGTATCTCCCACTCTCCTTCACCCATTTTGTCCAACTCCCCATCCCTCCCCTCTAGCAACCATTAGTTTGTTCTCTGTATTCATAGGTCTGCTTCTGCTTTCTGTTTATTCATTTGTTTTTGTTTCTTTTTTAGATTCCATTTATGAGTGGAGTCATATGGTATTTGTCTTCCTCAATCTGACTTATTCCACTTAGCATAATACCCTCTAAGGCCACTCGTGTTGTCTCTTAATGATACAAAATCATCTTTTATCGCTGTGTAATATTCCTGTGTGTGTGTGTATGTGCATGCGTGCACTCATGTGCACATGTGCACACACCACATCTTCCTTATCCACTCGTCTATTGATGGACACTTGGATTGCTTCCATAATTTGGTTACTGTAAATAATGCTGCAATAAACATCAGGATGCCTATAGCTTTCCAAATCAGTGTTTTGTGTTCTTTGAGTAAATACCCAATAGAGGAAATATTGGGTCCTTTAGTATTTCTGTTTTTAATTTTTTGAGGAACCTCCATACAATTTTTCACAGTGGCTGCCCTAAATTGCATTTCCACCAATAGTGCATAAGAGTTTCTTTTTCTTTACATCATGGCCAACATTTGTTTTTTGTCTTTTTGATTCTAGCCATTTAGACAGGTATAAGGTGATATCTCATTGTGGTTTTGATTTGCATTTCCCTAATGATGAGTGATATTGAATGTCTTTTCATGTGTTTGTTGACCATCTATATATATTCTTGGGAAAAATGTCTATTTAGGTCTTCTGCCCATTTTTAAATTGAGTTTTGTTTTGTTTTGGTATTGAGTTATATGAGTTCTTTATACATTTTGGATGTTAACCCTTCATTGGCAAATATCTTCTCCCATTCTCCCATTCACTAGGTTGCCGTTTCATTTTATTGATGGTTTCCTTTGCTGTGTAAAAGCTTTTTATTTTGATGTAGTCCCGATAGTTTATTTTTACTTTTATTTCCTCTGCCTCGAGAGACGTATCTAGAAAAATGCTGCTATAGCTGATGTCAGGGAAATTACTGCCTGTGCTTTCTTCTAGGATTCTTATGGTTTCAGGTCTCACATTTAAGTCTTAAATCCATTTTGAGTTCATTTTTCTGTATGATGTTAGAAAGTGGTTTGATTCATTCTTTTGCATGTAGCTGTCCCATTTCCCCAGCACCATTTATCCAAGAGACTGTCTTTTCCCCATTGTATATCCTTGCCTCCTTTGTCTTAGATTAATTGACCTTATAACCATGAGTTTATTTCTGGAGTCTCTATTCTGTTCCATTGATCTATATGTCTGTTTTTGTGCCATATGTGGCCATTTTTAGGGGGATATGGTATTAAAAGTGAATATTAAATTACAGGCTGGAATGTTGGAAAATAAAATGATGATATCTGTATGTACGTATAAGATCTTGGTGAAATGTACGCATTTCATACTACTAGAAAATATTTTTAAATGGAGAGTTTCTTTTTTCCTTTTATATTTGTAAGGTGCTTTCTTAGAGAAAATTTTGAAGAAGTACAACATACACTTGAATCTTTTGTGTTAAAAGTGGAATACTATCCACATGTACTTATCCCTCCCCCATCAAAGAGCCCACTAAAATGAAACCAGGAGGGCAGAGAGAAGAAAACCTAATGAAAAGAGAGGAAGAAAGAGGCCATCAGTGAAAGAGATATTTCCAGAAGCTTCTGGCAGTTGCAAAGCAATTGAAGTAGGGGAGATGTGAAGGAGCAAAGGGACCAGCCTTCTGATACATCATAGGTTAGGGAAGTAAAAGGGGTACAATTTGACCCTCAGGAAACAGAATACACTAGACTTGGCAACAACAGGTACACCAAGAGTTCGGAGTGGGGAGCAGGACTAAAACTGGAAGCCCTTGTTGGCAATCTGTATGAGCACAGCAGGCCAGGCCACCAGGTATCCCTCCTGCAGGCAGATGACAGGAGAGCCCATCTCTGAAGGCAGGTCACAATTCTTGTCCTGCCTGGTGGTTTTTCTCTGCCTTGACTGTTTCATCATGCTGATTCCTACTCATCCATCAAGATGGGCTGCGTCACCTCACTCTCCACTTAGACACACTCCTCTCCTGGGTGGGTCTCTCCTCTAGGCTCCATGGTCTTCAGTCCCTAACCTAATTCTACTATGCTACCTATCATTTTAGAAAGTTTTTTGTGAAGTGAAAGGTAGAGGAACAAAGAATGGGGAAAGCCACAAAATCTGGACTGAACCCCAAAAGAAGGATGAATTTTACTTAATAGGGATGCAAGGTCTATAGGTCCTTGTATCTCAGAACCCATGGAAAGGGTGTCTCTGAGTCTCTGACTCAGAAACTTCCATCGGTGTTGAGTTTAAGGCAAGGGTCACATGTGGGCATCACGTTCTTTTTCATGGGGTCACCCTACAAAATGATCTAAGCGGCTCATTCCTCAGCGTCTCCAGGAAGTAGACTTTGGCCAGCAGCTCAGAGCAGCCTGAATCTGTTGCTTTCATTTATTAAAGAATTTAGAAAAGAGTCAGCTTTGGCGTCTTAGTTACCAAAGGCTCAGAAACCAGTGAGACCACAACCATTAACTATGTTAACAGGAACCTTTGATGGTGGCCTCTCATAAATCTTGTAAATCCAGAAACTCCTCAAGTATTGTCCTTTGAGGATCACATTTCCAAGTTAAAAAAGAAGTCATCAGCATATATTACCACTTTAGCCACTGTACTTTCTGTCCATCAAAACCAGTGGACAAAGATGCTTTCAGCTGCACACTTGTTGGTCATTCCAAATATTCAAATATATTATTTGCGTTCGGAGGCCCAAGCTTTAGGATTTGAGACTTAGATCTCCCTCCCACACTTTGCCCTTTCTACGAGGCTGAGAAGAGATGGCCTTCAGGGGCGCCCTGACATAGAAGTCCCTCACCAAGCGCTGGAGGGCCCACTATTCTAGGTCCTGCTTCTGGGGTCTCTGCAAGGCATCCAATACATTCCCATTCTAAAACTTGCTTCTGCTAAAAGAGCCTGTAGATCCTGGTGTGTCTGGAGACTGAGACATTGGTGACATTATCTGTGGCTGACCCATACATACCTGTGTGCCCGAGTTTCATCCCAACGGAGATCTTCCCCCACTTGCCCCAACTGCCTTCGTCAGTTCCCCCCAAACCCTCCATGGAATGAGGTAGGAACATAAATAAATGCAAATGAATAAGCAGTTGGTTTCCTTCCCTCCTCATCCCTGCCTTCCTTCCCTGCACATGAAAGCAGCGTCCCTTAAATGAGTCTGAGACCCTGGCCCGGGGGGGAAGGCCAGTGACAATACACCTGTCCCTTACCCCCGTCAGGGTGGTTCCATAACAGGGGAGCCCAGTTGCAGCCGGACATTGCAATCCCCTGAGGCGCTCCTAAACGATGTCTATCTAGACCTGGCGCTTCCCAGACCGGTTGGCTCAGACCACTGAGTGACTCTAATGCACAGCAGTGGAGAACCACTGCTCTATAGGGACCCGAGCATGGGAGAGGGAGCAAGAGCACCCACAAATCCCCACCTTAGGGTCTCACGTAGGATAGAAATCTGAAGTGCTGGTCTTATTCCCTGGCTTTGCAAGGGCAGACAGGAATGTCTCTATCGAGACAAGGACACAAGGGACCGGACCCGAGGGGACAGAACACAGGTCATTGAAGAAAGAGGACAAAACCCCTGGATTTCAGCGCTCAGACTCCCTGTGTCCTTGTGTACTTCCTGTTGCTTAGCACGTGGAGAGCCAAGCAAAGGAACTCCATCTGCCCTCTGCTCCTCTCCCTGTACCAACAGGGAGTGTAGGGCATCCCCCACAGGGGTGCACCCCAACATCTACCTTTCCCTCCCAGTCCCCAAACTTGACCTAAACCCCCTCCTGGGAAGGCCTTCCCTCAGCTTGTCTTCATGCAGCTCTGTTTGCTTCCTGGGTTTCGTGTTTGGCATCCACCTCCGCTAAGCTACACACTGGGTAGGAGCCAAGGTCCTTGTTTATCTCTCCATTGTTTCTTTTGGAAAATATAAGCAAACGTGAATTTATATTTGTGTTTACCCACTTTCTTAAAAAACAAAATGTAGCCTACCGGATAGAGCTGTAAAAACTGCTTTCTTGCCTCAGCGTATCCTGAGGACTACTTCCCAGCAGTAGACAGAGACCCTCCTCAGCCCGGGGAACCCTGCCTGGCTCTCCAGCCTGAGGACCTACTGTCAGAACAAACCACAGCCCCCTATTGTCAGCGCTTCGGCTTCTTTGTAATCTTTCGCTATTCAAGTCAGTGTTTAATGCGTATGTCATTTTGCGTTTTGCCAATAATACCCTAGTTTGGGGTAGGCTTCTAACTCTAAGTACTCTCTCCACTTGAGGGAGAGAATGGGAAGCCTCAAGCCATCTGGCAAGCCAGTCGTGTAGGGTTTGGTTAAGAGTTTCTCCTGTATTTTATAAAAGTGTACATTTGCATGTCTCCAAATGAATGCGCTGTGGTGACTTTGCGCTGAGTGCCGAGGCTAAGCTACATGTCTGAGCCTTTTCAAGTCATGGTTTAAACCCAGGCTGATTCTAGGTTTGATTTTTTTCTTTGCCTTCCCACAGCTTCTGTGGGCTTTTCCTGCCTCCACTGCCACATTCTCTTGCTCTCTAGTGTGAGAGAGACAACACCTGAGGCTCACGGTTCAGGCCCCAGGCTAATATCACAGGAAAATTGACTTTACAAGGAGGTGGTTGTACCAGAAGGGACATCAGGCACCCGCACCCCTGGGTGGGATGCAGTGTAGTGTTCCCTCTCTGAACTCAGAACTCCAGATATAAGAAGAAGGCGTCACTCCCAATCTTGACTTTTTTCTAGCCCAGAATGTTTTAGCTACTTCTTTGGACAGCCTTCCCCTCGCACCTGCTCAGGGCCCCCTTTCACAGGGCTCATGCTCCTTTGCTGTCGGCCCCAAAGCAGCCCTGGGGAGGAAGTATGTGGGTTGAAAGTATCCGTATTGCATTGCTGACTCCATTCCCCTGTGCCTTTCACATGCCTTCGGTGGCCTTGGGGTTATCATTTTCCGAGCCTCCCTATCCCAGCCCCCTCACCCCCTCACACCAGGCCTGGGTCTCTGATTACTTTTCCCTTTGCACTTTGCCCAACTGGACTCCACTGTATTTCTGTTTGTCCTTTCTGAGTCCCCCAGTCCAGTTTATGATATTTTTCTGCATTTCACATCATCAGCCATCCTGCCTGCTTTCGCCTGCCATCTGGGTGCCTGGTTTCTCCCATCTGTTCTGTTTCTTCTAGGATCTGTCACTATTTGTCTGCAAGAGGTCTGGATTCTACAAAGTGAGCTTCCAGTTGACGCAGCAGTATCATGTCAGAGGTGAGGGTGTGGGGGACATACTAAACCCACCCAAAGCCAAGAGGGCCTCCTCTCACCTCTCCTACTCGGGTACCCCCTCAGCTCCTTTGGAGGGCCAGCTCCCATGTCATCTCCCCTCACTGCAGCAGACAGACCAAAGCACACCTTTGTCCACGCCCATGTTCTGACTGGTGCGGACAATCCACTATAGTGCATTGTGTTGTCCTCAGTAGCTCCACACAAGACCAGCAATCTGTAACCTCTTCTTTGGCAATGCTTTCGCAGCTAACACTCACAGATAAGACCCTTGTGATAGATGCTCACCACCAGCCCCTGCCTCTATGAGACAAGTTGAGAGATACACAGAACTCCCAACATTCTGATTGAAATTCTACCTGTTTCTCTGCCAAGGAACCTCAACACACCAGTGTGGTTCCAGCAGTGATGCTGAGGATTGCAGTTTGAGACAATGGGCCATGTCAGGGCAAACAGACTGCCTTTCTCCCTATGAATGCTGAGTACCTCATTCAGTGTCTGCAATGGAGTGGTAATTATTTATTGAGTAAATGAATATATGCTAAATACATACCATTACCTAAGGTTTATATTCTCCAATCAGCTTGCATGTTGCTAATGCATCCTTTTGGATTTAACTTGGCAAATATTAAGAACTCTGTGCTCCTTATTTTTATGGGGTAATAGTAATACTCTTTTGAGCAAATAACACCCAGAAATATGAATGTCAGTATATTGTGATAAAATTTCCAGGACCAGATGTGGAACTAGTCAGGATTGGAGAGACCATTTTCCCTCGGATCATTCAGTTGTGAGAAATTGAATGCAAAACAGCTCAAATTTATCCACAAGCAATTTAATATCACCAAAAAAAAAAAAAGAGCTTTTGAGGACAAACCCTAAAAGCTCTAATACATCTTCACCCTCTTCCCTCCTTGGAACAGATGTTTAAGACCAAGTCCAAGGTGAGATTGACCTTATCCCATTTATATTACAACACCTAAGAAGGTGTGCACCCATAATTGAACAGGGGTTTGTGAAGAAAGAATAGGAGTTTATGAAACAAGGACTGAAACTATGAGAAACAAGCAATTTGGAAAAAAGTATATCATTGGAATTTAATTACATACATACATATACCCACATACAAAATTTCAACAAAATTTAAGCTAAGTGGTACACTTGCCTGAACTGAAGAAAAAAAATCAGTGAAATAGACAAGAGAGCTGAGAAAATTAGTCCAGAGAGATAAAAGGAAGGAAGAAGTTTGTCACAAACTCTGGTATAACTCGGCTTTGGCATCACCTATCATAACTAAATATTACAATCATTTTGGAAGAGGAGCCACACGTCTTTTGTCTTTGATCTTGGATATCATAGACTCACAGGTTGATAGACTTAGTCTTTTTCCTCTTTGCTTTTTAATCTTAAGGACGCTACTTCTTTTGCCCACACCTGGGAGCTCCTCACCTTGCATGTCATCTAAATGATCATTCTACTTTAACAAAACACTGAGTGGAAAAAAAAAATTGCTCACATTTATCAAACAGTTAGAAACCTGCTTAAATTAAATTGAATTCATATCCTTGAAGCATAGTATAAAACCTATACATACAGTAAGTGAACCATCACAATCCAGAGAGAGAAGGGATGAATTTGTCATTAAATGGTGGGAAACTTGGCTACTTGGGGAAGATTCAAGTTGGATTCTCACCTCCCACTTCCTGTCAATATACATTGCTGATAGATAAAAGAGTTGGGTTTTTAAAAATGGAACTATCAAAAAAAGGGGAAAAAAGGCAAATACACAGCTGACCTTGAGATATAGAAGGTTTTCCAAACAAGAAAGCAATTGAAGAAATATCAAAGATAAAAATGGGTATCGTTGACTACATAAAAATCAATAGTATTTATATACCAGAAAATGTCAAATACAACTAAAACACACATAATAACTTGGAGAAAATATTTTTAGTACCTGTGGCAGACAGTGTGCTCATATTCTTAATATGAGTGCATAGAAATAAGAAATCTTTAATAGAGCCAAAAGAAAAATGTTGAAGACTTGAATGGGCAATCAATCAAACAAGAAGTACACATTGGTTTGATAAGTTAAAAGGGTCATTCTTTGCTCAAGCAGTAACCAAAGTACATAAAATAATGCAACTTATTATATCAGTGAACTTTCTAAATTAATGCAATACTAGCTGCTAATAAAATGTAATAAGAAGTGCTCTCTAACTCACTGTTGATGAAAGTGTAAATTATAAAATGTTTCTGGAAAGCAATCTGTAGAAGAATCTTTAAAAATGAATGACCTTTGAACTTTCCCGCATTAGTCACACTTTTAGGAATCACTAAAGTAGGATGTATTTACTTATAATTCTTCCCAATTACTTAAAGAATGTGAGCTGTTACATTTTTTGCCATTAAAACTTTAGTTTTCAAAAACTAGTTAATGAGGTGGGAAAGAATCCACAAAATATATTATTAACTGAAAAGAGATCATAAAAAAGTATATGGTATAAACTAAATTTAGTAAATTAATACATACACATACATTAGGGTTGTCAAATTTAGCTAATAAAAGTACAGGACAGCAGTTAAATTTCAATTTCACAAAAATAAGAATAATTTTTTGGTATAAATATATACCAAATATTGCATGGATATAATTATACTAAAAAAAATCCATCACTTAAATTAAAGTTTAAATAAACATCCTTTGTTTTAGCTGATAACCCTAATATACATATATGTAAATATACAGGAAAAAAGTGATTGAAAGAGAATACACCTAAATATTTTATAGTGATTATCTCTAAAGGGTAGGCTTCTAAATTATTTTATTTCTTATACTTCGCTGTGTTTTATAAATTTTATCTAAAATAATATAATTTTATCATCTGAAATTTTTTTTAAGTTTACCCAAAATGCTCTTTTGATGATGAACTCAGATCCGTTACACATGGATATTTTAATTATTAGGGTATGATTCCATATGAATATACTGAAACTATATTCTACTCCACTAAAAATAAAAGATAATTTTCCACTCAGTGAAAACAACAAATCTACTACTCTTCCAGATATTCCACCAAACTTTGTAAGTTTTCTTCTCAAACCTTCTTAAGGGCACCTGGGTGGCTCAGTGGGTTAAGCGTCTGCCTTTGGCTTAGGTCATGATCCCAGGGTCCTGGGTTCGAGCCCCACATAGGGAGCCTGTTTCTCCCTCTGCCTGCCGCTCCCCCTGCTTGTGTACTCTCTATCTCTCTGGCATATAAATAAATAAAATCTTTTTAAAAGATAAAATTAGGGGTGCCTGGGTGGCTCAGTTGTTAAGCGTTTGCTTTTGGCTCAGGTCATGATCCCAGATCCTGGGATCGAGCCCCGCATCAGGCTCCCTGCTCTGCGGGAATGCCTGCTTCTCCCTCTCCCACTCCCCCTATTTGTGTTCCCTCTCTTGCTGTGTCTCTCGCTCTGTCAAATAAATAAAATCTTAAAAAAAAGAAATTAAATTAAATTAACCTTTTTAAATTACAGTTAGAGTTTCTCAGGTTATTGGTTTATTGAATGTCTGCTATGTGCCTGGAGCCATGCAAGAGGTTGGAGATAGAATGATAAATAAGACACAGTACCCTCATTCAATGAGCTCATGGCCAGGAGCAGAACTAACAAATGAACAGACAATTACAGTGCTGGGTGCTAGGTGCTAAGTGCTGAGATGGGGGTCAGACACAGGGAAGGGAGGAAATCCACTGTCTTCGATTGTGAATATGAGCAATGCTTTCTAGGGAAATGCTTTCTCTGCTGTTAAAAGCCCAGAAGTTAGCCAGGTGAATGGGATATGGTGGAGAGGAAAAGGGGAGGTGGGGGTATTATTTCTAGGCTTAGCAAACAGCACGTGCTTGCAAGATAGATTGGGGAATGTAATTATCCATCTTGTGGTCTGACTGAGAGGGGTTGCTAGAATTATATGCTTTGTTATCAATCATCATTATATTGTTTGTCATCTTGTGGAGAACTCTGCCAAGCAAAATAGAATATTCTTTGCAGCTCATATTGAATTAGTACCGCCTTTCAACTCTGCAACCCAGTAATAGGCCAAGTGATAGAGACTCTCCCAGTAACTGATGCTCCAGAAAACCCGCATTTTAACATCACCGTGTTTGCACAAAGTCTCCCCAGCAGATGTGAAAAATAATTCCCAGAGGTGTAAAAACAGATCTAGAATCTGCCTTCTGTCCCATATGAAATTATATATGCATATTATACATGGATGATTTGGAATCTTTTTAGATGAATTGGATTCAGATCCTCCTGCCATACAGGAGAAAGAATCTTCTATTTGCTATTAACGTGGTCTTAGATGATGAACCAGGATTGGATGGCCTTAATAGAAAATTGACTGAAAGCAAACTATTGCCAGAATAAAACCACTTGAAACAAAAATCAATCACTTTGGCAAACATTCTCCAGAATTCCATTGGTTCTTTTTAAACCATTATAGCAGGTGAATTTCTTTAGCTGGGGTGGGGTAGGGTGGGGTGCAGGGATGGGGTGCACTTTGCGGCTAGTTCATCCAGGCAGACATACCCGGAATCCAAGCTGCTCAGAATTAGATGACCCATAAGAGAATTAATAATGTTTTCTTGTGCCTGCGGCAGGTTACTGATACCCCTGGCTTCAGAAAATGTCCAGCTCAAGCCATCTGGACAGTGTTCCACAGGGCACTGCCGCCAACCCCTGCTAACAAGCACTCTGGGCAGAGCGAGCCTTGTCTCAAACTCTCTTCACTGACCATCAAAACCCAGGCTCTTCAGCTATACAGAAGGAAGGAAGTTCTGATCCCTGTGACAACATGGACGAGCCTGAGTGAGTGACAGAAACCAGTCACAGAAGGACAAATGCTATATCATTCCATTTATCTGAGCTCCCTAGAGTCGGCAAATTCATAGAGACAGAAAGCATAACAGAGGTTACCAGGAGTGGGGGTAGCAGGAAAATGGAGAGTTACTGTTTGGGATAGAGATTTTCTGTTTGGGGTGATGAGAAAGGAGAGTAGTGGGTCATACACTATTGTGAATCTGCTTCACGCCAGTGAATTGTAGACTTAAAAATGGTTAAAATGGTAAATTTTTAAAAGATTTTATTTATTTATTTGACAGAGAGAGAGATCACAAGTAGGCTGAGAGGCAGGCAGAGAGAGAGGAGGAAGCAGGCTCCTTACTGAGCAGGGAGCCCGATGTGGGCCTCGATCCCAGGACCCTGAGATCATGACCTGAGCCGAAGGCAGCGGTTTTAACTCACTGAGCCACCCAGGCACCCAAAAAAATGGTAATTTTTTTAAAAGTTTATTTTACTTAAGAAGACTTTTATATTTTAAGAAATAATCAGAACTTTTATTAAAAAAAAAAATTCTCCTGATTCCTAAATGAAGTACTTCAGAGCCTCCCTGACCTCTTAATGGATTCATTTTCTAGTGTACTTCTAATACATTTTGTAAAGTGTTCTAAAAATATATTAACTAAGGCTTAATAGTCTTTTGGAGGCAGTAAACTTGACCATTTGGAAAAATTCATGGAAGACTCGTGTGAAGAACTCTTGTTATTCTCTGACGATTAACAATTTGAAAGGGGTCCAGTGTTATACATTTTTCTCTAAAAGAAATTTATATAAAATCATCCAAAGAGAAACATTTTAATTTCTTAAGAATTCATTAACTGTGATATACTTCATTACCCATAAGCTGGGGACACCTAAAAAACACTCATTTAAGGTGCTAAGAAGTGTCATGTTGAAAATGGCAAATATTATGTTTATTTTACCACCAAAAAAAAAAAAAAGCTGAAATGGGTGATGAAGTGTTCTAGAATTAGATAGTGGTGATAGGTTGCACAACTCTGAAGATACTCACAACCACTCAGTAAGATACTTTAAAGGGTGAGTTTCATGGTATGTAAATTAAAGCTATTATTTAAAAAAAAAATGCAAGCTGTGAGAAGCCATCTTTAGGGGGAGTGGAAAGATAGAAGTCAAATATCCCAGAGCCCCTCCCAGCAGCTGGAAGAAATTACCTAAAGGACTAGGTGAGGGGGGGAGACACAGGCTGAGTCTAGTCATGTCCCAGACAAGACCCCAAAACAGATTGCAGAGGGAACAGTTCACTTTTCAAGATGCTGAGATGAGGGGGGCAAAGAGCAAGAAACACGACAGGTTAGCTTTCTACTTCTCACAGACATTTTTCTATCATAGGGTGTACCACATCTTCAGAGGCTTTGGACAAACGTCGTCAGGAGGGTGCGTGGTCCATCCATGCCTCTAGCATCTGAGTTCCCTGCTGGGTCCAGAAGGGATGGACAGAAGTTACGTAGCCGGGTGCCATTGCCTGGACCCTTACTAAGAGGCAGGGGAGGCCTGTCCCAGCAGGGGCTCTGAGAAGTCACCACTAGAAACATGTGAGCTGGTTTATTGCCTTGATTTCCCACAAGCGTGACCACCCAAGAGGACAGGGACTTTGACTCGCTTACCAGTATTTAGAACAGCTCCTGACACACACCCTCTTCCTGACAACAACAGTATGTGTTGAGGAAGGGAGGGAGGGAGGCAGGGAGGACATATCTATCGATGAGCCATTACTTAAAAATAACTGAGGGCATCACCAGCCCCATCACACATGGTTTCTGCATCAGGTCCCGTATGAGAAATTCTGGAACTTAGAGCTGGGGAAAAAAATCTCACATCCACTAACCAAAGGGTATGAGTTCTTCCTCTCAGACAGAATTTTATCATGAATCGAGCTCTCTTTATGGTAGCTTCCAAGAGTTACAGAGCCAAACCTCATCTGTATCTGCTGAATTATGGTCTACACAGCCTCGATTTTCTGTTGATGCTTTATTCTCTCCCAATTGTCCAATTTCTACTGCTGCTTCATTCTGCAGGTAGGTGGCTCATCTCAGATCCTTCATAGGATGAGTGAGGAAGAATGAAAAAGTATTTCTGTGGAAATGGTTTGAAAATACAATCCGCCCTATTGTGAAGTTCCCCTGGAAGCTGAGCTCACACTGTACCCAGCTTTCTTCCTAGTACAAAAGTAGACAACACGCTCGGAATTTCAGTGCTGCAGGGACGAAGAGTAAAAAGAGAGTCAGAGGTAGCCGTGCTCAGGGAAGGTGTCAAGACAGCGGGAAATTTGGCTCATGGATTGTGGAGAGGAGAGAGCTTTGGGTCCAGGTTTCTTCTGCACAGGGGAGCCCGGGCCACACAGTCCCCCTGAGAGAGCTTCTTGCCTGGCACTGAATCCATGTGGGACAGGAAGCGGGTATCTCCCTGATTATTCTCCCTGGCCCGGGTGTGCAGGATAAAGCAGCCTGAGGTTGTCACATTCCTCCATCTGACAGGTATTTTACTTTTATTTTCTGATGGAAAGGCACTGGGGCTCCACGGGCAAGTATGTGAGCTCTGGGACAATGCAGACCCAGTTTGAATCCTGGCTCTCTCTTCATCAGGCGCACAGCCTTACCTAAATCCCTTCCTGTCTTGGATACCCAGTTTTCTCCTCTGTGGACTGGGGCTGGTACTTGGCATGTGTGGAGGACGGTCAGAAGCCAGGACTAACTGCCAATTGTCCCTGAATGCGTCAGGGTCATAGCCAAGGAGCAGGGTTGAGGTGTGCAGAGGAGAGTGGCAGTACCTGTCTCTTCACTGGCGGGAATGCCAGAGGTGCCCAGGGCAGGGGCTTGGGTGGCTTTGTCCTATTGGTTCAGAAACTCAATCTTCTAAGTCTAGAACCACTTCCAATATGCTCTCCTTCTGCCACTTGAATTTTGCACCGTGTTGGAAATTCTAACCCTGGAGCATCTAAACAATGAGTCCCAAACTATAGCTCATACCCAATGCTGAGCTATGGGTTTTTTGTTTTGACTTCAAAATGTTGCAAACCGTGTGTTTCCTTCATTTCTGTAATGACCTCATGTTTGGAGGGAGGAGTGGGTTGTCACAGGGCCTGGCTAGGACCTCCTCGGTGCAGGGTCTCAGGAGGGGTCCCCACATCCACCCCCAGGCTCTCCTCCCTTCTGGCCTGTCCTTACTCCCTCCTCCCATCGATCCACATGGGTACTCGTCCTGGCTCACTCATCTCCAGGGGGCTGGGACCCCAGACCACTTGGCACTCGGTGTATCGTTCCTTAGCCACTGTAAACATGCAGGCCCTACTGGAATGCCCTACCACGGTGTGAGAAAATGTCTGTCTGGACCCTCGAGTGGCTTGGGAAGTAAATTTAGTGTGTGTCATGACCAACATGCAAAACAACTAAAAAAAGAATAACATCAAGTGTTTTGAAAAAATATCAGAGTACCAAACAGAGAATAGGAATAAGTATATCTCATGAAATTTTCGTTTTGGTTGTATTGAATAAACTAGGTCAGTATCTAAAATATGTTTTTTCCTTTTTTTTAATTTAAATTCAATTAGCCAACATCAGTAGTCTCACAGGTAGTATTCAATAATTCATCAGTTGAGTATAACATATATTTCTTAAAAGCCACTATCTTTCCAGAAAAGAGAGACAGACAGGGGAATGTAAGTTCTGTGGCCAGGCCAGGGGCTGGTCAATTCGTGGGGAGGGAGAGGAGGGCTCCATGGTGCTCTGGTGCCAGAGAACACTGCTCCCTCCCTATGCGCAGGCCGGCTCTTCCGGGATCTGTTCACAAAAGACCAGACTTTATAAAGCATTCGTAAGTGATCAAGAAGTAGTCATGGTTGTGCTCTGGGGACAGAAAAATGACAAAGATGCTGTTTCAGCTTGACCACACATACCAAAGTGGCTGCCATGCACCGAGGAGAGACACATGCAGCATACCACGGGAGCGTGTGATAAAGGCTAGAACAGATATGTGTTTAGAATAATGGGAGAGAGGAGAAAAGGCTAATTCTACGAAGGACTGTGCTCATTTCCTAGGGCTGCCATAACAAAGTCCCACCCCCTGGGCCACTTGGAGCAACAGAAAATTACCGTCCCAGTCTATAGGCCAGAAGTCTGAGGCCAAGGTCTTGTCGGGGCCATGTTGTCTTTGAAAGTATTAGGGGAGGGTGTGTTCCAGGCCCCACCCAGTTTCGGGGGGGGTCCCCGGCTTGTGGCAGCCAACTCCAGACCTTGCCTAGGGTTCCCCGTGTGTGTGTGTGTGTTTGTGTGTCCATCCCAGTTTCCCCTTCTTGTAGGACATTGGTGTTGTCAGATTAGGGCCCCATCCTATTACCCACAATCAACTAACTAATTTCATCTGTAATCAGCCTAGTTCCAAATAAGGTCACCCTCTGAGGTTTTAGGGGTTAGGACTTAAACATATGATTTTGGGGAGACACAATCAAGCACAACAAGGGCTCAGGGAAATGAATGGTGTTTGCCTGAAACCTGAAGATCAGCAGGCATTTTCTACCAATGCAGGAAAGGGAGACATTCCAGAAGAAAGGAGCTCTCTGGTCCCCAGCCCCTCCCACCCAGCCAGCCATGGAGACCACTCCTCTGATGTCTCAGGCACACCGAGCATCCAGCTCTTTCTTTAGGAGCCACGAAGGAGAGCACTCCTCTGCCAGTGGCTAAGAAGCCTCCTGCACCTTCCATTGCAGAGTTAGTAAGGCCTGGAAGACCTACTATGTGCCAGGTCCTATCACAGACAGGATCTTGCTTTTCCCTCACTAGGGGTGTATTCTTTTTTCTATTTCTATGCTGCAGAAACCAAGGCCCAGAGAGGCTAAGTTAACCTGACAGACATACACAGCTGGTAAAGACCCAGTGAAAATTCAGGTCTTGGCCTGACAACAGAGCCATTTTAAAACTTTTTTCCAGGTACATCATGGTGAGAGGCATCTCCCGAGGAAAGGCGCATGTTGTGTCCACAGGGCCAGAGAAGGGTGCTCTGCGCCTAAGCCCTCCCTGTACCTTCAGACCACTGAACCAGGAGGAGCACAGGGAGGAAGGGAGCCAGGCTTTATAAAGAGAGAATTTAATTTTTTTTTTTTCAGGAAAAGGCAGCACCTGGAGGGAATCTAACCAGAGTTGAGAACCCCCACGATATCCAGCTAAGAAGGGGTCCAGAGCCCACCGCAGCCCCTTCTGTCATGGGAGGTGACCTGGAAGGAAAGGTACTGGCCCACAAATCTACAGCTGGCTGGTCACAGGGTCCGTTCTGGAATCCAGGAGTAGGTACGGGGACACTGACATACTTTGGGGGTTAATGTGGTTATTTAAACCACTGCCACCTGGGATAAAATGCAGACAGCTGAAACCAGCCAAGCCCTAGAGATCCGATAGCCGGCCAACGGGTCATTCAATGGTAATGGCGCCTCCACAGCCCACAGCACACTCTGCGGAAACGGGATGTGGGAGAGGCGGGTCCGCTGTCCAGGCCTCAGGGCATGATTGGTGGGAACTTAAAAGAGTTGCCTCAAACCTCAAGCATTTGGGGGAAAAACAGATGAGGACTGAAGGAAGGAGCGCCCAAAGGAATTGGAGGTCCTGTCAGAGCAGGTCAGGGAGCCTCAGCTTGCCCCTCCGGGATACGGGCGTGTCTGCCAGCTCCCCCGGCGCCAGTAGTCGAACGCGCCAGGAGAGACAATGTGTGCAAACACCGGGCCGAGTAGCAACCACGAGATAGCGGTCTGGGACTTCTTGCATTAAGTTCCTGCTTGGGCTGCCCGGGCTCGAAGCCTCCAGGGCCCAGCAGAGCTCTCGGGCCGGCTCCGTGAAGTCGCAGGCTAGCTCTCGAGCTGCGCCCGTGTCCCCACGAGGCCGGGGCCCAACCCTCGGAGGGGGACCCTCCTCCAGCCGTGCGGCTCCCGTGGAGCTAAACACCTCGCCGGAAGGCTGCTCGTTGCCGGGAAGATGGCACTTCTCCCCGGGACGTTCAGGGCCGCACGAGCATTCTGTCCGCCGACACGCGGGCGCTAAATGACAGATGGAGCATGCAAACGCCGGAGGCTGACACCAAAGCCCCAGGCCTCCCCGCAGGCTGCTCTGCACACACCTCGAGCCCTCCTCCCCGGGCCTCCCCCCGGAAGAGAAGCGACAGGGATGGCCAGCCTGCCCCAGGCCGAGGGGAGGGGCGGCGGCGAGTCTCTAAGGGAGGATGAGCCCGGGGTCCGAAGGTGCGGACGAGCTGGGCGGGCACGGGAGCAGGGGGCGAGCCAAGTTCCCCACGGGCACCTGAGGCTCTTGGAATGTTTCAGCACCACTTACCTTTCTTTCTTTGGAGGTGGGCTGCCCGGGGGCCCCTTCCCCTCTCCTGGAGGCCGTGGAGGAGGGGGAGGAGAGGCGGTGGGCGCGGCTGGGCTTCAGGTCGTGGAGGCTGCTGAGGTATTTCTTCCGCAAGGCCAGCAGCTCCTGCAAGTACTGCAGGCAGTCCTGGGTGCGCGACAGCAGCCACGCGCGGTCCCCCTCCTGCTGCAGGCAGTACAGGCTGCTGTCCATGCTGCCGGTGCTCTTGTAGGTCTTCAAGGACTCGCTGAACTTCTGCCCGTGGTCCCCGACCACGTACATGGAGCCGCTGCGGACCAGCCTGTCGGCGGGGCTGGCCCAGTCGCAGTAGGGCCTCTCGGCCACCTCCGCCCTCCTCTGCGGGCCCGAGTTAAAGATCGAGTGCAGCTTTCTGAGCATAGTTCTTGATTTCTCCCCGCGGGGGCCTTCCAGCTGCCTGCGCCGTGCCACTTGATCTAGCTGGGGGGAGAGCCGCCAACACGCGGGCCTCCCGCCATCGGCCTGCCAGGTGGCCTCGGATCTCTGCAATCCCAGAGCCAGCGGCCGGCCCGGTCAGGCGGGCGGGCTGGGCAGCTCTCCTGGGGGCCGCATTTACATGCCCAAACCACGGTGCCATCAACCGCCTGCAAATACAAGGTGGGCCACCGGGGAGCTTACAAGCGAGAGGCCTGGCTGCCTCTAAGCCACCTTGGACGGGAGCACCTTCGATGCTCTTCCACTGAAGGCCCCCGCTGGTCCTGGAAAGCGCCACCAGGCTTTTCCTGCTAGGCTGTTTTCTCTCCTGCTTGTTTTCCACGTCTGGATGTGGTCTCCCTCAGTTTGACTTAATCTTGGTGTGGATTTTCACATTTCCACCTGGGCCCAGCTGGCTCTGGTCCTGAATGCCTCACATCCAACACGAAATCCTACTTGGTGAGAACACCGCAAAGCCAAAACTTGTGTGTTGCTTGAGGTAAAATCCCCGGCGAGAGGCCAGGGTGGACAGAGCCAGGGCTGTTGGCAGGAGGCTCTCAGATCTTTGATAAGCTGGGCCCTGAGCTGGCGTGCCCACGTCCTGCGGGCGCGTCACCCCGCCTCACCGCGGTTACCGGATAGCAGCCCATTGTGGAGACAGGAGGATTCAGGTGTCCGGACCACAGCTTTCGGCACAAAAGCCTTAGCAGGCGGAGGGTGGCCACAGAGAGAGGGCAGACCCGTTCTTTAGCTTAGCTGAACACATTTTTCATTTAAACAGACTAGTCAGAATTAGATCCAAACTATTTTTCCAAGAGCATCCTTTGGGTGCATTGGGATCTCAGGGATATCCCCTCTGGGATTTTCCTCAGGCTAATAGGACACATGGTGATTGCCTTCATGTCTCTACACAGCCTGGTTCTCTCCCAGACTTCACTCAGAGAGCTGCAGCCTATAGATCTGTGGCCCAGGCATTTGCTTAAGCTGGGATAGATGTTGGAGGAAATCCACGAGACCCCAGAAATGTGGGTATCTGGCTGTGAAATAAACCACATGGTTTATTTCTGCTGGATTTCCGTTTTGTTTGTTTTTATCTTTTGAAAGAGAGAAAGTGTTAGTGATTTTGTCAGATCTTTAAAGAGTTTAGTGATACCAAAAGAAATTATTTTTAGTGTTTATATCCTGCTTCAGAACAAGAACTATGCCCTCTGAAATGCATAGAAGGGCATTGCATGAAGGATAATGCATGAAGGGCATTATAAGTACATTTACATTGAGCACAAGCTCTGCATGTGGCTCTCCAGGCCCCATGTTGAGATGGCCTTGAATATGCAGGAGTTTTCCACGCTCTCCCTTAGCGGAGTGCTTCGGGGCTGATGAAGTGTTTCCACACGCGTTAATTTACTGAACCGTCATGGCTTCCTTAGGAGAGAAGCATCCTTTCCATTATCATTATTGGTCCTCAATTCACAGATGAGGAAGGTGAGCCTGAAGTGGTTAGGAGACTTACTGAGGTCCAAATTGGTGACTGAGAACCTTGTCCTCAAACCCAACCATCCAGGTTCAAGCCCAGCATGCTGGTCCCACTGCCCCCTCAGTGCCATGGACCCATGACGTCACACACTCTGAGGTCCCCGGGGGGGGGGAGGGGACGGTCTCTATCCTACCCATCACTCTGGCTTCTCACCAGCACAATATTGAAGCACTCAGGAGAAAGGAGTGCTCACAGAATTTCTTCCTAGAGGAATCCAGGGACTGTGACCTTTCTCAGAAGCTTCTGCCATTGGACTTAGGATGACACTAATTCTACTTGGATTGGTTAGAAAAAAAAAATGAAGTCTGATCTATATCATATCCAGAATGTCCCAAGAACCTAACCTATTGATCTCAAAGAGAATGAAACTATCTTCCTATGTATTTTTCTCCTCTCTGCTCCTGCTTCCTTGATGGATTCTTCCTGAGGGCCAGATATATGAAGAAAATTGATAGAAAATTCTAGTGACATCACTAGCAGAGCATTTCATGAATACTAAGGCACAGGATATTGGCAGTAGGCACGGCCCAGCTCAGTGACTCTCACCTTCTGTATCAGAGCAGTCTGGAAGCCGCCCCTTTCTCCAGAGCTCCTGGTGAGGGAGTTGAGGGGACAAAATACTTTCTCCCTGCAAAAATACTTGTCATCTCTGTTTGGGAAAGTTCATCTCCAATAACAACAGCCTTTATATCACATTTAGATTTTCTCATGGCCTCACCAGAAGAAATGGGTGAAATCACCTTGTGGTCTTAAAAGTATTTCTAAGAACAAATGCCCATCAAATCCCAAATCAGGCACCCCAGGTCTAACTCTTCCCTTGCATGGTGGAAAATGCCGGGCAAGTACCTAGGTAGGGAAGGGAGAAGGTCCTGCATCCTTGCCCCCAGCCTGCCCCTCTGCACCAGTCCTGCTATAGACAGGAAGGATCCAGCTGGTCCTGGAGCTGAGTTCCCCACTCAGCACAGACCAGACCTGTTCTCTGCGTAGATATCAAGAGCCTTGAGGCTTGACCAGAGCCCCAGAGAATTGGCATAAGGTGACTCAGTGTATCAAATCTTGCTTCATTCCAGAATTTCTCAAACTCCAAGGGCAGAATGCCAGGGGCCAGCAGAGGGGTCCAGAGGGCTTATTCCGCTGCAATGCCAATGCCAGGCGATGGTAGCTACGGGCAGGAGGCGTGGAGGAGGAGGTCGGAGCGTCTGTCTGCTCCTGCACCTGTCTTGTCCCTGCTGCTGGGGCTGCCGCCATGCTCACGGCCCAGTGGGCAGGGCAGGGGGCAGGAAAGAATGCCACGTGAAGTGGGTGTGGCTCACAGGTCTGCCCCCTACCAGCTGAGCAAAGCCATTTAAACCCTGCGCTTTGGTGTGCTCGTCTGTGAAAGTAGATATTACCTATTTCATAGAGTTGTGGGAATGATTAAATGAGGCAATAGAGAGGTAGCACTTAACATGTCATATTTGCTTAGTCCAAAGTGTCAATTAATATGAGATTGTGTGATTAATAATCAATATAAAACTATTATTACTACTATGACTATTGTGCGGCTCCCAGCTTACAGTTGCCAACTATTGTTTCAGGCTAATATTCTGCATCCAGGCCTCTCATCCTTCATTATGTGTAAATATCACAGGCTGAGGCCATCACTAGTCACAGTCAGCACAGAAATCACTGGTTGAGCCAGCGGCCCTGGACAGTGATGTGCTTCCCTCGGATGCTAGCTGTCCAGAGCAGCCCACTGACCACTTTGAGGGCACATGGCCAGGCATTCCGTCCCTTCCTGCGTGAAGCCAGGTGAGAACCCAACCACTTCCCTTGTCCATAGTTGGGTGTGCTGACAATTACGGTGCTATAACCCAGATGGTCTCGGTTGCTGCTTCTCCACTCCCACCAGGCTGCAGCTGCGCTTCCCAAGGAGTCCCGAGTCAAAGCAGATGATCTGTGTCTAGACATCCCATTGGCTATGTCCCCAACATGCAAGAGACCCTGAGTCAGCACTTCCCAGAAGGCAGGTAAATAGGAAGGAGGAGTGAAGGAGGGGATGCAGAGGAAGAGGGGGAAGCTGAGAAAAGGAAGAGATCAAATCGTCCATGCTGAATATTTAATGAAGGGTAAGATTACAAAGCTTGACAACGCGGATCCCATGTCACATTGGTCCATTTGCACAGCGCATTGGAACATTTCGCTTTCTGGTTGTGCTATGAATGGAGAGGAAAAGAGTTTCCCCTGGAGACATGCTCCTGTGGTTCAGATGCAGTGCCCTGTGCCTTCGGACCTCTATCAAGTGCAGCACAGCCCCTCCAGAAGCAGAGTTACTCCTGCCACCCTGTGCTTGGTCCTCTGCATATGGAGACTGAAAATGGAGTGACAGGTGGTTTTGCTGTGCCTTTGTGCTGGAACATACTTGGAAATCCCTTAAAAAGGTGCCAGGAAACAAACATCAGATCCTCTGTGGTTCACAAGACTAAATGTTCTGGCACCTGAATACAAGAGGGTTGGTGACTGCACTCATAGACGCCCCTGGAAGGCGCAACCCAGTTTGGGAACTGCTGCCAATTAGAAGGCAGGATAGGAGGTAGGCTAACTCAAAGGGACCAAGATTAGGGACACGTAGTGAGAGACTGAGCTGGTGAAAGTTGGGGGGTGGCATCAGATAGTTAAAGGAGGCCTGGACTGGTTCTTTGGAAGAATTAATAAGCTCAATAAACCCCTGGCCAGACATATCAAAAAGAAAAGAGAAAGGACCCAAATTAATAACACCATGAATGAAAGAAGAGAGATCGCAACCAATACCAAGGAAATACAAACAATTTTAGGAATATATTATGAACAACTATGTGCCAACAAATTAGGCTATCTGGAAGAAATGGATGCACTCCTAGAAATAAATAAACTACCAAAACTGAAACTGAACAGACCCATAGCCAGCAAGGAAATTGAAGCAATAATCAAAAATCTCCCAACAAACAAGAGCCCAGGGCCAGATGGCTTCCCAGGGGAATTCTATCAAACATTAAAAGAAGAACTAATACCTATTCTTCTGAGCCAATTTCAAAAAATTGAAATAGAAGGAAAACTTCCAAACTTGTTCTACGAGGCCAGCATTACCTTGATCCCAAAACTGGACAAAGACCCACCAAAATGGAGAATTACAGACCAATATCCTTGATGAAAATGGATGCAAAAATTCTCATTATGGTACTAGCCAAATAGGATCCAACAATACATTAAAAGGATTATTCACCATGATCAAGTGGGATTTATTCCTGAGCTGCAAGGGTTGGTTCAACATCTGCAAATCAATCAATGTGATACATCACACACAAAGTACAGGAAACACGTGATCCTCTCAACTGATGCAGAAAAACATTTGACAAAATAGACAAAATACAGCATCCTTTCTTGAATAAAACTCTCCACAGTATAGGGATAGAGGGAACACACCTCAATATCATCAAAGCCATCTATGAAAAGCCCACAGCAAATTATCATTCTCAATGGGGAAAAACTGAGAGCTTTTCCCCTAAGGTCAGGAACACGACAGGGATGCCCACTCTCACCACTGTTGTTTAAAATAGTAGCAAAAGTCCTAGCCTCAGCAATCAGACAACAAAAAGAAATAAAAGGCATCTGAATCAGCCAAGAAGAAGTCTAACTCTCAGTCTTTGCAGAGGACTTTGATGATACTTTATGTGGGAAACCCAAAAGACTCCACCCCAAGATGCTAGAACTCTACAAGAATTCAGCAAAGTGGCAGGATATAAAATCAATGCATAGAAATCAGTTGCATTTCTATACACTAACAATGAGACAGAAAAAAGAGAAATTAAGGACTCGATCCCATTTACAATTGCACCAAAACCCTTAAGATACCTAGGAATAAACCTAACAAAAGTAGTAAAGGACCTGTACTTTAAAAACTACAGAACACTTATGAATTGAGGAAGACACAAAGAAATGGAAAAATACTCCATGCTCATAGATAGGAAGCAAAGTAAGTCAATCAGAGAAAGACAATTATCATATGGTTTCATTCATATGTGGAATATAAGAAACAGCTGGAGGATCATATTTGTGCAATTTAGAAAATGTGCCCTCCCTAGGTGAAGGTCAGGCGAGCACCCCCACCCTTGCTGGGGTGCCCTGGTGCAGTGCACAACCCACATAACTGTATATAACAACCCTGACTGGTTAACAACTTGGAGCAGAAGATGGTGTAACAAATGGGATTGTGAGAAAATTCCATGTAGAAATCTTAAGTATGATACCTATAAGATTTAAGTAAAATTAGTGCTTCATTTATCTATTACTATGTACAAACCATCCAAAAACTCAGTGGCTTAAAACAACAATCGTTTTATTTGCTCACAGTTCTGTAATTTAGCAAGGCTTTGGTGGGCTGTCAGTTGCTCCCCTGGGCCTCCATTCAACTGGTAGGTAGGCTGAGGCTGGGCTAAGCAAGGGACCTGGGACAGCAGGATCTCCCCCTCTTCACTTGGGCCCTCCAGCAGGGTCTCCAGAATTCTCACCTGGATGGCCATGCCTTCCAACAGTGCAAAGGTGGAAACTGTCAAGCTTTAAGGCCTGAGCTAGAAATGTACTCCCTGTTATTCTGCCATGTTCTACTGACTAAATCAAATCACAGGACAGCTCAGATTAAGGGGTAGGGACAACCCGAGGATGTGCATACTGGAAGGCATGGCTCACTAGGGCCACCAGTGTTGCCGTCTGTCACCATCCATTAGGGAACTGTGGTGGCCAGCCAGGGGAGGGAGGAGGACCTCATTGGAGGACAATGAATATTTTTCTTTTTAAGGACAATCCCCGAATTATTTATGGTTTTTTTTTTTTAATTTTATTTATTTATTTGACAGAGAGATAGAGAGAAAGCGCAAGTAAACAGAGCAGCAGGCAGAGGGAGAGAGAGAAGCAGGCTCTCCACTGAGCAGGGAGCCCAATGCAGGGCCCCATCCCAGGACCCTAGAATCATGACCCGAGCCAAAGGCAGCTGCTTAACCAACTGAGCCACCCAGGTGCCCCTGATTTATTTATGTTTGACTTGAGATGTATTGTATACTGATCACTTTATCTTTCTAAGCATGTTCAGCTAAGATTAATGGCAAAATAGATTACGTTATCCAAAATCAAGTGTCATAAGTCACTGTAGGAATAGGTCTCCTTTTTATATATTTATTTATTATTTATATAAGAATATATATAGATGATCAGAAAATGAAGGCATTTATAAACAAAAAAAATTTTTTGACTGTTATCTTGTTATAAAGTGCTAGTTCTGCAGTTTTGTGCTTTAATTCATGCCCACGATAAACAGGTTCTACTGATACACCGAGCTCAAGGCTTATCAGCTCCCTGGAGTAATCCGTGCCACATCTTACTTCCTGACCGGTCTCAACATTGAACACACATCCTTGGGACCTCCCTGGGTCTCTGTTCTGATCGATTCTTTTTTTCAGTTCTGCTCTTGCTCCCAGTCCCCATTTTTAAATGATTTTTTAAAGAACTCTTTCTTCTTTGATCCTCACCCATCCTGTGTGGATCAATTCACCATCACCTAAAGCCGAGCCAGGGGGAGGAGGGCGTGCTGCCAGGGGGAGGAGGGCGTGCTGCCCCCTACAGTGGGAGAAAGGAGGGTTGTTTTGAGCCTGTTTTGTTCGCTGCTCTGTCTCCTTCACTAATCTGTTCTCTTTGGTCTTCTCCAGAGAGTAAGCCAAATCAAAGCCACGTGTGGCCAACGAGGACTCCGTGTATTGATCCAGGAGCAACTGTCCCTCCCTCTCCCCCAGCCACCTACACACTACCAATGGTGCTCACCTGTGCGTTATATGTCGGCAGCATGGGCAAGTTTGGCTGCGGTAATAAATAACCCCCAAGCTCTCACTGGTTTGTGACGCTTTACTCTCAGTCACACTCCACATCCTTTGCAGGTTGGCTGGGGACTCTGCTCTCAGCTTCTCGGGGGCGCAGGTTGACAGGAGCTCCGTCCAGAGGAGTGTACCCTGGCAGATGCAAGATGGCGTGATGACAGGTGCGTCATTCCCAAGCCTTCCCGTGCAAGTTACACACTTCACTTCTGCTCACAGATCATTGACCAAAGCAAGTCACACGCCCTCTCCACCTTCCAAGCAGGCAGGGGGGGGGGTGGGCAACCCTAGCACGTGCCTGGAGGAGAGCTGGACTGCTCATGAATATCTTAGTAACTCCAGAGCATTCTCATGCTTTGTTTCTACCTTCAGTCTTCTCTTTCAGTACGAGGTGAGCTGCTGCAGGGCAGAAATCAATTCTTCATAGTTCATCTGCCTCCTTCACCTAACCCAGTGCCTGGGACGTAGAAAGCACTAAATATTTATTGAATTAATTAATGTCTTGTCTCACATAATGAGGAAGGAAATCTAAGAACGTTGCCAGTTGTCAACTTTGCAGTACTACCGTCTACTTCTTAGCGGACCTTCCTTTCCCTGAATCCCTTCCTTGTATCATCGAGGCTTAGTTTTCCAAGGAGAGCAACTTGCCTGAGCTCTGGAAGGTGCAAGTGAGGAGAGGTGATTATTGTCAGGAGGTCACAGGGGTCAGACCAGACACAAGGTTCACAGCGGTTTTCAGGCTTCTTGGCCAGCACCAGATTTGGTGGGAGATTCCCCAGGGATTCTTGAGGTGTGTAGCAGTTTCTCACCAAACTTTAGAGAAGCACCCACCCAGGTATTTCAGGCTGCCCTTCCAGCTGTTTCCGTGACCTCCCAGTTGCTCTCACTCCCCAGATCTTCTCAGCTCTGGTAAGCCCTAATTCCTTATTAAACCAAAACCTGCACAGTGGCTTTAAGACAGGGTCTTTCTTTGTTGTTTCCAAGAGTTAAATGAAAAGGGTTTTTTGATCCTACTTCGAAGAAACGTGTTACTGTGACTCTGTAGGAAAACCCGCTATGTAAGCTTTGCTATTCTTTTCCTCCTCCAGTCTGAGCTGAAGGGGGAGGAGGGGGCCTGAAGAATTGTTTCAGACACAGAGGACCTGCTAGCAGCCTGCGTCGTCTCTCCATTCAGTGACAGCCTCTCTCCTGCGCAGAGGCACCACTCTCGTGTGTGACGAGTAACTTAGGAGCAGGTGTAGCTAGAGGCAGTCAGTCTTTCAAGGTTTCCGAGAAGATTGGCAACCGCGCCAGAGACCTGTCCATCTTGACCTATAATTGCATTATCTTCTGACTAAATTCTCAGCTCCCTGGCTTACCCCTTCCGGCAAACTGTGCTATTTCCCTCTTCTTGGACTCTGAGTGAAACTGCTACTGTGCCTCGCATATTGATGCCTCTTTGAATTGCAGTTTCCAGGGCATAGATGGCACTGTTCAGGAATGCATATTTTATCTCTACCCCCTTTAACTCCTTTTGAGTGGAAAACGGCTGGCTATTTCAATGCCGTAGCTCAAAGCCGATGGAGAGAAGCCTCGCCCTCTGTGGATTAAGCAACTACTGGAAGTGAATATTGACACATTTCAAAAGCCAGCCGAATTCTTGGTGCTCAGTGCTTAGTGCTCGTACAGAATTAGGTCACCTGGGTTGCTGGCACCCAACCCCATCCCTGTCTATGACTCCGCATCTACAGCCCCCACGCTTATCTTTTTAATCAGGCAGCAAATACTTACTATAGGTTACTCTGTGCTCATCACTGTCCTAGGCTCTCTGGTGGCTTCCCCTTCCCTGTCTCCTTCATGCCTTCCTCTTCCTCTGTCAGTCATTATATAAATATGACCACAACAGGAATAGCTAATGTTTACTGAGCTCTTATGTATGGTGGGGACTGCAATTTTTCTCACTGGGCTAAACATGCAAGTCTTCTAATTTCCACGAGAGGGCAGCACCTTCACACAAATAGCCCAGCTCTGGTCAGCATGGTGAGCAGAGCAAGAAGAATCCAGGCCTCTGGAATAAAGGTAAACTGGAATGAGAGGGAACCTGTCCAAAGTAGTGAGTGTGTCCAAATTTCATATGTGTGCCTATGTGTGTATGTGTATGAATGGATGGAGCTAAAAGTACATGCACCCACGGTTCTGAGATGCTTTATTTGCAAAGAGTAATGTATTTGCCAATGGGAGGTGTTGTGCAAAAAAGGGAGCCCTTCCCAAGGTCCAAAAGAGAGATGTGTGAGGGTGTTGACTTCATTTTCCTAGCCTGGGAAGTGGCCTCCTGGCTGATAGAGGGCCAGAGAAGACAGGATTGGCTTGCCAAGGAGGTTCTGGCCCAAGATGGGGGTTGGCCATTGCTGGGTGGTTTTTTTTCTCTTTTTCTTTCTCTTTCTCTTTCTCTTTCCTTTTCTTTTCTTTTCTTTTTCTTTTCTTTCTTTTCTTTTCTTTCTTTCTCTCTCTCTCTCTCTCTCTCTCTCTCTCTCTCTCTCTCTCTCTCTTTCCTTCCTTCCTCCCTCCCTCCCTTCCTTCCTTTCTTTTTTTTTGACGGACAAAGACAAAGACCAGACCTGACTTCTGTGACAAATGAGGCAGTCAATAGGGTCAAGTGGCAGGTTCATGAGGAATTGTAAAAGATGAGAGGGGAGAGAGAGGAAAGGGGCTGCAGGGAAATTGTAGAAGCACCTTGGAGGAATATCAACCAGCAGTTACAAATTCTAGCATGATCCAGACATCAGTCTAGGGACTTTATTGACTCATTCAATCCTAATGATAGCGACGAGGTAAGCTCCTTACAATGCCATCCCGAGGCCTCCTCGGTGGGTACCCACCTGCTTTTCCAGTCTCCCATAGGAAACCACGGGTCCTACCCTCTTGGCCCAGCCCCCAGGGCAGTGGGATCATCGGAGGCAGAAATGGGGAGCCGGTGGGAGGGAAGCAGACATCAGGATCCAACAACCATGTGGGAGCTGCTGGTGTGTCTAAAGTAGAGGGGCTTGGTCACCGGGTGTTGAGGAGTCCGGAAGGCAAGCCCCTGGCTAGGGTAAACCAGAGAGAGGAGCAGGAACAGGGTCCAAGAGCAAGCCAGAAGTGCTGAGAGTGTGTTCATGTAGTTGTGAATCCACCCAGAAAACAGGCACCAGGCACCAGGCACCCAGCGTGCCAGGTGCTGGGAACACAGTGCTCAAAGACCCTGTGGTCCTAGCCCTTGTGACCCTTCTTGTCACTTCCTTGCTGCCCCTGCTCCTCAGGACATGGTGGGATGGCCAGAAGGGAGGGGAAGGGGGGGATGCAGGGTAAGAGCAGTACAAGTCAGGCACTTGGTCCCATAAGAGAGGAGAGCTCTGCGTCTGTGTGTCTGTGTCTGTCTGTGTGTCTGTGTGTCTGTGTGTCTGTGTGTATGGTATATACATGTGTAGCTCTTGGCTATCCTGAAAACTAAAGAGAATGCATGTTGAAATTAAACAAACCTATTATGCAAACTATGTTGATAAACAGTGTATGTGTTTATACAGATAATTAAGCCAAACTATACCCGGTGCTAAACTTCTAACCAATGCTCCTTAACTAATAACTGAGGTTTTAGATACTCGGCAATGGAACCAAAGCCTGAACTGCCGTCTGGGACATGGAGCCCGGCAGCAGGTCCCAGCACGGGGTGGGTCCCCACCAGGCTGCAGGCTGAGCTTGTGGCTCTAGCGTCCTGCCCCGCCCGAACAGGGCTGTGACCAGTGCCAGTGCCTTCCCTCACTAGGAGGAGAAGAGGGACAGGACTGTCCTGAGGACTATATGACCCCTCTGTCCCCCAGGCTGGCCTCTCTGGCCTTTTCTGTCTCCTGTTTCTTGGTGCCCCTGGACAAAGGGACAGCCAACCAACCAAGCACCAAAGGAGAGGTGGGCATCTTCCTTTCCGCCCTTCCTTCCTTCCCTCCTTCCCTCCTTCCCTCATCTTCCTTTCTTTCATATTAGTATTTAACAACATATATATGTCTCATCAGATTACAAAAGTAACACATATTCATTGTGGAAACTAGAAATTTTGGAAAGGCACAACAAAGAAACTAAAGGTCCCAAGTAATCCTGTGATGGCTACATACATGTTATCAGGCTCCGTTTCCAAGCTTTGGTGTGTGCGTGCCTTCCACAGCCTGTACTGGGTATACAGTTTGGAAGTCTGCTTTTTTACTTAACAGTATTCCCTGGACTGTACCTTTCCTCAGATTATTGAATATTTCTCTTCAACTTCACTTCTCCTGGTTACACAGTATTCTACGGTTCAGAAGAATCAACATCTATGTAATCATCTGTGTCCAGACCCCCAAACACCCCCCAGCTCTCTCTCTCTCCTTCCCTACTTTCTGTCCTCCATTCTTGTGGATGTAAGGAAGCTGGGGGCAGGCCCTGGTGAGGAGGGGCAGGGAGCCCTTTGACTCAAGCTTCACCTTCACAAAGGGTCTCAAAATAAAAATAATTGATGGGATTCCCAAATGCTATGCTATGGACTGAGTTGTGTTCCCCCAAAATTCATATTGAAGCCCTACCCCCCAATGTGATAAGACTTGAAGATGGGGCCTTTGGGAGGTGATTAGGTCGTGAGGCTGGAACCCTCATGACAGGAATAGTTTCCATTAAGAAGAGACCAGATCTCTCTCTCTCACATGAACACAAAACAAAATGGTTCCCATCTGCAAGACAGGAGGACAGCTTTCACCGGGAACCAGATTAGTCAGCACCTTGATCTAGGACTTCCAGCCTCCAGGCCCGTGAGAAGTAAGTATGTGTGTTACATTGTTATAGCGGCCCATGCTGACTGAGATGCCCAGTCGTCCAGCTACACTCACAACATTGAAGACTCACTACTGGACTTTAAACTTGTGACCTATTTTCAGACCACACCCTTACAGTGTATTATGATTCCATACTTCTGTAAATTCTATTATTATCTTGTAAACAGTACAATTACTTTGCATGGTACATTTGGGTTTGTGTTAAAAGCACTTGTTTGGGAGTGCCTAGGTGGCTCAGTTGGTTAAGCAGGCGACTCTGGATTTCCTCTCAGGTCATAATCTCAGGGCCCTGGGATCGAGCCCCTCGTCCGGCTCTGTGCCCAGCAGTAGAGTCTGCTTGCGGATTCTCTCTCTCCCTCTCCCTCCGCCCCTCCCCCCACTCATGTTACCTCTCTCGAAAAATAAATCTTTAAAATTAGAAATTAAAAGCCCTTGTTTTTTAAATATAAACATATAAGATACACCCTGATATGTTCATCTGTTTTGGAATTTCTAAATTGTTTATGTAGTAGGTGTTCCAAAACCAGAAGTGGCCCGTTCCTCCTCTGACACCCCGGAGCCTCTAGTTAAGTGTGTGGAGAATGGAGACTTGGAGAACACCGCTGCAGTCTGAGATGACCGGCGACAGGGACTTGAGCCTCCGGGGACTTCTCGCCCTTTCTCTACCCGGGAGCTCGGTTCCGTCTGGAACAACACAAGTCCCAGGGCCCTTCAGGGCAAACTAAATTGCTCCCTGCCGAGGGCCCTGGTTTCTCTTTCATCTCCGTGTGTGGCCGGCCTGCACCTACCACGGGGCCAGATTTCTCGGCCTCCCGCGGCCCGGTCCGCGGCGCGCCCCCGGCGAAAGCTCCCGGCCTTTCCCAGAAGCCGGAACGGGGGGGCAGCGGCCACGGCCCCCCGGGGCCCAGGCCCGGGCCCGGGGCTTCCTCCCAGGTAAGTTCTGGTCGCGGCCACCTGCCCCATCCCGGGTTCTGCGCCCGCGTGGGTGTGCTAACCCGGTTCTTGCTGCTGCTCCCCACGGAGCCTGCAAGCTGCTCTCCGACCTTGGGCTGGACGTGGTGGGGGCGCCCTTTATTATCCTAAATGCAAGGGACCGGCCGCTCAGACTGCGTGCTGTCGGGGGACAAAGGGCCCTGGGAGCCGGTGGTAGGGCTCCCTTCCCTGCGCGGTGCAGAGGGAGGGGCCGGGAGCAGGCGCCGTGGGGAACGTTCCCGCTGTTAGCCTCCTCGTCCCGCTTGCTCATCTGGAAGCGCAGGGTGGCTCCCACCGGGGCCGTGCGCTTTGGGTGCACATTAGAATCACCTGGAGAGCCGTTTCGGGCCTGTGCGGCTGCCTCCTGGCAGGCAATTCAATCAGAACCTGGGGGCTGGGAGCCGGGCCTGCGGCTGCAAATTGCTTGGTTGATGCGAGCACGCAGACCGGCTCGAGGAGCCCTCGAGGGTCCCCCAGCTCTGCCATCTGCCATCCCCGTAGGGTCGGCCCCGCTCGGGGAGACCGTGGGCCCTCTCCCACCTCACGCCTCTTCTCCCCTAATAAAGGGATCCGGGAAAGCAGATGCATTTACAGTAAATGGAACCGAGCAAATGGAAATGAAACAGCACTTGATAACGCTTTGCATTTGCAGAGCACTCTGGACAGATGTGATTTCCTTAACAACCCACGGCAAATGGCACCGCTATTATTACTTCTGTCTAGCGGCCGGAAAGACCAGGGGCCGGCTGAGAGGGGTGTTGGCGGGCCTTTTCCACCCTACCTCCTAGCCCTTCGTGGGAAGACTGGCGCCCCTCCTTGATGGCAGGCCTGGCAACAGCCCCTGCCCCAGGGGCGAGGTGACAACACACACGGAAACCTGCTCAGTCATGACCAGCAGTGATGAGCACAGCCAAGCAAACCCATAGGGGGCCATGCAGAGAACAGTGGGGACAGGAGAGGTAAAAGCTTCTGGATTCACAGTGGAAGCCCCCACAGGGGAGGTGACAGTCAAGAGGAAAACTAGAAACTAAACGGGAGGCAGCCCTGTGAGGAGCCAGGAGACCCACAAATGGACAGCAGCCTGCCAGGATTCACAGGGGCCCCACGACCATGTGAGATGGCCACCTAAGGGTTAGGTCTGGGGTGTAGGCGAAGGATGGAAAGGGCTCCCCGCCACCCCAGGGCGGGGCTTCTGGTTTATTGACAGCTATCCACTCCCCGGGGCAGGACCTGTCTGAGGAAGAGTAAAATCCCTCTACTTGGAGAGGGTACAAATTCCCCTTGGGCTACGGGGGCACCAGGACTGGGCAAGTGTGCGCCCCGCCCCCGGTCTAGCCATTCCGGCCCTGACTGTTCCTAGCTGGTGCCGCCATGCTGTAGCCGCCCAGCGCCGAGACTCTCGGGGATTCCAGAATCTTCCAACGGACCAGGCTCCTCTGCAGGCCGACTGTTCCTGACTCCAGATCCGGCTTCCCTTTACTCTGGAGAGGGGCACAAGGTTCCTGCCACATAAAGGAAGCCTCGTTTCCTTCCCTTGACAGAGCATTTCCTGGGGCGCCCACTGCTGGCCCACTCACTTGTAGAGAAAGCGTGCTATCTTTGAGATTTGAAAGTGAGGATTCTGCAGGGGGCTCTCTTGAGCTCCGCAGGAAGAGCTGGGCAGGACTTTCACCCCGCGACTGCAGTGGCAATTTCATATTTTCCCACTAGATGGGGCCCTCGATCTGCGCAGCTCACAGTTCCCAGAATTTCATTTGTCTGTGAAGGCTGCTCAGAAATGTTTTCCAAAGCAGAGAGACCATTTTCTACAGAAGTGGCCATAAGCTGAAATTGGAGAAGCCCTGGAAATCTGGCTTCATCTATATCTTCCTTAAAGAGCAAATGCGACAGGGATGGAGGTGTTTGCAAAAGAAACCTAGCCGATCTGTAGATATGAGTGTAGTTAGCTAGAAAATAATTCCTTATATAAAGAGCCATTTGGAAAAGTCTCCAACTGGCTCTGCCTCTTGAGACAGGCCAGAGGCATTAACTCTGGACAATCAGGCTGAAAAAATCGTTCAGACTGACCATAGTCATCATTTTGCTTGGTTAATGGCAGCCTGGTTCCTTCCAGTTGTTGGGTCCCAAGTCCCAGACACACGAACCTAGATGACCGAGGACCGAGGTAAGAATGAGGGTGATGACACCTTCTCTGACATTTGGGGCCAGAGTTGAGATGGTTTTGGTATAACAAGAACAGAAGACATCAACTCTGTCTTCAGAGTCTACATTCAGCCCAAGAAACAGAACTATCCAGAAGACAGTACATGATACGCATTATTACATCTTCGCATGTATAAACTTTGAGTGTATAAACAGAATACTTGACAAGTAAACTCAAACTTGGAAGTGGTGACATTCTCAGAGATACAAAACCAAGTTTAAAGGAAACTCCCCTTTCTGAAATACGTTCAAAGGACTCTACAAAATTTGTCATCAGCATTCTTTTGTCGTGAGACAAAAATACCTGATAAACTTTTACTGTTCGCAGTTTTACTTATTGGAAACCTGTTGGCAGGATGCCCCACATTTCCCGGGATCGGGGATGTTTTTGACAGCTAGTCTTTAGGAGGTTGGTCATTGTACAGATAAATATCTTTGGGTACTTGGTCACTGTACTTGATAATTTTCATTCAATTTTACAGCCACAGGCCTTACCTACTGGAAAAGTTGAATGACATAGCTATTGGCTTGGTTTTCATTTTGTTTTGTCGAAGATTTTATTTTTAAGTACTCTCTACACCCAAAGTGGGGCTTGAACTTACAACCCCCAGATCAAGAGTCACATTCTCCACGGACTGAGCCAGCCAGGCATCCCTGGGCTTTGTTTTCATAACATGCTGGGAACAAGCTCAGGATGGTCCCTTAGGAAGTAAAGTTGGAACTTCATTGGGAAGATAGCCTTTAAGAAATGTGCTTCCCTGAGAGTTCTGGAGATTGGTTGAACAACAATGTGAGTGCACTTACACTCCTGAACTCTGTGTTTTAAAATGGTTAATATGGCAAATTTGATGTCCTATGTATTTTACCACAACTAAAAACTTTTAAATTAGAAAAAAAAATGTTTTTAAAAATACTTCCCTTAACACACTTCTCTGTCCTGGTCACCAGCTAAAACATATACCAGCTCGACTTTGGCATAAATTCAGTGTAATCGGCATCCTCTCTCATCAGTCCTATAAACATCTTCTGAGACTATGGTTCTCAAGAAAGCTACTTTGGCCACCCTGATAAATGAAACCGACTGACCCAGACGAGCCCAGTGATTGCCTAGAGATGACTCCTTGTGAACCAGAAAGGCAGTCACAGTGAGCCCTGTGACAGTAATCATCTTGTCATCCCCCGTTTTGGGCCAAGAACGGAGACCAAAGCTCAGTGCTCACTGAAGGGAACTGAATTCTTTGTGTTGACCTTGTCTTTGTGTGTATGCCTAGAGTCAAGGGGCTACCAATGTCTTCTGAGATGTCAGGAGTCAGACAGAATTCTGGCTGAATGAGAAATACCAAAAATGCCACAAAAGGGGCCATAGGAAGTCTGAGCTATCAATTCCTCAGCTTTTAGGAGCCCCTCTGCTCTGAGCTATTCCCAAAGAGCCATGCATCGTGGTAGACAGGATAATGACACCCTCCTCCCCCCACCAAAAAAAGCGTCCACATCCTAATCTCTGGGACCTAGAGATGGATGGATTTGAGATTGCTAATCAGTATGAGTTGGAGAGATTATCTCGGATTATCTAGATGGACACTGTAAGAACAGGAGTCCTTAAAAGTGGAAGAGGGGTCAGGAGAGGAGGTCAGAGTGATGTGATCGTGAGAAGGTCTCAGCATAGCATTGAACATGGAGAAAGGGGCCACAAGTCAAGAAATGCGGGCAGCCTCTAGAAGCTGGAAAAGGAAAGAGATCCTCAGACCCATACTAGACTTCCAACCTACCGAACTCTAAGGAATAAATTTGTGTTGTTTTGAGCCATCAAATTTGTGGGCATTTGTTGCAATAGCAATAGAAAACTAACACTTCTGTGAGCCAGGCACTGAGCCAGATAACAGGGCTGCAAAGATGTCCCAGTATTCCAGGGACACATTGCGCAGGAGAGACAGAAAAATGCATACGTGTAGTTAATGCAACAGGCTATGCACCAAAGTCCTGCACCAAGCCCCGAGGGAGCACAGAACAGAAAGCGCTCTCCTCTGCTTGACAAATCAAGGAAGGCTTCCTGGAGCAGAGGAGATATTTCAGCTGAGCCCAAAGCTGAAAGAAGTCTATACAGCTATGGGGACGTTGAGTGTTGAAATGGGAAACATTTTATTGCCCAGACTCGTGCAGACCCTTGATCCTCAAAGTGGAGTGTAGGGACCAGGAGCATTACCACCACCTGGGAGCTTGTTAGAAATGCAGAATCTCAGGCCCAGCCCAGCTTTCCTGAGTCAGAGTCATTCTGGTAAGATTCCTCCAATGATTCATATAAGCGTTGCTGTTTGAGAATCACTGCCCTCCATAACAACACTGTCATGCTCACCACACAGTGTGGAGAGAACAGAATTCCAGAGAACGGGGTTTCAGAAATTGCTCGGCATATCTAGACCTGATGGGAGGGATTGCACATAGCAGTGCTCAGAATGGTACACTGTCGTTCTCAGCATTTACACAGACGCCACACGCACAATCGGATTATACATCTCCTGCGTGTATATTAGCCAGGCTTCATTTCAGAAAAGCTTGGTTACAAATGTCACCCATTTGTTTCTCAGTAAATGTGACTTCAGTTCTAGGAGTCTAATGGAGCAAATGTTTCTCTCACTCGGTGACCTCAAACCTGTACTAATTTACTTTAATAGCTATATCTTCAAATCACTGAGCTTCCATTTATTTCTCCTGCCATTAGCAAAAACAGGTCAGGGTGACTCTCGCAACCCCAAGCACTGAGGTTCAGGACTTACATCCTCAGAAATCCACAGACGGGCTTCCCGGGCTCAGAGGCTTAGACATTTGAGCCACGCCCCTTGCTGGCTATGGATGACATGGGAGCTGGCTGCATCTTGTCCCCCCGGGAAGCCCAGGAGATACTTATGCTCCAGGAGGGAGGGTTGAAGGAAGGCTAAATCAAGGGTCCACTCCCCGTGGATTTTCCAGCGCCCACTATGTTAGAGTGGCCTCCCCCGCCCCCCCCCAAGAGTGTCTGCAAGCTTTGTCTGCTTGCTTTAAGTAAGAGCAAGAAATGCCGCCCATACACCATATATCCTGTGGGTCATTCCTAGTTTGAGGGCCGTGTCTCTCTGCCATGGTTACCCCTCTACTTGTAACTGCTGGGGATCCTTTCCATGCTTGCCACATGCAGATGTGAGGCCAATATTGGGTTTCCGGTGTCAGGGAGGTTTATGATATTTCTGCAGCGCAAGGAGGACTGATTTCATGGGGGTGCGTGCAACACACCTGATGGGGGTACACACTCAGAAGGGATTGAGGTTTGATATTCTGTGGTTGCACTCTTAAAGTTCTTACTGATCTCATCTTTAAAGGGGTGTTCTGTAAGTGAAGACTGGTGGGATCATTGAACAGGTGCTGTGGACTTGGTATCTAGGCTCACACAGCTCCCCTCCCACCGCCTCCCCAACAAGCATCCTCCTACATCGAACCCCTGGCCCTGCCCAGTGGCCACGGCCACCTTCCACCCCTCCATGGGGGGCTGGTCGTGGGCGCAGGGACGGTCGGGGTCAGACACACGTTTTATGCACACTGCATTGTAGAATGGGATCCTGGCGCCTATCAAAGTCTGCACCCATCCCACACATCTCTGTGGCCAAGGGAGCCCCACACTAAATACCAAACAGAAAATCATGACAGGCCGAGAGAGAGACCACAAGAGAAAGGAGAAAGCTTTTCCCCTGCCTTGTGTGTGTGTGTGTGTGTGTGTGTGTGTGTGTGGTAAAACACACTTAACAAAAATTGCCACTTCGCCCTTCAACAGTGTTAAGTGCATTCACGTTATTAGGAACCATCCACCACCCATCTCCAGAACTCTTTCGTCTTGCAGAACTGACACTCTCCCCATTAAGTGGCATGTGCTTTATTTCCTCTCTCCCAGGCCGACAACCATGTTCTACTTCCTGTCTCTCTGAATTTGACTACTTCAAATACCACATATGCATGGAATCGTTCTGGATTTGTCCTTTAGTGATGGGCTTATTGTACTTAGCATAATGTCCTCAAGATCAATCCACGTAGTAGCCTGTGTCAGGATTTCCTTCCTCCATAAGGATATGCCACATTGTGTTTATCCATTTCCCCACTGATGGCCACTTGGGTTGTTTCCACCTCTTGGCTATCATGAATAACACTTCTTTGAACATGGGTGTGCAAATACCTCTTCTGAGAGCCTGCTTTCAGTCCCTTTGGATATGTGCCCAGAAGGGGAATTGCTGCATTATACAGTTTCCTGCTTTTTGAACAAACATTTTCATTTTGTACTAGCCAATAGGATCCAACAGCACATTAAAAGGATTATTCACCACGACCAAGTGGGATTTATTCCTGGGATGCAAGGTTGGTTTAACATTCGCAAATCAAGCAACGTGATACAAGACATTAATAAAAGAAAGAACAAGAACCATATGATCCTCTCAATAGATGCTGAAAAAGCATTTGACAAAGTACAGCACCCTTTCTTAATCAAAACTCTTCATAGTGTAGGCATAGAGGGTACATACCTCAATATCATCAAAGCCATCTATGAAAAACCCACAGCGAATATCATTCTCAATGGAGAAAAACTGAGAGCTTTTCCCCTAAAGTCAGGAACACGGCAAGGCTGTCCACTATCACCACTGCTATTCAACATAGTACTAGAAGTCCTAGCCTCAGCAATCAGACAACAAAAAGAAATAAAAGGCATCCAAATCGGCAAGGAAGAGGTCAAACTCTCACTCTTTGCAGATGATATGATACTTTATGTGGAAAACCCAAAGGACTCCACTCCAAAACTGCTAGCACTCATACAGGAATTCAGTCAAGTGTCAGGATATAAAATCAATGCACAGAAATCAGTTGCATTTCTATATACCAACAACAAAACAGAAGAAAGAGAAATTAAAGAGTCAATCCCATTTACAATTGCACCCAAAACCATAAGATACCTAGGAATAAACCTAACCAAAGAGGCAAAGAATCTGTATTCAGAAAACTATAAAGTACTCATGAAAGAAATTGAGGAAGACACAAAGAAGTGGAAAAACATTCCATGCTCATGGATGGGTAGAATAAATATTGTGAAAATGTCTATGCTACCTAGAGCAATCTACACATTTAATGCAATCCCCATCAAAATACCAGCAATTTATTTCAAAGAAATGGAACAAATAATCCTAAAATTTATATGGAACCAGAAAAGACCCCGAATAGCCAAAGGAATGTTGAAAAAAAAAAGCAAAGTTGGCGGCATCACAATTCCAGATTTCAAGCTCTATTACAAAGCCGTCATCATCAAGACAGTATGGTACTGGCACAAAAACAGACACATAGACCAGTGGAACAGAATAGAGAACCCAAAAATGGACCCTCAACTCTATGGTCAACTAATCTTCGACAAAGCAGGAAAGAATGTCCAGTGGGAAAAAGACAGTCTCTTCAACAAATGGTGTTGGGAAAACTGGTCAGCCACATGCAGAAAAATGAAACTGGATCATTTCCTGACACCACACACAAAAATAGACTCAAAATGGATAAAAGACCTCAATGTGAGAAAGGAATCCATCAAAATCCTCGAGGAGAACACAGGCAGCAACCTCTTCGACCTCAACCGCAGCAACTTCTTCCTAGGAACCTCACCAAAGGCAAGGGAAGCAAGGGCAAAAATGAACTATTGGGACTTCATCAAGATTAAAAGCTTTTGCACAGCAAAGGAAACAGTCAACAAAACCAAAAGACAACTGACAGAATGGGAGAAGATATTTGCAAATGACATATCAGATAAAGGGCTAGTATCCAAAATCTATAAAGAGCTTCTCAAACTCAACACCCATAAAACAAATAACCCAGTCAAGAAATGGGCAGAAGACATGAACAGACATTTCTCCAAAGAAGACATCCAAATGGCCAACAGACACATGAGAAAGTGCTCAACATCACTCGGCATCAGAGAAATACAAATTAAAACCACAGCGAGATACCACCTTACACCAGTCAGAATGGCTAAAATCAACAAGTCAGGAAATGACAGATGTTGGCGAGGTTGCGGAGAAAGGGGAACCCTCCTACACTGTTGGTGGGAATGCAAACTGGTGCAGCCACTCTGGAAAACAGTATGGAGATTCCTCAAAAAGTTGAAAATGGAGCTACCCTACGACCCAGCAATCGCACTACTGGGTATTTACCCTAAAGATACAAAGGTAGTGATCCTCAGGGGCACGTTTACCCGAATGTTTATAGCAGCAATGTCCACGATAGCCAAACTATGGAAAGAACTTAGATGTCCATCAACAGATGAATGGATAAAGAAGATGTGGTATATATATACAATGGAATATTATGCAGCTATCAAAAGAAACGAAATCTTGCCATTCGCAACGACATGGATGGAACTGGAGGGTATTATGCTGAGCGAAATAAGTCAATCAGAGAAAGACAATTATCATATGATCTCTCTGATATGAGGAACTTGAGGGGCAGGGTGGGGGGTTGTGGGGGGTAGGGAGGGAAAAATAATGAAACAAGATGGGATGGGGAAGGAGACAAACCATAAGAGACTTCTAATCTCATAAAACAAACTGAGGGTTACTGGGGGGTGGGAGGGTAGGGATAGGGTGGATGGGTTATGGACATTGGGGAGGGTTTGTGCTTTGGTGAATGCTGTGAAAGATGTAAGCCTGATGATTCACAGACCTGTACCCCTGGGGCAAAGAATAAAAAATAAATAATAAATAAAAGAAAAAAAGAAAAAAAACATTTTCATTTTGAACTGGGCTGTGCAAATTAATGTAGCTGCTCTGTGCACAATCAGCCAGGCCGCAAATCACCAGCATCAGAGAACTGCTCCCAATCGGCCATCAAACCTGAAGACTGGAGACTGTAAATTCAGGACCTGCTAGTGTGCCCATCCCCGTGGAGCAAATGAGAAAAGCAAGGCACAGAATGAGTTTTGGCCCCAAGTGTTACCACCAGTCAGGACCAGCACGTATTGACACCTGCGGCTGAAGAACCTTCTGGAACTGGTTTTCATTTATCATTGTTTGCATTCATTGGATACATCTATGTTAAACATCAGCCAGGAGTCAGACGTAGTTGAGGACACTGAGGATAGAGCAGTAAATGAAGCAGATTAGAATCTTATGGGTAAGGCAGACAGTAAGTAGCTGCATATTTGACCATTAATTATGCCAAGTTCTGTAAAAGAGAAATGTGGAGCCCCAGGCCAAGGGGTGGGGAGTTGGCCGTGTGTGGGTCATCCTCTCTGCCTTCAATGGGCTTATAGCCCAGGTGAGGAGTTTCCAAAGTGGTGCATGCAATGATTCCAGGTGGTACATAAACGTCTTTTATTTTAAACAGGTACATATTCATTTTAATGTAAGTTTAAAAACATATATTTAATACATCAAACCTTTGATTATTAAATATTTCTTCAGATGAGGCTCAGTTTAAAAAGGAAGTCATGTAAACATAAATATAAACTAAATCTACATTAAATATTAAAAATATAAACAAATAATGCAAAAACTGCATGGCTAAGGCAAAAATCCAGAGATTGCAAATCCAAGGACTGCATCTGGGAAACTCGATAAGGATTTTACAGATAAATGCATCTCTAATGCAGGCGAATTAAACTTTAAAAAGTCTGTAGCTGGGGCTAAGACAAACTAAATCCATAGTGCCAGCGAAGTGTCGGGCATGGGCGGGGGTGGCACGAACTCCGTTCAGGGGAGTCAGGAAAGGCTTCCTAGAAAAACTCACGGAGTGAATTTCATTCCTCTTAATTATTCCACCCAGACGTGTTTGTTTGGACTCTTCAGCTCCAGGTGGTGGAAATCCAGCGGGGCCGCTGGAGCCGGAGGGGGTCGTTTACAGATGAGCATGCGCAGTGGGCTTGCGGAGGTCTCAGGTCCCCAGGCAATAAGCCTTTCTGGGTCTCCGCTCTCCTCTGAGCGTCTGCTTCGCCTCTCCCTCTTGCTGCACACTTCCTTTCTCAGTACATGTTCACGAAGACAAGGTGGAAGAGGGCTGCCCACACTTTTCAACTTTGGTCTCTTCCATTAAAAAGACCAGCGAGGTTGACAGTTCTCACTTTTAAATCTCCACTTCTGGAGAAGTGACTCTAATTAGGCCAGTAACAGGTGACCTTCCTAGTCATCCCGTGGGTCTGGGAGGGGCAATTCCCGGAAGCAAGGTGGGAAGGGGCTGGAGATCCGAGCGGACACCTCGAGGGCACAAAGTGGAAGAGTCCTTGTTGCATCATTTTCCTGACTCCTTTGTGTCCCGCGTGAACGTGGGGATCACCCACAAGCCTGGAACATTTTCTCGTGGGTCACCTTGAGGACAATCACGGCGTAATCAGAAAACTGAAGTGACAAGGGGCCTCAACCCCACCAGCGGGCCTGTGTGATGCAGGAGCTCGCCTGAAGAGAGAGGTAAGCAGATGAGCCTACCAGATACTTAGGACTTTTTGCTGTTTAACCTATAGGAGGGGAGACAGAGGGTGAACATGATTTAGGTAGCCTGATAATTTTACTTTGCATCTCAGAAAGTCAGTGGGTTTGGCCCTTCCACTTTGGGGACCTTGCATCATGTGACAGAGAAACTGCTGGTCCATTACAGCTCTTGGCTCGAGGAACTTGCCCAAAGGTTACAGGGCTAGGAAGTGCAGAGCTGGGACTCCAAGCCCAGGCCCTCTGGTCCAGAGCCTATGCTTCCCAACAAAGGGCTAGACAGACCGGGGGTAAAATCTGGCTTCACTACTTAACTTGGTATGAGCTCTCTTTAAATTATAAATTCAGTCGTAAAATGGAACAAAAGACACCTTACCTTAAAAGGCGATTGTAAAGACGAGAAAGAAAACTAATATACCTATCCTTAGTTCAAAATAGGTATGACCAAAGGTAGTCACTAGCTGTTAGAGAGCACCATGAATCTGCATGGCTTTTGGCTCCCTGCATGCTGTGTGCTCGGTCTGTTCCCATTTTCCCCAGTGCAATTACCTGGCGAGGCCAGCTCCCAATTAGGCTGGTCCCCTCCATCGTAAGGGCGCCATCAGAGGTAGGTGAGCACAGCTGATCTACACACCGTGCTTACTGACAGCACAGGTGGGGCTTTTTGCACAGTTAAGTTGTAAATTCTCCTTAATTGAGGAAGAGCATACAAACAGTAAAGGGCATGATCATAAGTGTAAACTGAAGTGTGATGTGTGCCTATGTCTAGATCCAGCTACGGAACATTTCCAGCATTCCCAAAGGCTCCCCCTGCCTCTTCTCCATCAATTCCTCCCCAACCCCCTCCAACCC
>LNAC01000143.1:3070403-3115612 GCA_002007465.1 Ailurus styani | reverse complement strand
ATTTTTTTTTTTTTAAAGATTTTATTTATTTATTTGACAGAGAGATTACAAGTAGGCAGAGAGGCAGGCAGAGAGAGAGAGGAGGAAGCAGGCTCCCTGCCGAGCAGAGAGCCCGATGCGGGCCTCGATCCCAGGACCCCGAGATCATGACCCGAGCCGAAGGCAGAGGCTTTAACCCACTGAGCCACCCAGGCGCCCTACTGCTAGTATTTTCGTGGGCACTCCTTGCCTGCCTCCAGGCAGGTAGGTGAGCCACTGGCATTTTTAAAATGTTGAAGGAATAAAGCAGGCTTAGTAGAAGCTTCAGCGAGTGATGGGCTAATAAATGTTCACTAAAATTCAGAGGTAGGTAATTAAATACTGACACCTGTGTTATGCTTCTCACGAAGACCTTGCCATGGATTTGCATTTGGCAAGGACGAGGAAAGAGGAAGACTTTAGCTACAACGAGAGCTCAAGATAATCACATGTCACTACCATTACTAATATTACTAAGAATAATGGCTAAGAAAAAAAACCCCAAACTTTTCCACATTATGACCCAGTCCTTATACAATGAATTTTATATACATTCTTTCAGTGAATAGGTTTTAGCCCCATTTTGCAGATGGGAAAACTGAGATTCAGAAAAGTGAAGAAAATTGCCCCAGGTCCCACAGCAAGAGGTGTCAGGATTTGAACTCGTCTCCAACAGACTTGAGAACTTATGTTCTTGGTCACTAGGCTATGCATAGAGGCAGAGGGTAGCCTGAAAAGAACATTGGCTCTGGCAATGGCCACAGGGAGATTCCAGTCCTGCCTCTGCCTCTCACTGGTGGCTAACCAAGTAAATGACTTCTCTAAAATCTTCAAGCAAGAAAAGAGCAGGGACAGATGACAATTCCCGCCTTGCTGGTTTGTTAGCAAGGTAAGCAATAAGATTTGTAATGTGCCTCTCTCACAGAAGGCACTCGGGCAAGTGGGGGCTGGTGAGGTCATTCCCAACCAAAGACACACCCATTGGCCATGGCGAGCCTGCTTCTCCGTCACCTTGCCCTTTCTAGGCCTTCCGGCACGGTCGGCCCCAACCCGAAGTTCCCATACGACGCTTCGCAGACACGCAGCAGCTGAGCACACACGCCAACAGATGGATCAGAACGACTTGAAGTAACCCATCAATTCAATAAAACAACTGTTATTGATTTCTGGGTTTTTTCCTCCCCACTGGTTGTTTAACGGAATTGATGGGTGTTTTCTGGAATTGATTGCACCAGCCAGTTCTTTTCGCGTGATAGAGACAAAATGATAGTGTTCCCCAGAAAATGAATAAATCTGCTCGTTAAACAGAATATTCAGGCAAATAATTTTTTCCTATGACAGTGGCTTTCCTCCTCTGTTCCCTGGGCATAGAGAACTGGGAAATATTTAAGGGGGCTTTCATTGCACGTCGGTATGCTGATAAGCTGGTTCCCTTTTCATTTGTTTACTGTTCTCAGGGACCGATCAGATGCCAAAATGAATCCACCGATTTCTCTCCCCGCACACACACTCTGACCAGTTCTGAGTCACTGAAACCATTGTGTCCTTTTTTATCTACCCTCCCCACCACCAGTCATACACATAAAAGCTGATTTTCAGCATTAACTGAAAACGCAGCCTCTCATGCAAGTCAACAGTATGCCAACTCTTGGGGACGATGATTCACACACCTCTGATTTATATTTTCTTCCCTGGAGGTTGCTTTTCGTGGATTTCAGACAGCACCACACTTGTTTGCGCTGACAGTGATGCAAAAAACAGATGTCAGGACAAATACTGGAAGAACAGGGGAGGCAAGGGTGGGGGGAGGGGTGTAGAATGACAAGGATGAAAGAGAGCTGAGTCCAGAGAATTCTGAAACCCTTCTTTGAGTTGCTGAGCTCTTAAGCTTCCTCTAGCCCCAGGGAGAGACTGGCTTGCTGACCCCTCCCCCTTCAGGAAATAGATTTTAGTTGAATTTTTATTGACTTTCAAAAAAAATCAATCTCGCTCTCTTGCTCTCTCTCCCTGAATTTTTGCTGCTGTCAATTGTTATCCATTGTTGTGCTGAGATCTCAAGGCTGTGGTAATTAGCAATGCCACGCACTGGCACATGCAATGAAAAAGAAAAGATCCTAAGGACATGGGGTCTCACCCACCATAAGGCTCCATAAGCCAGTTAACTTGGAATATGCAATGTATATTTCACATTTTTATGCATTTTATTCAGCATGGAATGTCTATTCCTGGCAACTCGTATGCAATATAGTGTGACATTAAGGCTGGTTTGACACAATGCCAAAATTAAAAACTTTGATTTGCTCCTCCATATCGACAGGCTTTATGGTACACAAAAGATAAAGCAGGAAATGAGCCTCCCTCATTGAAAACTAATGAGAAATTGTGATTTTGACTATGAGGCACTGGAAAGCAAACAATCTCTTAATGGTATTCGAAATATATCCCTCAAAATGGCAGATGTAAAATGAGTGAGAACATCCATAAATGATAATAATGATGGTGATAATAATAATAGTGAAAACTTTTAACAAACTAAAAGGACATTCCTTAACTTGATTTTTTTTTTAAGTGTCTACTAAAATCCCAGTGTTCTTAACTAGAGGCATTCTCTCTGAAGTAAGGAACAGGCCAAGGAAGCCTGTGGCCAGCAGTTCTAGTCAACATTGTATTGGAGATCCTTCTAGCATAGTAAGAAAAATAAATAAAATCTGCAAAGATTGGGAACAAAAGGTCCTTTCTCACAGTCAATCTGATTGCCCACAAAGAAAACTCAAGGGATAATTTATAAATAAGTAGAATTAATAAGTGGGTCCCACCCTACTATTCAATATCAAAAACAATATGCCAATATCAATTGGCTTTCCATGTCTAATTCATTTAGCCAACAGATATTTATTTAGCACTTACTACATGCCACTGTTCTAGGTGCTTATCATATATCAATGAATAAAATGGGCAGAGCCCTTCCTTCTCGAGCTTACCAGCCAGAGCCCCTTAAAAAATGTAATCGAGATGACTGGGAGCAGGAAGACTAGATGGTCAGCAAAGGCTTGGAAACTCGTAAACATTAGGGCTCTGATCCTGGTGGTTTGCTGCATTACATTATTTATCAAAATGTGTACCGACCGGCTCTTATAGCATCAAAGACCAAGTGGGGCGGAAAGAACATATAAGAGCCAAGTTTAGCCTGTGTTTAGCAGATAAAATTTTTTTTCTTTTTTAAGAAATCATACTCCTAAAATTTAATCTGGCTTCAATAATATCAACTATTAAGCAATCTATATTCAAGTTTCACTAGTTATCTTATTAAAATTCTTTAGAGCTGACTTTTAAAAATCCAGAATCCCATTAATGCTCATATGTTCAATGGTTAGTTATATTGCCTTAGTCTCCTTTGATCTGGAACAATCCTTCACTTGTATCCAAGGCCCTCGCTCCTATCAGTCAGCCCACTCACTGAGTTGTCCTTCCTGGGTTCTGGTAACTGTTCCTGCCTCAAGCCCACTGTTTCTAACTCTGGAATAGTGATTATTGATTGTTGATGCTCCTAAACCTTGTTCATATCTTCCTAAGAAGTCCCATCATTAAGATCTCCTGAAATGACCTAGATTTTCCTGTCAAGGCCCTGACCAACACAGGGAAAGAATACAGAGAGAGCTGGATCCCAAGGGTGAGCACCAGAGACAGTCAATAGGTTGGGAAGAAGAACAGGAAAAAGCAAAGAACACCAAGAAGGAGCAATCAGGGAGGTAGGAGAAAACTCAAGAAAGTTTTCTTTCTAGACACCAAGAGAAGAGAACATTTTAGGAAGAATGACCAACTTCCTCAGTGGTGTTGATAAGTCATGTGAAATGAGGACTGATTGAGGATGTGCCGTTGGTTTGGCAACATGGAAGTCATTGCTTTGGCAAGAGCAACTTCAGTGGAATTCTGCTGGAATGTGTTCACGTATAGTGGTCACAGAGAGAAAATGAGGGCAGATTCTGCTCATACCTTCCTGATGGCAATAGGTAATCATAGTTTTGGAAAAATTAGATATAAATCTGTACTTAAGCCATGTTTTTAATCAGCACAGCATTATACTCCCAAATAATGACAGTCATCATTAAACGAGCACTAAGAGCCATACTCAGGACCAGGTGCTTTGCATATATATTTTTTAATCTTCAAATAATCCCATGAGACAGAGTTATTATTTCCATTGAACTAGAACTATAAAGGGTATGTCAGTAATCCAGAGAGGAAGATATGTCCGCTGTCATTGGAATTTACACTCTGGTGGCAGGGTTCAAATGCAGGACCGTGACACAGAGAAGCTACATCGTTTGTCCAAGTTCAGAAAGCTAGAAAGTAGAAGAGCTGGAATGTAAATAAAACCCTGTTCTTGCCAACATTTTTTGACTTTGAATTAGCAAACAAATGAATTTACATTTAAAAAGGTTGTTCAAAAGAATCAAGGAGGACTTGCAATTATCCATATGATAAAACCAAACCAGGAGCTTGCTGCATTTGAACCTCAGAAGCATTGTGAACACACATGCTCACACACACACAGGCTTTCACACACGTTTGTCTGGGAAGGAAGGGGAGGTTGTCTTCGTTTTGTGTGTGTGTCTTTGGGCAAGTCAGAGGAAAGAGTAGATCTCTAGAAGAAAGTATACGAAAGCACCGTTTTTTAAAGCTGAAAAGCCCTGTTTTGGTGTCTAGAGGCAATAGTTATAAAACCCATGACTCTAGGATTTCCCCAATCCCTCCTTGAAACAAAGCCTAAGGAGTTAGCCACTGAAGACCAGGGCAAGAGGGGGGTCCATTTGCTGCACAGGGTGGAGGCACAGGCTTGCTGGTGTGGACTGCAAGTCTCTTTGTGAGGCAAAACAGCAGGGAAGTGACAAATGGCCTTTAAATTCCATTTTCATGATTTAGAAAGTCTCAATGCTCCCTTTATTTTTAATCTTCTGGGTGGATATCTCTGTTAAATAGACAGTAATGCCTGATTGGGCTTCAACTAATCAACGCTAGAGGTTTCTGATTCCACCCAATATGTTAGAAGGAACACACTTTTCTAAGTTGATTACCAGGCTTTGGATATACTGTACATCCTGCTGCCTTATGGCTTTTATTTCTAATCTCTGTGAGCTCTGTATGCTCAGAGAGAAGCTTTCAAAATCATTTATCTTAAGCTTTCCAGCTGCTGCCTCTCAGTGTGTTCGTCCAGCCAGAAGATGAAATTCTGGGTTCTAAGCCTTCAGCTAGCTGTGCAATACAGCCATCCTAATAGAATTTTCAGAGTTTTGTACTTCCTAGAAGGGGGAGAAGAAAGGGACCCTTCGTTGTTGACCACTGTGGTGTACCAGATGCTCTAACTGACATCTTACACGTATTAATCACCGTTTGTTAACTCTGTTTCATGGACAAGAAAACACACATGTGGGAGGTCCAATGAGTAGGAAGCAATGGTAAGATTTGTTTAGATTATCAGTTCCTTTAATCAGATAAATAGTTTTGCATTATCTGATAGTTGTATATGCCAGAGATTGCTAGTTTTCCCCTAGTAACCATTTCCTCTTCTTTCTCAATTTTAGCTGAACAAGTGGTTTCCCAGAATCAAGGTCACGTTTTCCAGCCTTCCTGACAACATGGTGTAGTCATGTAACAGAGTTCTGATAACTGGGAGGTAAGTGGAAATGGTGTGAGCTCCTTCTAGGTTGCTCCATTAAACTAAAAGGGCTTCCATTGGTCTATATGTCTGTATTTATGACAGCACCATACTACGCTGACTGCTATAGCTTCATAATATATTTTGGATCAGGAGTGTGATGTCTCCAGCTTTGTTCTTCTTTCTTAGGATCAATTTGACTATTTGTGGTCTTTTGTGGTTCCACATAAATTGTAGAATTGTTTTTCCTATTCCTGCAAAATGTCTTTGGAATTTTGATAGGAATTGCTTTGAATCTATGGATAGCTTTGGGTAGCATGGACATCTTACAATACTAAGCCTTCCTGTCCGTGAACACAAGATGGGTTTTCCATTTGTTTCTGTCTCATTTAATTTCTTTCATCAGTGTTTTGTAGTTTTTAGCATATCTCACCTCGTTGGTTAACTTTATTACTATGCAATAGAACAGAGAGCCCAGAAATAAACCCATGCATATGTGGTCAACTAATTTTCAACAACAGAAAATACACCGGGGAGAAGAATAGGCTCTTCAACAAGTAGTGTTGGAAAAACTTTATATCCAAATGTACCAGAATGAAATTGAATCTGTACCTTATACCATACATAAAAGTCAACTCAAAATGGATTAAAGACTTCAACATGAGACCCAAAACTATAAAACTCTGGAAAGAAAACATGGGGGAAAGCTTGATAACATCAGTTTTGGCAATGATTTCATGAATATGACACCAAAAAGGACAGGCAACAAAAACAAAAATAAACACATGGGACCACATCAAACTGAAAAGCTTCTCTACAACAAAGAAAACAATCAAGAAAGTGAAAAGACAACCTAATGGGAGAAAATATTTGCAAACCATATATCTGGTAAGGGATTAATATCCAAATTATGTAAAGAACTCATCAACTCAATGGCAAGAAAACAAGTGATCCTATTTTTAAATTATATCCATCCCTCATTAGACCATATATCTCTTCTGCTGTGTCTGGAGCTTTGACCAGGTTCTATCTACCCTGTGGCACCCTCAAAATTCTGGAACTCCCACAAAATGGCATTCACTTGCCTTATTAGTTAACTTCCAGGTGAGAAGCGAATCACGGTGATTTCTTCCAGTCCACTGTTTGCTCCCTTCCCGAATAGCAAATAATAAAAGGGTAGTCCTAGGCATTGGCGCTTTTTCAGTGCTTGTTGAAAAAGAGGCAATACATTCAGGAAAATGTCTTCCTTTCACAAAGCTGCTTCCGCTCTAAGGGGTCTATTTCACCCCCCGCCCAACCTGACCATTCCTCTGTGGTGTAATCAGAATGCCACAAGCTATTCCTAGATAGGAATGTGTGCCTCTGAGGGAGAGGTCAGGCTTTTGATGCAGCTCTTGATTCACTGAGTGTCCACACCAAGCCAAGCAGCAAACAGATCATCATTCCAACCCAAGGACCACACTACAGTTTTATTAAAATACAATAGACTCATACCAGAAATATAGGACCCATACCAACATCCTGAAATCACACAGCTACCTGTTGTTTCTGAAAGCAAGTTGCCTTCTCCATCACTCTTCCTAATGTTCCCTTCACAAGCTGTGAAATTTTGCCCCTAGGATTGACTTCCCATCCCTTGAATGATGCTGGGCTTTCAAAATTCCCTGCACTCTATGACTTCACAAGGCCAGCCATCTGTCTTGGCTGATAAATTCTGCATTCACAAGGGATACATTAAGCCCAAGGCATTCTATTTCCAAGGACATATGCTACATTTTTTCTTTCCTTTTTTTTTTTTTGTATAAATTTTCCTAGATGAATAAAGTTGACATTTAATTCCAGCTCCATCTGGAGGATCAGGGAAACGCTGCCCTCACTGAGCGCACTTCTACTCTTCATACTGAGGAAAGTTCTCGGTTGCAGAAGTCAGTCTGGCTTGGTGGGAAGAGTATGAGTCTTAGAGCTTATAGACTTGAATTCAAATCATCCATATTTAAATTGAATTGAGTTGAATTCAAATCCTCCAGCCTACTGGCTGTGTGACTTTTGGCAAATTATTAATCCCTTCTGAGGCTTTGTTACACCTGCTATAAAATGGGGATGGAGTTAATACTACTTTGCCAAACCAGCAACAATGCCCAAATACGTAGTACTTGATATTAATTCAGTAAGTAAAGCTAGTATTCTTTATCCTGACAGAATAGAGAAGTGGTTAAGAACCTCAGCTTTTGTGCCAGGAAGACTTGGCTTAGCATTCATCCCAGTACTGTGGTTTTGGAAAATTTGTTTAACCCCCTGAGTTTGTTTCTGTGTCTAGAAAGTATTAATGAAAACTAATGCACTTCTTGTTGAGAGGATTAGAGGTGATTTCTGTAAAGCACTTTAGCACCTGGAATGTACTTAATAAATGGTAACTGTTAGTATCCTTGATGTTGCCATTATTATTATTGGATATCTTCCCAAACGCTGGCTCAGAATGCCTGTTCTCTCAGCAGAATTATCTACCCATCCAGGTCGGGCGGGAGACAACTCCGTCCGTACTTGGGGCCCATGTTTCCTTTTGGCCCACCCTGCAGCTGAATCCTGGGTGGGAGGACAAGAAAGGGTTCTCACCTCCTAGTTTTTTTAATTCTTCAAGGACCTTTGCGGCCTCTCTGAAAAATGTTTTGGTTACCGCCCCCAAACGTGTGAGCCATGGTGGAGGTTTCCTCTTCACAGGTGGGAGAATGGCCCAGGGAACCGATGAGCCTGAAGATAGGGAGGCACACAGGGCTGGAAGCCCAATGTAATTCAATGATTCCTACTTTTAAGGGAACCCGTAAAGACTTTCACTGTTACTCAGGCAGTGAGGTCTCTGCCACACAGTGCCAGCTTCTTTCAAAGTCTCTCTAAAAGTCCATTGTGATCTTCATTTTAAACCCAAGTCATGTTCAGACTGTTGTATAAAACCTAAATCACCTTCCAACAGAAGATTGTGCCAAACCCCTCCGTCTGAGTCCTTGTTACTGAACTGTTGATCTTCTTGCCCCAAAGCAGTTGTCTCCTCAATCAGTTCCTCTGCCGTTCATACTGAAAGAACAGTTGACTGAGTTTGAGTGCTCAAGACCTAAGCACAGTGAGGAGGGGAAGAGTTACCCATAAATACACATCCAATCAAATGGCTTTGCTTCACATGAAATATAGGAGATGCTAAAAGGCATCTTTAGGGGCACCTGGGTGGCTCAATTGGTTAATCATCTGACTCTTGGTTTTGGCTCAGGTCATGATCCCAGGGTCGTGAGATTAAGCCCTGCATTGGGCTCTGCGCTCAGAGTGGAGCCTGTGTAAGAGTCTCTCTCTCTCTCTCTCTCTCTCTCTCTCTGTCTTTTTGCCCCTCCCTCATCTCTCTCTCCAAAATGCATTATATATATATAATATATATATGTATATATATTATATATATATAAGTTACACACACACACAAATAAAAAATAAAAGGCATCTTTTATAAGAGATTGGGAAAGAACTACACTCACATTTCCATAGCCACTCGCGGCCAAAGCCAACCCTATGTCCAACTAAAAGGAGTAGAAATAAGGAGAAATTGCACTGAAAGGACTGAAAATTAAATTACTTAGAAAGCATGTACCTTGTATTGAAACAGGATTTTATGACTGTGCTATATTTTTCCACTTATCAATACAATTTTATTTTATTCTATTTTTTAAATTTCATTTTATTCTAAATTCACTGTAGTTAACATACACCGTTGCATTAGTCTCAGGTGTACAATATAGTGATTCAACACCCCCATCCCCCACCCACCTCCCCTCTGGGAACCATCGGTTTGTTCTTTGTCAATACAATTTTAAATGATATCTGTAATCATGTCTCGAGAACCTTCAGCATTGGGGTTTCCACAAGAGAGTACTCATATAAGAAAGAGATAAAAACAAAAACAGGCAAGAGGGTGGCTCCCCGGCGTGGCCATCATGGTAGTGGTAAAGGAGGGGAGCCTTCCAGAAAGTATCCAGTGTTCAAGGATTAATGCCTCAGGGTGATTATGAGAATGTGACTGTGATAAACAGTTCACAATATCCATATGTGGGTATGATAAATCTGTAAATCTGAATTATATGATAACAATTTATACATATACACAATAATCTATATTATGTAATGCACATATATACTTATAATACATATTATGTGACTTATATATAATAATCATATATACATATAAATAATATATATCTGGCTTTCATGTGCAGTAGTGAAGCTGAGGCAAATTTTTCTTAGCACTGACACCCAGCCCTGGCAACCTAATTAATAATCAATACTTTATTAGGCAGTTGTGATTTCATAGGCAGTATCTATTTCACTCTTCAAACTTGAGCATCCATTAAAATACATTTAAAAAACCAATACTGGGAACATTTGTTATTAATTTTTAATTTAATACATAATACACTGATTTTATCTAGGTCATATATATCTCCATCTTTTTAAATTCTCTTATTTGAATCATTACCCTTTGCTTTCTTTAATTATCAGAGAGCAAATGTGGTTTCTAGCAATCTCTGTAACTCTGGCATCCCATCCCCACCCCACTCGCACCAGCCAAAACAAATCTACTCTGGAACTTATTTTTCGTATTCTCAGTTAAACTTCATGGAAAAAATAAATCTGATCAAGTCATCCTGTAATGGCTGTTGCTAAAGATGCTTACAGCAATGAACAGAAGAATTTTGAGAAACAAATTATCACTCCAAATACCTGTAGCGTACACATGAAACATTTTTGAAAATCGATTATCTATCATAGGCCACATAGCAAATCACAAGAAATTCCTCAGTAAATTCTGGTGGAATTGAGTTCCAGTGAGCAACTAGACAAGGCATCCTTATATTGATTGGATTCTCCTCGTTCACATTGTGGAGGCCACTCTCCTACCCCCTGGATCCCATCCCAAATAAACCATCTGCTCACAGGTCTTGGTTGCAGGCTTTGTTTTCAGAGGGAACCAAACCTAGAATAAGCTCTTTCTTTGGTACTTTTTGTGCCCATCCTGCTCAGTTTGGACTTTGCTCTTAGCAGTTTGTCCTCAGCCCATAGATTTGTCCTGCAAGGGAGCTGTCATTTGTTAGTTCTGAGGGTTCCCAGGGCCCAATCCAGTCTAGCAGTCACCTGTAATTTGAAGGTTACAAAATGCTGTCCAAGTTTTTCTGTTCTCAGACCAGTCAATTGCACTTTCCTCTGAAAATGTGTTAGCAGTTTTGAGGGGTTTAGCTCTGAGATCTGCCAGAAACCCCTTTGCTTTCCCTCCCTTTTCACCTTTGTAGTTGCTGATACCAAAAGGTTTGGTAATTCTACATAATTCATGCCAACCCACTTGTATTTAAGTGTTATTTTGAATACTCTCTCACTTGGCTTTCCCTGTATATGTTGTGTGTTCATTTGGTTTTGGTCTCCTAAATGGCATTTTGTGTCATTCCCTTCTGTTCCTCAGCCACACAGTGTAGAAAAGATATATTTAGTAAATGACCTACAAAAGTAAATAATTGAAAAAACAAACAATAATAACAGTCATCACTTTGGAAGACACACTAAAATAAGTCGTGGATGAATCAGGATAAATGTTAAAATGTAAACGTGAGAAGAAATAGTAGGTAATTATATCTTATTTATAAAGAAGAAATTGTTTTTCTCAGCTTAAAACCCTGCAATGCAAAGGAAAGCATGATAGTCTCACCCTTATAAAAATTTCAAAACCCGATGTGAAAGATTGACAAATTAAACAATAAACAACAAGCAAGAAAAATACAGTTAATATGGCAGGCAAAGTTTAATATTTTTAATATATAAATGCTATGAAATCAATCAGTGTGGATGATATAAAAACCTATATAGAAAAATGGACAGAAGGCATACACATGTAATTTGTAGTAAACAAAATAAAAATGACTAATAAACACATGAGTAATTTTCAAGGTATCTAGTGAGCCCAAAAAATGCAAATTAAAATAATGGTATATTGTCTTTTTCCCCAAAGTTGCCAATATCTTAAAACCAGGTAATGTCTTTTCCTAGCAAGGATGCCGGAGAACTGGCATTTTCAAGGATTGCTGTTGAGAATTAAATTGATAACAATATTTCTGGAAGGCAATTTGGCAATATGCAATAAAGGGTTAAAAAATGTTATGCCTGAGTAGTTAAGCTTTTAGGAATCTATCTTAACGACTGCAAAAGCAGACAAATATTTGTCACACAAATGTTCCTATCAATGCCATTTACAATAACAGAACATTGAAATTATCTATCCAAAATACAGTATTTTGTAGTCACTAAAATATATTGTCTGAAGGATAATTATACATATATATCCAAATATCATAAATATATTATCAAAAGACTCAAAGTAATATACCTTCCTTTTATTTGGGTTGTGTGGTTACATGTGGGTGTTGTTGTCTTTTCCCTATACTTTTTCCTATTTTTCAAGTTCTTTAATACGAGTAAGTGTTGCTTTAATTATAAAGTAAAGTAAACCATCAGAATGTTACTCGGCAAATACAGAATAAGAGCACAAGTAGGTAGTACATGAACGTATGTGATAGTTGCAAATTATCGGCCACCAGCACATCATCCTTCTCATTACGAGGATGATCCTGCCTTCACAGAATAGATTCATTTACTCATCATGACATCCTCTACCCTGGAAATGTACTAGAAAGTACTTACTCTCCAATACACTTGCTTCTAAACTCTGAGCACCACAAGCCCTTCTCCTTGTTCTTCTTGTCAGGTCACTCTTTGTAAAGGGCATCACCAACTACTCGGTCAACCTAGCTGGATCCTAAGATATCTTTAACTTCTTGTATCTGGTCTCTACTCCCAGCCAACTGAGACCTTGGAATGCTGACTTAGATAGAACACCCAGGAAACCCAAACTGGCCTCAGATAGGGGGCCTCAGTTATGGTGGGGATAGCAAGGGGTGGTCCAAGAAATAGTAACTCAAATGGCTGGCAGACTCCAAAGGAGGAATCATGTGAAAAGACTAGACCAGTGGCTCTCTTATCATCTGTGAAATGTGTCAAAATGTAGATGCCAGCATCTCCTCACAAGAGAGGTTCATTCGAGGATGCTTCAACCAGTCACCAGTGATGTCCTTAATGCTAAATTTAGTGGACACTTTTTAATACTCATCTTGACTGAACCCTTAACAGAATTTGACACTTACCAGAAAAGCTCTGTCCACCAGGCTCCTATGGTACTCTGCTCCCCTGCTCCCCTGCTCCCCTGTTCCCCTCCTCCCCTCCTCCCCTCTCTCTGGCCAAGACTTTCAGACTTCTTTGCCAGCTCCTCCTATACTGCTCATTCTCCAAAGTGTTGATGTTCATTGAAGCTTGCATCTTTTCTTGCTTTATACACTCTCTCTGAACCCTGTTATATCTTTAATTACTCTGTACATGCCAGACAGTTCACAGATATATTTGCAGGTTTAGTTCTCTCTTCTGAGCTTTTGGCACACAGTAGTGCTAATAAATGCCTATTGAATTAATGATTGAACAAATGAAAAACACTTCCAAAATGTGTAATTACTTTGATTGTAAATGGGTAACTTCTTGGTGACATGGAAATAATCTTCATCTCAGAATCAGTATCTCCAATTCATTCTTTATATATATTCAGTAAATCCCTCACAGAGTTTGGGAATTCATATAAACTCCAATATAAAGGAGTTCTCTTGGATGATCCATCTTCATTTTGACTTGTGAGTTCTCTCACACATTGTTGTTTATCCTACAATACCTAGATTATGGTCTTAAAATACCTTTTCGACTAAAAGAGCTTAGAATTTATTGGGGGAAAATGACTGATTCCAAGTCTAGGGTAGGAACCGAGAATCATTCTATGAACCTGGAATACCAGGTATCAAGCTATCAAAGACCATGAGAGCTATGTCAAAAATATTTAGCAAACAATATGAAGAGACTCTTGCCAGCCAAAGAGAAACAGTTTGAGTTTTAAAGGGATCATTGCAATGATTAAGTCCATTAAACCAACAGGTTCATAATGACATTTTAAAAATGCAGTTGTTTACCTTCAAAGAATGATAGGAAATCAATTTATCACCTTCAAAGCTAAAAAGGAAAGATAAATATTCATCTTGTGTTTCTATATGAATTATGTCACTCAATAAGCAAATTATAAATGAGTGAAATGTCTCCAGAGTTCTACAATAAATAATTTACAAGAAGTGATAGAAATACCACTATCAAAAGTACAGATTGCTCTGGGCAGTACAGACATTTTAACAATGTTTATTCTTCCGATCCATGAGCATGGAATGCTTTTCCATCTTTTTGTATCTTCTTCAATTTCTTTCATGAGTGTTCTGTAGTTCCTTGAGTACAGATCCTTTACCTCTTTGGTTGGGTTTATTCCAAGGTATCTTATGGTTCTTGGTGCTATAGTAAATGGAATCGATTCTCTAATTTCCCTTTCTATATTTTCATTGCTAGTGTATAAGAAAGCAACTGATTTCTGTGCATTGATCTTATATCCTGCCACATTACTGATTTGCTGTATGAGTTCTAGTAGTTTGGAGGTAGAGTCTTTTGGGTTTTCCATATAAAGTATCATGTCATCTGCGAAGAGAGACTTTGACTTCTTCTTTGCCAATTTGAACACCTTTTATTTCTTTTTGTTGTCCGATTGCTGTTGCTAGGACTTCTAGTACTATGTTGAACAACAGTGGTGAGAGTAGGCATCCTTGTCATCATGTTCCTGATCTCAGTGGGAAGGCTGTCAGTTTTTCCCCCATTGAGAATGATATTAGGAGTGGGTTTTTCATAGATAGAAGGAACATTCCTCAACTTCATAAAATATATCTACTTTGAAGAGTTTTAATCAGGAATGGATGTTGTATTTTGCCAAATGCTTTTTCTGCATCAATTGAGAGGACCATGTGGTTCTTCTTTCTTCTCTTGTTGATTTGTTCTATCACATTGATCGATTTGTGAATGTTGAACCACCCTTGCATCCCAGGGATAAATCCCACCTGCTCATGGTGGATAATCTTTTTAATGTACTGTTGAATCCTAATAGCTAGGATCTTGCAGAGCGATCTATTCTTTCAGTGCCATCCCGATCAAAATTCCATCGGCATTTTTCAAAGTGTTGGAACAACCAATCCTAAAATTTGTATGGAACCAGAAAATACCACGAATTGCTAAGGAAACGTTGAAAAAGAAAAACAAAGCTGGGGGCATCACGTTGCATGATTCAAGCTTTACTACAAAGCTGTGATCACCAAGACAACATGGTACTGGCATAAAAACAGACACATAGACCAATGGAACAGAGTGGAGAGTCCAGATATGAACCCTCAACTCTATGGTCAAATAATCTTTGACAAAGCAGGAAAAAATATCCAATGGAAAAAAGACAGTCTGTTCAATAAATGGTGCTGGGAAAATTGGACAGACAACTATGTATAGAAGAATGAAACTCGACCATTCTCTCACACCACACACAAAGATAAACTCAAAATGGATGAAAGACCTCAGTGTGAGGCAGGAATCTATCCAAATCCTAGAGGAGAACATAGGCAGTAACTTCTTTGACATTGGCCACAGAAACTTCTTTCAAGACACGTCTCCAAAGGCAAAGGAAACAAAAGCAAAAATGAACTTCTGGGACTTCATCAAGATGAAAACCTTCTGTACAGCAAAGGAAACAGTCAACAAAACAAAGAGGCAACCCACAGAATGGGAGAAGATATTCACAAATGACACTACAGACAAAGGGCTGATATCCAGGAACCTATAAATTACTTCTCAAGCTCAACTCCCCACCCCCTCAAAAACAGTCAGGTCAAAAAATGGGCAGAAGGGGAGCCTGGGTGGCTCAGTGGGTTAAAGCCTCTGCTTTCGGCTCAGGTCATGATCTCAGGGTCCTGGGATCGAGGCCCGCATCGGGCTCCCTGCTCAGCAGGGAGCCTGCTTCCTCCTCTCTCTCTGCCTGCCTCTCTGCCTACTTGTAATCTCTCTCTCTCTCTGTCAAATAAATAAATAAAATCTTTTTTAAAAAAATGGGCAGAAGACATGAACAGACACTTCTCCAAAGAAGACATACAAATGGCCAACAGACACATGAAAAAATGTTCATCATCACTAGCTATCAGGGAAACTCAAATCCAAACCACACTGAGATACTGTCTTACACCAGATAGAATGACCAAAATCAACAGAACAGGAAACAACAAGTGTTGGAGAGGATGTGGAGAAAGGGGAACCCCCTTTCACTGTTGGTAGGAATGCAAGTTGGTACAGCCACTTTGGAAAACAGTGTGGAGATTCCTCAAAAAATTAAAAATAGAGCTACCCTATGACCCTGCAATTATGCTACTGCGTATTTACCCCAAAGATACAGATGTAGTGACAAGAAGGGCCACATGTACCCCAACGTTCATAGCAGCAATCTCCACAATCGCCAAACTGTGGAAAGAGCCCAGATGCCCTTCAACAGATGAATGGATAAAGAAGATGTGGTCCATATATACAATGGACTATTTACTCAGCCATCAGAAAGGATGAATACCCAACTTTCGTATCAACATGGATGGGTCTGGAGGAGATTATGCAGAGTGAAATAAGTCAAGCAGAGAAAGTCAATTATCATATGGTTTCACTTACTTATGGAATATAAGGAATAAAATGGAGGACTCTAGGGGAAGGGAAGGAAAAATGAATTGGAGAAAATCGGAGGGGGAGACGAACCATGAGAGTCTGGACTCTAAGAAACAAGCTAAGGGTTATGGAAGGGAGGGGGAAGGGGGATGGGGGATGGGGGATGGGCGAGCCTGGTGGTGGATATTAAGGAGGGCACATATTGCATGGAGCAGTGGGTGTGGTGCATAAACAATAAGTCTTGGATCACTGAAAAAAATTTTAAAAATTAAGTTTAAAAAAGGGTAAAAAAGAAATACCACTATCTCCAAATCCCAGTGAATTAAATAGATCTAGGCATTGAGCCTCAGCTGTTAACATCACACATAAAAATGACCAGACATGCCAGAGATGATGTGCCTCCTCATGATAGAACACAGTACCATCCGAAGAGCACCACTTATAAAAGGAAAAAGTTCTGGGGATCTAATGTAGAGCATAGCAATTATAGTTAATAATATGTATAATATACTTGAAAGTTGCTACTAAAGTAGATCTTAAGTGTTCTCACCACACACACACAAATAGTAATTATGTGACGTGAACTGGGTGTCCTGAAGCCAGAGTGCTAATCATTTTGTAGTATGTAAGTATCTCCAGTCAACGTGTTGGACACTGTGAGAGATGGTAACTACACTTGTGGTGAGCCTAGCATAACATATAGAGAAGTTGAATCACTATGTTGTACACCTGAAACTAATATAACATCTTGTGTCAATTATACTCAAATAAAAAAATTTTATAGGTAAAACATGTACACCTTCAAGTTACACAACGTTACATATTAATTATACCTCAATAAAGCCGGAAGGAAAAAAAAAAAGAACACAGCACCCCCTGTAGTCTTGCCATATGGATTAAACATGAGTCTGATCAAGACTTTAGATCTAACCACCAACTGGTGGGAAATACAAAGGACAGAGGGACATGCTGAATTGCATGACGATTATGCAATGAAGAACTCCACACTGTAGGTAACTCTTCAGGTCAAGTGCAACAGATAACTTTTAAGAGAAATAAAGAGATTGAGGGGGGGCGGCTAGAGATTAAGAGAGACGTGGTCATAATTTTTTAAATGGGTAAGACTAAACAATAATGTCTACTGATGTGTCTGTACAATGAAAATATTTAAATGACACAAATATTGATTACTAGATTAGTTTATATAGTCATATCTGATTAAGGGAAACAGATGTTTAGACTTGGATTGACTGCAAGGGAGGGGGTCCTGGAGTGACTGACAAAATTCTATTGCTGGACCTGCTTATTTCCCTTATAACTCATTAAGCAAACATTTGTTTGCACCTTCTTTTGCATCAGGTTTGTTTCAAAATATATGGGGTTTTTTTTTAAGTCTACATATTAGCCACTACTCTTTACTGATTCCCTATTGTGCTATTAAGACAGGCATGGGGACCATAGGATAAATGTCAAATTGAGCAATATGTTAGGTTGCATTTTTACACTGTAACTTTGAGTCTAAAACAAGTAGAAATAAAGGAGATACAAACCAGGCACGAAAAGAGTTTGGGAGTTTTCAAAAAAGAGAAAGAAAAGGACTTGGGAGTTCAGTGTGTGCTCTCTGTGATAGACCCATTCCTAAGAGCAAACTTGGTCTTTGGCCACATTATACAAAATACAAAATCTAAAACAAGAGAGGTTACGGCTGCTCTGCTTGCTGTTTGAATGGCGGTGGGCTCTGTACTTCACAGGGACACTGGCAGGCAAGCTTGCTCAGAGCAGATGGACAGAGCGGAGGTTCTCAAAACCATATTATAAACAAGGGATGAAGCAACGAAAGCTGTTTGCTCCAGAAAGACTAGTCTGAAAAACATGTGACCATTATCTTCAAACATCTGCAAAATAGCCTGTTGGAAAAGGGAACATAGTTGTTCAACCTGATCCCAATATCAGTGGGTAAAGAGACAGGGAGACAAATTCTGTCTCAAAGAATTTTCTGACCAAGTCTGAGAAAACGTGATGATTTCCTTTAAAAAGTACAAGGTTCTTGGCATTGGGATTTAGTCAAAAGTGGGATGACCACTTGGGAATGGATGATGTATATGTATTAAAAGTTTGTGCTGGGACACCTGAGTGGCTCAGAAGGTCACACATCTGCCTTCAGCTCAGGTCATGATCCCAGAATCCCAGAATTAGCCCTGCGTCACCGTGGGGCTCCCTGATCAGCAGGGAGTCTGCTTCTCCATCTGTCCCTCACCCTGCTCGTGTTCTCTCTCTCTCAAATAAAATAAATCTCAAATAAAAATCCTTTTTAAAAAAAGTTTGTGTAAAATGAAATCTATAGGTCCATTTAGCCCTGTAGGTTTTTGAATTCTTGTTATTCTGCAGAGCACAAAACCTCCCTGGGACTAGAAGCCATAGAAATAACAATGCCTCATTTATTGTCAATTCTCCCTTTGTTTCCCTACCATGATAAGAGTGAGCCTTGAGGAAAAATATATCTTTTTTGTTTTGTCATATTATGTTAAAATGCTACCACGACTCTAAGCTTGATACTACTTAATAGAAGTGAATTTGAGGAGTTGGGCTCCTGGCTAAAAACTTCTGTGTGATTGTTCGGGCCCTGCCAGAACCAGTTAGGAAGGCTTTACCAGGCAGGCCTCCTGGGGGAGGCGGCCCTGCCCACACAGCCCTGGGGCAGCCAGGCTTCCAAAGGCTCTGCAGGAAGTTGCAGTGCTTTCCCACTTCCAGCCCTCCGTCTTGCTCTCCTTCAGCCCCTAGATTAAACACGAGACAGATGACGTCTACAGATGACACATAAAACCCCAGGAGCCGTTAAACTGCAAGAGCCTTGTGTTCAGGCCTCCCTCAACAGTGAGACGCCCCCACGTCTGCATCGATCCACCCAAACCTTGCCAGAAGCACCCTTCCATGGGAAAAGGGGAACAAGGGGAGTCAGTGCTTTTTCCAAGTGGGGCCTCTTGCTTACACTAGCACAGTGAGTGATTAAAGCCTTCACTGTTTCTGTCATTTCAGCCTGTGGCTTTAGTCCACTACTCGACACCCCACAGCTCAGCTGAGCTCCTGACAGAACACACAATCATGATAATCATGCTTTCAAGATATCCGAGGTCAATTTTAGATCTAATATCACACGTCACAATGAACTATTCCTGCATTTAATAATACCTGCTTCCTTTTCAAAGATTTTATTTATTCAGAGAATGAAAGTGAGAGAGTGAGCGGGGGGGGGGCAGAAGTAGAGGATGAATCTCAAGCAGACTCCATGGGAACCTGACGTGGGGCTTGATCTCATGATCCTGAGATCATGACCTGAGCTGCTGAAATCAAGAGTCAGTTACTTAACTGACTGAGCCACCCACATACCCCAATAATCCATGCTTTAAAGCTTGTTAAACCACCTAAAAAGGCCCACTGTGGCCAATTTTATTTTTCTATTACAGTCACTATAGCCTTGATAGCTTTTCTGAAGTCTACTACCATTAGATGGAAATCTTACTATGATTAATAGCTACTTTGAGATGACTCTGTCCTTCATCTGTCTTGTCTTTTAACCTTCCCTGAGCCCCTTCCACGTGCTTCTCCTCCCATCTTTGGCAGCAGCTGCATGAGTCTCAGCTTACCTACCATTCAAGCTAGGCTCAGAATGGAGGGGAAAAAACATTATCAACCTGCCTATCACTCCTTCCTTCAAGGGAAGTATTCTTATAATCAAGGTTGTCAAGGTGATGACGGTGCTGACCACACATTAGTGCCAGGGATGGGCATGTGACCCAAGGGAGGACAATTAGAAGGCTCCAGCTCTACGGCCATAATGACAGTTTCAGAGCTTACATGCCAGGTGGAATCACAATCTTCCCAGGGATTTTTGTGCCATGGATTTGGAAAAAGTTTCTTTCTCTTCTTCTGGGATCTTGAGTGCTAAAGCCTGTAAGTTCAACTGCTTTCAATGTCCCCAACAGCCAACTGTGGAAGGAGCCAAGATGTCCTTCAACAGATGAATAGATAGAGAAGATGTTGTCCATATACACAGTGGAATATTACTCAGCCATCAGAAAGGATGAATACCTACCATTTACATTGACACGGATGGAAATGGAGGAGATTATGCTAAGTGAAATAAGTCAAGCAGAGAAAGACAATTACCATATGGTTTCACTCATATGTGGAACATAAGGAATAGCTCAGAGGATCACAGGGAAAGAGAGGGAAAACTGAACAGGAAGAAATCAGAGGGAGACAAACCATGACAGACTCTTGACTCTGGGAAACAAACTGAGGGTTGCTTGAGGGGAGGTGGGTGGGGGGTTTAGGTAACTGGGTGATGGGCATTAAGAAGGGCATGTGATGTGATGAGCACTGGATGTTATATGCAACTGATGAATTATTGAACACTACACCAAAAACTAATGATGTACTGTATGTTGGCTAATTGAATTTCAATAAACAGAAAACAAAACAAAACAGAGAAGATGTTAGTTGAAAGAAAAAAAATTCAAGCTGTTTTGAGATACCTTCCTTGATTGGAAAAAAGCTATCTGCGATGGGAAGTATAAGGCCAATACTCAAAGGAAACAGAAGAAGAAGACAGAGAAAAAAATTGAAAAATCAACTCTTTGGGTCCAAATGTACCTAAAGTGCACTTCAGTTTTGCAGTTACATGAATCAATACATTCATTTTCCTTTGATTTGAATCAGTGTGAGTTGAGTTTGTCGCTTGCAAACCAAGAATTCTGATTAATATATACAGTACATCACAGTTGTGTGTTTGTTTGACATAATGCTTTCCTGGATAATTGTGTTAATGAGACAAGATCTGAAATTAAAACTCTAAAGTGAAGATAATAGCATTCAATTAATTCTGTCACATATTCATTTATTCAATTGTCATTATGAAGGGTAAGATTTGGGAAGGTGGAGAAGAAATCATTTATAGCATAAAGCTCTGATATCTCGATTGCAAAATTCTAATCTCTATAAGATGACTATAATATAGCTATTTCTGCTTGAGAAATGAGTGGTTTCTGCCTAATTCTGAATTTCTGCCTTATTGTGTGTTCTGAATTAGTATTTCTATGAATGGGAAATATTAATTCTCATCAGAACCCTTTTGAATTCTGACAATAGTTGTGATTTATATTTGCATCTAATTACATTCCACTAAAAGGGACAAAATTGGATGTAGCAGAGACTGAATCCTGTTGAGTCCTGAAGAGGTAAGGGAGACTACAGGAATTAGCAAGAGTCTAGTGAATTTGGAAGAGGGTAGGTGTGTGAAGAGCATTATATTGTCACCATCTGAATGTAATACGAGGTACGACACTCTTGCGGGGTGTCAGCATTTCTTGGCTCTGGGTTCCCAGTAAATATAGGGCTTCTCTGACAAAATGCACACACACACACACACACACACACACACACACATCTTTACACACAACATTCACACACACATACCTTTGTACACCCATGTGCTAAGATACTCTCTCTCCCTGTCTCCATTCCTGACTCTTTAAACACCAGAAGCTACTGGCTACATTTATTATCCAAACAGTTAAAAAGTATAAAGAAGTTTCAAAAGTGCAAATGTGGCTACAGATTTACTCATTTCATCTCTCCTCTTTCATCCACTCCAGGCCTTTTAACCTCTTCAAAGCAGACACTGTATGGTTTATTAAAAACATAGGCCATCCCCCCTCCAAATTTTCAATGGCTGCTTTAGATACTTCATACAAACATCTACAATATTTTTTTTCACATGCTGAGGGAAAAAATAAGTTTTCTTTGAAGAAGCTTTATGACCGTCCTGATTCCTCCAGTTCTTGTATTAATTAATCTCCAAGCTTTTCAATAGCTTTGGTTCCAAGCATCTGCTGCATATCAGTATTACCTGAGGAGCTTTCTTGGGAATCCAGGTGGGGAGCCTCTGCTCTATAGCCTGTCACTCACAGTGTGGTCCGAGGACAAGCTATAGTGGCGTCACCTGAGAGCTTTCTAGAAATGCAATATCTCTGGCTCCCTAGCAGACATACTGAATCAAAATCTACAACAAAGATCCCCACACGATTCTGTGCACATTAGTGTCTAAGAAGCATCTACAGAACATGGTCAACAGAACTGGTCCCTCTCTTCTCCATTCCTATTATCAAAAATTCTGACTTCTACTTAATTAAGAACATTATGTAGTACACTTAAATTTGATTTATTCTTCATCTGGACCTTGCTCCAACAAAATTTAAATCCTACCAAAACTGCAAGTAAGGATAGACTTTAAACTTTGTAAAGGTCCTCTTTAATGTCTCATTCCATTTATTTTCAGAAGTATATTCCCTGTCAGCCTGTACCACTAAAGCGTCCTGAGCTTTATCTTCTTGTATTTCTTGACCTTTGCTTCCTCTGTAGGTTTTACTTCCGAGGCTATTTTATCTTAGCCGTGACATTGTCTTTCATCTTCTGCTACTAAATTTTCAAAATCTTTCCTTTGACAGACTTCCCAGGCTCTTGCCTTTCATCTTTCTGGCCAGATGTAATTTTAACTAATATGGAGACCCCATTTTCTGTAGGCTTGTGGGCTAGATGCAGTGACCTATTCCGAGTTCTAAATTTCATTTCTAGGAAATTGTCTGTCAATATCCATTTTCTGGCCGTTCCGATTTGACTTCAAAATGTCCGGATAAAGGTGATTCATCAATCACTGTGACATTTTATCTATCCACTGCCAGATGCTTGGTGTTACTCAAACCACCATCTGAGGATCCTCAGTTTTTCACCTTTCATCTGGATATTTTGATGTTGTATAGGTGCGGTAGATTGAAAATACACACAGTAAAGTGATCGACTTGTTATAAAGACACCTGTAAAGAGTAAGCAATGATAATCAGAACAAGAGGGTTGTTATGAATGAAGTCTGCCCCTATGTCTTTACTTCTCACTTCCAGAAACTTTGCTGCCACACCCTTTCAATAACATCTCCCATGATTAGACCCTGGACCAGGCCATCATCAGGAATTGTCCATTTCTGACACCCTAAAAGCTAACTTCCCACTTTCTGGTAAAAAATTGCTTATTGGTCAGACTTGTATTCCCTCATCCATGCTACTGACCTTGATTCAGGTGAAATCAACCAGAACATGAACTCAGTCTTACTGTAGTTTTCATAAGAAATCAAATTACCTAAGAATGTCATGATTTCTGAGGTCATTGCTAAAGATTTCGTGGACTCACACAGAAAGGTCACATCAGAAATGGCACAATATTAGTCTTCTCCAAAGTCCAGACCTTCCCAAGGAGGGCTCCACCCACCCCCACACTCAACAACACTAGTGTGTAAGTCAGATGGGTTGTGAATGTATTTAAAGTATTCCAGTGTCCTTATATTAGCCAAGAGGAGATGGAAAGTATTTATTAGACTTTGGTAAAGTAACCATGCTGTAGTTTCTAGTATAGCCACTAAGAGAAAACAAATAGGGGTGTTTGGGTTATGCAGTCAGTTGAGCATCCAAATCTTGGTTTTGGCTTAGGTTGTGATCTCAGAGTTGTGATCTCAGGGTCCAGAGATCAAGCCCCACCTTGGACGCCACGCTCAGCATGGAGTCTGCTTGAGATTCTCTCTTCCACTCCCTTTGCCCCTCCCCACTCATGCTCTCTTTCTCACAAATAAATAAATAAATAAATCTTCAAAAAAAGAAAAGAATAAAGTTTTATCATACAAGCCCCAATAGGGCAATAATGGACCAACCCAAGGGGGAACAGATGAATAAACTTCAGCTCCATTGCAGTTTAAGGATTTGGGTGGTAGAAACTAACCACCATGTTTAACGTGGCTTACACAGGAAAAAACTTTCCAGGCTCCAAACACCTGAAATCTATAAATGTCTCTGTGTACTCATTCTTTTTAAATATTAACCTAATTTAGGATTGTGCATTCTGAGACTATCTGGAGCTGTTAACTAGAAGCCAGGTTAAGCATACTCTTTAAAAACAATCATCTTAAGAGAGGATAGTAGATGTTACCAGGTAGTTGGGGTAAATTGGTTACCATGGTTGAGGACGAGATCCATAGCCAAGACTCCTGGCTGCTCAGTGTGGTGAAGGAACATCTAACATTGCCCCACTGGGCATGACCAGAGACTGGGCTGGGCAGAGAGATTACTGCTGCAGGGTCCAAGGCATCTTCTTCAATGTCTCTGGGTCTGTGTCCTCCTCTGTAAAATTAGTGGGGTTGACTAGGGTAACTTAAGGTCATTTTTAGTTCTAGAATGCTGTGATTCATCCTTGATTCACTGATAGATATTTTCAACTGTCCCAGTTCATTCAGAGAAGGAATTTTTTTTCCTGGTATTCATTTGTATGGGGAATTTGTCACAAAGTTCTTTATTTTTTTAAAAAAATATTTTACTTATTTATTTGATAAAGACACAGCGAGAGAGGGAACACAAGCAGGGGGAGTGGTAGAGGGAGAAGCAGACTCCCCGCTGAGCAGGGAGCCCGATGCAGGGCTCAATCCCAGGACCCTGGGATCATGGCCTGAGCGGAAGGCAGATGCTTAAAGACTGAACCACCCAGTCACCCCCACAACGTTCTTTATATAAGGCACAATGACTAATTCAATTGATAATTTGCTTACTATCATTCTGCAAAGGAGACAGAAATGCACACTTAATAAGATTTTCTTTTATCCTCCTTCTATAAAACTTAAGGTAAACTCGGTATTTCCTAAAGTGTATTCCAGCAGTCCTGCAAGATATCATTAAAATTACATTTTTAAATTAAAAAAAATTAAAATTCTGAAATAAAAATGTAATTAAAAAATTTTTAAAGAAAACATTAAAAATCTTTAAAGATAAAAAAGCTTTCAGCAATGGGAAAGTAGGAAAATTCATTATGCACCTTAGCTCACCAAAACTCTGTAAGGATAGGCAGTGAAGACTTTTTAAAAGCTGATTTTCTAAAACTTTTCATTTGCATTAAACCAATTAATATTTCATATGCACTGGACTGAATGTCTGTGTCCCCCAAAATTCATATCTTGAAATCCTAATCCCCACTGTGATGATATTGGGAGGTGGGGTCTTTGGGGGGTGTTGAGGTCATAGGGTGGAGCTCTCATGAATGGAATTTGTGTCCTCACAGATGGGACTCCAGAGAGTTCTCTCCCACTTTTCTGACCACATGAGTAAAGCATGAGAAGGTAGTAGTCTGCAACCTTGAAGAGGGCTCTCACAGGAGCCAGACAATGCCAGCACCTTGACCTTAGACTTCCAGCCCTGAGGACTGTGAGAAATAAACTTGTGTTGTTCACAAGCCCCCCAGCCTACCTTCTATGAACTATGACAGAATATAACCAGCGTTCAGAAGAAGTTGCTTTAGAAAACGCTAATGCTCCATTTCTCTTTTTTTACTTCTAGCAAAATGTTCAAGAGATTTAACTACGAACGTTGCCTCCACCTCTTCATCTCTCCCCTAGTGGGGCTTTTGGTTTCTCCACTCCAGTGAAACAACTCTGATCAACATTAGTAACCCTCCTATTCTCCCCCCCCTCGGGACTCACGTTTGTCCCCTTCCTCCTCAGCCTATCAACTGAGTTCAGCAGATGCTGCTCCTCCCTGCATTCTGGAAGTTTCCCTTCTATGGCATTTGTCTCTTGTGCTTTCTATCCTCCTCTTTCATTGCTGCCCTACCTTTCTACCTCCTCTTCTGTTTTGTCCACCAGACTTCCAAATGGGGTGTTCCTCTCTGCACCCCGCCTTCCCATCCCTGACCCCCGCCGACTCTCTCGTGGGTCATCTTTTACTTCTCCACAGTGTTAAATGCCATCTTTGGGCTCATGGCTCCACAATGTTATCTCACTCAGCCCCTTGGTCCTATCTAACTCCCCCTTTCTCACTATGCCTCTTGAACACACTTCACTCCTTCCTACCTTAGGGACTTTAGACTTGCTTCCTCTAAGCACCCCGCCAATCATTTGCAATCATGGACCTTGTTTATTGTCTTTTTAGTACTTGGTACAAGGGATCAATATTTTGCTTATTTATTTGTTACTTTGTTATTTGTCTCCTGCCTTAGGAGACAAGCAGCTAGAGAGCAAGGCCTTAGCTGCCTATTCTCCCAAGTACCCAGCATGGTCCCAGGCACACAGCAGGTGCTGGTGCGTTTTTATTGGGTAGACGAATGTGGTTCTTTTGGTTTCTTAAGCTAGGAGAGTCCCCTCGCACTATTTGTTGGTGATCAAGTCTAGAGCAGAGAGTCTGGAACACCTCAAGAAAATGGATAGTTAACAGAGCTCTTAGATGTCTCCCTGGAAAGCTTCAAGTGTGATTGGGGAAAGAACTGGATGGGAGTCATTCCCACTTACTTCTCTGAAGAATTCATAAATGCCAATTCTGATGCAATATATTTTCCAAAAAGAGCCATAAAAATACCTCCAATTCCACATACTCTTCTTGAAATATGTCTTTGATACTCCTCCTATTGGCAGGTAGGATCTGTATTCCCTCCCCTTGAACCTGGACAGGCGTATAATTTTAGCAGTGACATCGTGTCTTGCAAGTTCCCTTGAAGAAAGAAACAAATGGAAAGAAGGCTACCTTGTGAAAGGCAATAACAGCTTTCACCTGGTTCTCCTGGAGTGCTTGCTCCTGAAACCAAGCTATTGTTCTATTAGAATGCCCAAGCAGATATGTGGAGAGGACACGTATGGATGTTCTGGGCTATTGGAAGTAACAGAGATAAAAGCCAGTATTAGCCAGCAGACATTTGAGGAAGCCTTCTAGATGACTCCAGTCTTCCAGTTATCCACCATGGCCTTTGACTCTTCCTAATTGAGGTTCCCATCATACGGCAGAGAGAAGCCATCCCCCAATCTCCCCTGTCCAGATTCCTGACCCACAAAAATCTGTGAGCATAATAAAACAGGTTTTTTGAGTCCATTGTGTTTTAGGATTTTGTTAGCAGCAGCAGTCACTGGAACAACGATATTCTTTGTTAGTTATAAAATGATCCCTAACATCTATCATTTGGACAAGTGGCAGTATCGACCCAGTTGTTTAACTGCAAACAAGGATTCTGTTTGGAGACATGAACCATTCTTTCATTTCCATGTAAAGGTAAGGTGCTGTGGTGAGGTGGGGCCAGCTCACACTGGCTTATGAGGTACACATAGCCAATCTGTACGTATCTTCCCAACCGGCCATAGCGGAAATATTTATACCATGGAAATTGGCAAGCACTACAAATTCAGGCTTTTTAGCCACCCCCCTCCAGAGAATTGGCTTACCAGTATACCACTAGAAAGGTGTTGTGCTTCAGTTTGGTTGATAATAATATTTCTGCCTGATTGCAAAAAAAAAAGTTTAAGTTTGACTTTATTGGCAGTTTTTCCTCCAAGTCTGCTCATAAGCCCGTCTGTGGCTCAGTCCGTTAATTGTCTGCCTTTGAATCAGGTCATGATTTTGGGATCCTGGGATCAAGTCCCAAATCCTTGCATCATCTTTGTCAGGCTCCCTGCTCAGTGGGGAGTCTACTTCTTTTTTTTTTTTTAAGATTTTATTTATTTATTTCACAGAGGGAGAGAGATCACAAGTAGGCCGAGAGGCAGGCAGAGAGAGAGGAGGAAGGAGGCTCCCTGCTGAGCAGAGAGCCCGATGCGGGGCTCGATCCCAGGACCCTGAGATCATGACCTGAGCCGAAGGCAGAGGCTTTAACCCACTGAGCCACCCAGGGTCCCCTGGGGAGTCTACTTCTCCCTCTCCCTCTGCCTCTTCCTCCCAGCTCATAAGCTCACCCTCTCTCTCAAATAAATAAATAGATAAAATCTTAAAAAAAATAAAAAATAAAAAAAGCCTGTCTGTGATGATCTGCTCATGAGTCTAACTAAAACTTGCAGGTCAGCTCCCCTAGTTGAATGCTCTCTGCAAGGATTTCCAGTGGGCTGTCCCATTGTCCCTGCAATGTCCTTGACACAAAGTCACAGATAGCAGTGGAGCAAGCCCAGGTGTTCTGGGAGAGGTTGAACGCCCCACGACTCCCCAGGAGAGAAGGGTTTTCCTCCCTCCACTTAATGGGCTCATAGAAAGCTCTCCTGCTAGCGACAGCTGAGCCACTCGAAGCCGGGCCAGAAAGCTCAGCACTGCTGCCATTTCAGATGGTAAGTCACCACAGGGGCCCTCCTTCCCCCCCATCTCCGCACTCCGCCTCGGTGGCTGAGGGCCACACACGTGACTGAGACAAAACACAAAAGGATGAATCAGGCCCATGAATTGAGCCTTTAATAAAGGCTTGTGGAATTGCATTATTAAGTCAAATCTCCCAGTGCGTAAGTGGTACTTTCTGGTGCCACTTTAATAAATTACATCTCTGATGTATTATTTGCATAGCTGTTAAATATCTTCGTTATTAGGATAGGAAATTGGGCAGCAAGGGACAGTACCAAGCCCTACGTTCGACTAACACAGTGGGAATGCTAGAAGTAAAACCAAGGTTTACATTAATTCAAACTAGGGTTTGAGAAGGAAATACTCTCAACTCTTATGTTATATGCCCTCACATACTCCTATCAGCAATTCTGCTTCTAACAGCTGGACCTGCAGATATGTTTATACGTGGACAAATTAACAAAGAGGTGCTATAAGGATGTTCCTTGAGATATTTTTTGGGTTCATCAACAGGTTACTAGTTTAAAATGTAGCAACCCACGGGAAACCTGGGTGGCTCAGTTGGTTAAGCATCTGACTCTTGACTTTGGCTCAGGCCATGATCTCAGGGTTCTGAGATCAAGCCTCACATTGGGCTCCACACTGGGTGGGGAGCCTGCTTAAGATTCTCCCTCTCCCTTTCCATCTGCCCCTCCAGCTCTGCTTGCACACTCTCTTTCTCTCTCTCTCTCCAAAAAAAAAAAAAAAAAGTAGCAACACCTGTAATGAAATATTAAAAGAAAAGCTTTTTTAGAAGAGGTCAGGCCTGTATATATTCATATAGGTACATCTCTGAAATACCTTCAGTGACAAAAATCAAGGAAATGCATTCTGTATATAATATTGCAAATTGGCTAAAAATTATATTCATATATGTGGGTATGTGCATAAAAAAAATGTCTGAAAGGGAGCAAGAAAAACTGTTGGAGGGAGTTGGGTTAAAAGGACAAGAAATTTGGGATGGCGAGGCACCTGGGTGGTTCAGTCAGTTAAGCATCTGCCTTCAGCTCAGGTCATGATCCTGGAGTCCCGTGATCCAGTCCCACATCAGGCTTCCCACTCAACAGAGCCAGCTTCTCCCTCTGTCCCTCACTCTGCTTGTGTTCTCTCTGTCTCTCTCTCAANTCAAAATAAAAAAAAAAAAGTTTGGGATGGAAGAGTCTGATTTTTCAATTATATAGTTTTGTTCTATTTGAAATTTTTTAGCATATGCATATAATTTAAAGCTTAAGAAATCACATACTGATTCAATAATAAGTTAATGTAACTTAGTAAAATAATTTGGGTTAAGATGCTTGAAATCCTTCTAGACAATTCTGTCCTCTTCATTTTTAATTGTGCCTGAGAAGATCTTGCAGTTATCATCTTCTGCTAATGAACCACACCCTGACAGATTCACTCTGACCCCAAGCAGCTCACTGAAACATTCTTTCAAAGAAGGTAAATCTGGGTGCCTGGGTGGCTCAGTGGGTTAAAGCCTCTGCTTTCGGCTCAGGTCATGATCTCAGCGTCCCGCATCGGGCTCTCTGCTCAGCAGGGANCTGCTTCCTCCTCCCCCTGTCTCTCTGCCTGCCTCTCTGCCTACTTGTAATCTCTCTCTCTGTGTCAAATAAATAAATAAAATCTTAAAAAAAAAAAAGATAAATCTGGTTTTTTTTTTTAAGATTTTACTTATTTATTTGAGAGAGAGAGAGAGAGAGAGCATGAACAGGGGGAAGGGTTAGAGGGAGAGGGAGAAGCAGACTCCTGGCCCAGCAGGGAACCCAACACAGGGCTCGATCCCAGGATCCTGGGATCATGACCTGAGCCAAAGGCAGACACTTAACCGACTGAGCCACCCAGGTGCCCAGATAATCTGTTTTATGTGTTTATCGTTATATCTCCCAGCACCTGGAACAGTACATTGTGCACAGTGAAGGCAAATAAACAATGAAAAAGTATAGTATGTCAGATTGTAGCTAGTGCTGTGAAGAAAATTGAGCCAAGGTGAGGAGGGATGAGGTTCAGTTTTTTAAGAGGTGATTCGGGAAAGCTTTATCAGTAAGATGCTATTTGAGTAAAGATAAAGGATTCAGAAAAGTGAGGTCCAAGACTATTGGGAGTAAGAGATTTCCCAGCATAAGAGTAGCAAGTGCAAAGGCCCTGAGGTAGGAGAGCATATCAAATAATATGCTGAATTTCTTGTAAATTTTACATTCAAATATATGAGATCATTTCAGAACTTAGCACGGAAATATGAATACAATAAATTTTATCTCTTTCATCATTTCTTTGATTCCCAGGGTTAAAGACACTAACCAAATAAATAATTTTGTTATTTTAAGCAGGTGGAGATTGTTGTTCTAAGGGAACTGGAACTGAGATTACTAGCCCAAGAGAATTGGGGTGACTCTTTTCAGAAACCCTGCATGATTCCTAAGAGCTAAAGCTGCTTATTAACAAGTTGTGTATGCAGGGAAGTTTTGCAGATGACCCTGGGCCATAAGATTCAAGCACACTTTTATGGACATTCTCCCAATAAAGACACCCGGTCCACACTCTCTGATGGAGTAATCTCTTAGTTCATATCTGGATTCAGGTTCATATTGCCTAATTCTTAATCCAGTTTGGGTCTGCAGTGCCCTGGACTGGAATCAATAAACCTCTCCATCACCTGATTCCCAGTATGCCTGATTATGAGCTGTAGCTTTGCCATCATTGCGATGATACCTGTTTCACTTTGTCAGAGCTTTCTGATTCTCAGTAACTACTTTAGGATCTTGTTCTACTTACCTGCTCATAATATTTGACACTCTTTTTTTTTTTGTAAGTATAGTTAACATACAGTGTTAGTTTTAGGCATACAACATGGTGATTCAACAATTCTGTATGTTACTCGGTGCTCACCATAAGTGTGGTCACCATCCGTACCATACAAAATTATTACAATATTATTTGCTATATTCCCTAAGCTGTGCTTTTCATCTCCATAACTTGTTTATTTTATAGCTGGGAGTTTGTACCTCTTATTCTCCTTCACCTATTTTGCCCATTCTGCCCACCCCTTCCCCTCTGGCAACCAACCACCAGTTTGTTCTCTGTATTTATGAGTCAGTTCCTAGTTTGTTGTGTGTTTGTTTTGTTTTCTAATCCCCCATATAAGTGAAATCATGTGGTATTCTGACTTATTTCACTTAGCATATTATGTCCTAGGTCCACCCATGCTGTCGCAAATGGCAAAATCTCATTCTTTATAAGGAAGAGTAATATCTCATTCTTTATATGGTTGAGTAATATACTCATGTAATATATATCACATCTTCTTTATTCAGTCATCTGTCTATGGACACTCGGGCTGCTTGCATATCTTCTTGGCTGTTGTAAATTATCTGACATTCTTGATGATGAAGCCCCTTCCCCAAACTCTACTTTGGCTTCTATAACATAGTTTTCCACTAATCTAGGATCTTTCCCAGTCTCCTTCTTCTTGTGCTCTTCCCCTAAATAGTGATGTTCCCAGGGTCTGTTTGAATCTTTTCTCTCTCTTCCTGGCATTGACTCTCAGTTAAATGCTCAGAACATTCTCCCTATATTAATCCATTGGGAGGAATGAGACAATCTCTGCCCCATCCCCACTACCATTGCTGTTGTAACTCATGAGCAATGTCACCTGCTCAGTGTTAAACAGAAAAACTAATAACACAGTGAATAATATTAACCATATATAGAAGAAAATAGAGAGATTGTGCAGAAACACAAAACTGAAGCTCTTTGTGTCTAAGCCCAGTAAACTGGCTTCGTATTTTGCTCTTCTTGAAGGAAGACTTGAATAGAAGGATGTGGTCAGCAGGTGGCCTAGAAAAAGAGCAAGACAATAGAAATCTGTCTACATGTCTAACACACAGACCAAAGGAGAGGGAGCCCTTGCTGCCTGACTGGAGAGCTCACTGCCATGGTTCATACGCTGTTTTCCCATCCCCTTAGCCCATAGTCTGCCTGAAGAAAGCAGTCCACAGCCAGGGTACTTAAGAATCTCACTTTTTGGAATGTGGGTAAGAAAGAAAAAAATAGAAATGGCACCAATATCCATGTCCCTACTTCAGCCCCTTCCCTTTTTCTGAAACTGAGTTCAGATCATTTGATCTGATCATTTGAAGAGCTAAAGAACCCCTCCATGGGTGCAGGCATAGGTTTCCTCAAACTGATTGTGGCTTACTGCAAACAGATGGTATTGGCTCTTTCAGGACCAAAGATCATCAACTTGGGACTCTCTCATTTCCAGGGAGAGCAAAATGAAGAAGTTGGGATCTGGAGATTGTTAACTCAGGAATCAGACCTCCTAGGCTCAAATCCCAGCTCAGCCACTTACTGGTTACGTGCCTTCAGCAAGTTACATGCCTCATTGTACCTCATTTTTCTGGTCTGCAAAATGGGGATAAATAGAGCATCTAACTTGCAGGGTTTTAAGCATTCAATGAGTTAATATATTTGAAGGGTGCGGAGTAGTGCCTGGCTCAGAGTTAAATTCTCAGTATCCTCCTAATGGGCAGCGAGGAGCAGGAGAAATACCACAAATCTCAGCAGTCCTATGCTCAGAACATTCATTGTACCTCTCCTAATTTCTGCTCATTAGAGCAGAGCTTGCTTCTCACTGATTCTTTTCCCCCAAGGCAATTACATCAGAAGCATGGTGGTTCTTTCTCTGGTTATTTTTTTCTAAGACCCAAGCAGAAGAGAGGAATCAAATGACTGTTCGTTCAACTGCTTTATCTTCCTCAGGGTAAGAAGTTTAATAAATTAGAACATTCTTCCAGCTGGTTCCTGTGCAGAGTACAAAGTTACCTTTCGAATTATATATTTTGAACTAAATATTGCTATTAAGTGCTGAACATTTCCACAGCCCAGTGTCTTCCTCTGGTGGTTTGCTGTTTTGTTTTTATAAGGGAGCAAAAACCATTTGTAGAAAATAATCCTCATGTGTGGGTAGAAACTGTTTCATTATTTTAACCCCAACCTCAGATTTAGTTAAGCACAAACAAAACTTTAAGAAACAGACTCAACAGTGCCTAGAAACATGTACGTGAATATTCTGGACCAGCAATTCAGTAAGAGTCATTCATCTCACTTCCCTAACTTAGATGTTATGCTCACCAAGCAGCCTTCTGATTATAATTCGTCTTACAGTAATTTGTCTTCAGGCAGAGAATGTATTTAGCAGTGAACTTAAGTCTTTGCAAGAACTTAGTAGTTTTATTTCTACTCTAAATTAATAAACTGACATGTTGGCTGTGCATCAATCCCTTGTGAGTTAGATGTATACAAAACAGCCCCTAAAACACTGGTTAATTCGGGGCCAGGGGTGGGGGAGGCACAAAGTAGAGTTCCTCATCCTCCGAAACCTCTAGAATGCTGTGGCCACACTCAATTTGATTGCCATTTCGTAAGCCCTACTGGGGATCCTCCTAGTTTACTTTATAACATCTCCATTCAGTTCTACCATAGCTACATCTCCTATGATGACCTCCATCTGTATCTGCCCAGTGGACCCTAACTGAATCCCACAGGCATTTCAAGGTCAGCATTTCTAAGACCTAATGTATAGTCTTGCCCTGCAAGCCCATTCTTCCTACTGCCCATAATGGTGTTGGGAGATCATGGAAGGGCTTTAAGCAGAGAAGTAACATGATTTTGGTTTGTGTTTCTATAAAAGTTCTCTACCTGGTATAGAGAATATATTGTTACAGGGCAGGAATGGGTACAGCAGTGCCAGTTTAGGGGGCTGTTGCTCTCATCTACGTTAGCAACCATGTTGGTCTGGACTAAGTTCTTCCTGTTGGAGAGGAAGAGAAGGGAACAATCCAAGAGACACTTACAAGGTGTACTCATGATGAGCAGATGTGACAAGGGGGACAGATGGAGGTACCAAAGATGACTCCCTGATTTCTGGTAGACAGTGGGATATATACTAAGAAATATGGAGGAAAAGCAGCAGGTTTGGGGAGGAAGATCCTAATTTCTGTTTTGGACATGTTGCATTTGACACATCTCTGAGACATCCAAAAGAGAATACCATGGAGGGAATTGAACTTAAGGTTGGAGCTCAACTGGGAGAAATGGGTCAAAGTTGCAAGTTTAGTAGTCATCATCATATTAATAGTGCTTGTATTGGTGAATATGCATGGGGTCATCAAGGGAATGAGTGAAGAAGGAGGAGAGAGACATTAGAAGAGAATTGTACTCTTCCAACTGCATTCTACTTGTATTCTTCCAATACAGAAAGTCAGATTTATCTGTAGGATTTGGCAAAGAAATCTGAGAAGTAACATCCAGAGATGTGGGAAGAGAACCAACGGGGGTGATATCAAGTGAAGGGAGTAGTCTAAGGAGGAGGGTGTGGCTGCCTGTGTGGGCTGCGGCTCAGAGGCTAAATGGAAGTTTCTACAATCTTTCTTTTGGGAAAAATTCTATCGTAGAATTGGAAAACACTTATTCAGAAACAACAACAATAACAGTAACACCTCCCTGGATAGCCATACATTATGGTGTGAAACGCAATGTAAATCCTAGTTACATATAATAAAGCAACTTTTCAAAAATGATGTATGTAGCACCAAAATAAGGAATTAAAAAGAAAACCCACATGATTGTTCATCCAGGAAGTTTATCATTGCAATGTCAGACATTTCAATGCTTCCAAATATCTCAGTGTTTGGCATCATATAAACCAAATGGGCAGAGGTTTGACAAGTTTTTTTTTTTTTCTCACGAATCATCTTGATATTTAGCACCATGTGTAAAACAACCTAAAACTTTCCATAGCACACTGACCCACATTCCCTTCTTTTTTTTAAAAAAGATTATTTGTTTGTTTCTTTGTTTATTTATTTGAAAGAGAGCACAAGCAGGGGAAGAGGCAGAGGGAAAGGGAGAAGCAGACTCCCTGCTGAGCTGGGAGCCAACATGGGGTTCAATCCCAGGACCCTGGGATCATGACCAGAGCTGAAGGCAGACGCTTAACCATCTGAGCCACCCAGGTCCCCACATTCCCCTCTTTTTAGCATAAAACCAGGGATTGCACCTTGACCCTTTTGGTTTATGCACTATTGGTTTCTTAAATCACTTAGAGCACCATTTGTCAGTGTTCCCAGACTCACAGATAAAATATCACATGTGTTTCCTCCCACCATGAAGCCAAATCCAGATAAATTTGGAGTCAGTAGCATAAACCCTCTAAGATCACCATCTCAGGCCTTGCGTGTTTCCAAGGTGATGAAGCTGTGCAGCTAGTTACTATTCCAAAGCACACAGCTAGATTCCCATCACTATGATATATTCCATTTTCTATTCAGTTTCATCCCCCCGAGAAAACTCAAGGGTTATATGGAATTGCACATTTAGACTTGCCCTTCTGTCAAACATTAATAGGATCATGGAATCATAATGCAGAGGGAGACCTGGGGAACTCATGGGATCAATCCACTCCCCTTCAGCAGGAGAACGTTTAACCTAACCCTGAGGAACTAAGAAATCCTCATATTTAAAAGCACTCCTTTCCCTTCCAGAAGAGAAGATATTACAACCTCCAGCAAACAGTTCTCAGTACTTAGCAACCACTACCCTGTGAGAATCCTGGGTGACATGTCAAAACGACCATCAAAGCAGAAGATTACTAGTCAAAGACAGAATGGGAAGAAAATGACTTAATTTACCTTGTGATGACTCAATATAAAACTTTGAATTCTGGAAAATATTATGGAAAAGTGAAAACATCAAAACAGAGCCAGTTCATAATGTAATGTTTTCACATTATATTACTCATGCCTGGAAGAGTCCAGAGGTCACTTAGGTCAACTCTTGAGAGGTTGTGAGAATTAACCACTGTCACTCATTGTACCCTTTTCCCCTGCTTCTTCCAGTAAGTAAATCTCCCAGTGGGATAAAACTTAATTATCTGAACCATTTTCTGCTCGGTTACATATTCTGCCTTGCCCATGATGAATGCTTTAATAAGACTGTAAGTCTTTTATAAAAAAAAAAGTGAATATCTTTGAGAATTTTCTGGTTTCCTCCAAGAGCTTAGAACATTCACAGCCCGTGTGTTTAGTTACCCTTGCAGCAACATTTGCAGAATGCCTACTATGTGCCAGACTCAGGATTTAATGTTAGGCAGAGAAGTGTCTGTTGTAATAACACTCAACATGTGTAAACCTTATGTTAGACATTGAAGGTAAAATGGTGAGCAGAACAGTCTGGTCTTCATGGAACTTATAATTTACAGGTGGAAAAGGGGAATGATCAAAGAGCCATAAATAGGGGGAATCCATCTAGTCAGGGAGGAAATAATTATTGACAGGTGATCTGATGACCAAGTAGATCAAGATGGGCCAGATAAGAAACCAGCATAAACAAATGCTCTGTGCTTGGAGATGTAGCGCAGTGGATCATTTGAGGAGCTAAAGAAGGCCAGTGTAGTTGGAGCACAGAGAATGCAGGGAGAATGGGGTGGCGGAGGGGCTGTGATGACACATGGCTGGAGGTTTGGTACAATTCTGGTCTCTGTCCTAAGAGCAATTGAAAGCTATTGCAATCCTTTAGGCTGTGGAGATGACACAGCAAGACTTGTCTTTCAGGAAGAGTATGATGTCTAGATGGGAGAGGTGGGAAAGAGTGTTCAGATCCATTTGGAGACTAGCATAGCAGACTAGCCTGGAGTGGAGGGAAGAAAGGACTACCATGATGGCAGTGGAGTTGGAGACAAGACAAAGATTTCGTGGCACATCTAGCAAGCAGAAATGACAGGACTTGGTGATTCATCAGTAAGTGGTTGAGGGAGAGAGAGTTTACAAGGATGACATCTAGATCTCTGGCTTGCAACTAGGACACATGATGGTACCATTCACTCGGATGAGGGATGGAGAAGAGAATCACGGCAGGGGTGAGGGTGGGGATGGTGATCATGAACTCAGTTTTATAGCACTTTAATTGGAAGTGCCTTCGAAACATTCAGAGAAAGATGTCAAAGAGATAGTAAGGTGGACAGGCCTGCCCTGGAGCTGGAGAGGTCATGGACATGTCATGTTGGGAGTCCTGTGTGCGGCAGCCAAAATCACAGACCAAGGGAGAGAATGCAAAGAAAGAGGAGAAGGGGCAACAGCCCTGAGGACTCCTGTCCCTAAAGACAGTAGGACTCCTGTCCCTAAAGACAGTAGGGAGACAAAGCAGATGTGAGCAGGGGGGCAGGAAGAAAACCAGGGCATGTGATACCATAGAAGCCAAAGGAAGAGCCTGTCCCCAGAAGAAGGGAGAAGTTACCAGAGAGGAAGGCAACAGAAACCTACCTGGAATGGAAAGGAGACAGGGATTACAAACAGAAACCATGCTTTCAAAAAAATGTGCTGTTGTGGACGAGAGGCAGATGCTGATAGAGAACATAGGGTTAAAAAGGTTGGTTTTTTTCTTTTTCAACATGAGAGAGATGAGTGTTATTTCAATGTCAATGGAGAGACCTGTGAGAAGTTGAAGATAACTGTAGATAGAAGGAGCAAGCAATAGGGAAAAATTTCTGAAAAGGCTGGAGGGGATAGGAGCCTTAGGTGAAGAGGTTTTATTTTGAAGGTAGTCATTGTGGGTGTTGACAAAGTCAGGGTCTTAGACTATAAAACACCAACAACCACGTTACCAGAGCAAGTATCCCAAAGACACTGTCCGTGGCTCCTCAAGCCTCCATCCTGAGGACCGCCGGTCTAGTCAGGGCGCCACCTACTGGTCCACTCAGCGCAGTGGCAGTCTGAGCCTGAGGCTTGGCTCAACACCCCAACACCTGGCTCAAGACCGCCCGCCCAATACGCCAACCTTCTCATTCTGTGGCTCCTGATACTTGTAAACGTACCTCACAGGGGTCCAGACGTAGTTCTGGTGAAAAAAATAAGGGGGTGGGGTGGGGACAAGGTGAGTACACCAACAGGTGTTACATAAAAGGTCCAGGAGTTGGCAGAGGTAAGGAGAAAACCCCCTCAACCTGACTTTGGGTTTGAGGAAAGTTATCTCATCATTTTCAAACTGTCTGGCCACTTTCTAACTCTTGGATACAGCTGGCAGCTGCTTATTAAAGGCAGGGGTGGGGCCCTCTGTTTGTCCACAGCACCTAGTGATGTCCCTGACCCAGAGCAGGAAGGATCCGTCTCAGGGAGTAGAAAGAAGGGAGAGAGAGAAAGAAGGCTAGAAAGGTCCATGCTGTGTGGAGGTGTTTGCCTGTATTCCGTGAGTAGGTGCTAGTGACGTAAGTTCATCAGCCGTACAGTTGGGCAGTAGTGGATCTATCCAGCCACATTTTAGGGTGGTTCCACTCAGAGGTTTGCAAATAGAAGACTTTGTGAGGCTAGGGAACAGCTCAGGAGAAGGACATGAGAGCGGGAAGGTGAAATTGGCAGAGATTTGCATCTGGGAGTTGGCAATCTGCAGTCGGAGCAGTTGGAAAATGAAGGCAGGACTCTGATGGAAACGATGATCCGGAGCAAAGACGGAGGTCATCGGTGCGTCAGGGGAAGAACCAAGATGTCTGCAACGTCCACGCCCCCGAAGGGGTGAGGGGAGCAGGAAGGGAGCCTCGGAGAAGCCAGGTTTCTGCCTTTCCCCTTTCTGTGTATTTGGTGAACTCGATTCCTTCCTTTAGCTCAACAAACATTGTCTGTCTGTCTGTCTTTCTTTCTCAACAAAAAGTAAGTTTATTTTAAAGTTTTTAATTTTAATTTCAGTTAGTTAACATACGGTGTTATGTTAGTGTCAGGTGTATGTATAATATGGTGACTCAACACTTCCACCCATCACCCGATGCTCATCACGACAGGCGTGCTCCTTAACCCCCATCGCATATTTTGCCAGCCACATCTTCTATTCTGTGAAATCTTTCCCCGTCACTTTGTCCTCTTCCCCCTCCCCTCCCACGCTGCTCAGAATGCATGGTTTCCGCACTTCCACTGGCTGTAATGGCATTTTGCACATTTCTAAACCGAACCCCACACACATCTGTCGTAACATGCATCACACTGTGTTGAGGTTTAGGGTTTACTTGCCTGGATCTCCTACTAATGACTGTCGGGGTTCAAGGCAGGGTCTCTCTCTCATGTGGACCAGATCCGGCAGGATCATCATGTCAGTGTCATTTTGAGGAGCCCATGAGTGCCTGGTGTTCATACGGAGAGGGTCAAGAGCATTTGGACAGTCAGACACAGAACTCAAGAGAGATCTGGAAGCTGACTGCAGAGCAGAAAGATAACACCCAACGCTTCCCACATGGCAGGCCCTATGTCATCCCTCTGTGTGGTAACTTCTCAGTCCTCCCAAAGCCCTTGCTATGCCTGAGATACAAACAAGGGAGCCACCCCTTGGAGAGCCTACTTGCCCCAGATCACAAACCTAGAAAGTGAAAAAAGGGACAGTTTAAAAGTGGGTAGTCTGGCCAGCATCAAGTCAGTCTTACCCATTACCTACCACCTTGCCTCCTAAATGAGACGCCTTCAAAGGCGATGTGATGGGCTAAATTGTGTGACTCCAAGTCCCTAGGCTGAAGCCCAACCCCCACTACCCCAGAAAGTGACTATATTTGGAGATAAGTTCTTTAGGGAAATCATGAAGTTAAAATGAGGCCATTAGGGTAGACCCTAATCCAATCTGTCAGGTGTCTTTAAAGAGGAAATTTGGACACACAAAGAGACACCAGGGATGTGCACACAGAGCAGAGTGACCACGTGAGGACACAGAGACAAGCCGGCCATCTGCAAGCTAAGGGAAGAGACCTCAGGGGAGACCAGACCTGCCACCACCACGATGTGGGACTGCTGGCCTCTGGAACTGTGAGAAAATAAAGTCCCGGTTGTTAAGCCACTCAGTCTGAGGGACTTTGTTATAACAGTCCCAGCACATTAATGCAGGCGGACAGAGCTGTGGAAGAGGGGGTCACTGAAGGAAAGTGCCAGAATGTGATGAGGACAGAGAGCTCAGCTGCCCAAGTCTAGACCATCAGTGTGATGACAAGTGGGTGATGTGGACACAATTCCCAGAAGGCTCAGCTAGCCTCAGTGTTCTGAGTCTAAGATTTCATTATATTCTTAAATTTCCACAGAACTTTTCCAGGAGACTTTCCTGTTCCCCTCTCACTTTTCTCCCACCTCTGGTGGTTGAAGGAGTAACCGTGGACATATTGTGGAGTGTCTGGTCTTGGAGTCCAGATCTCATGCCGGGAACCATAGGCTCAGAGTCTTGGGAAGCCTCCCAGCCGGGACCACCATCCCTGCTCCCCCTTATCCCAGCCGAGTCATTCATACTTTAATGAGATTATTTTCCAACTCAACCATTTATCCTTAGTTTCATTTATCCCTTTGCCATCTGGTCCCCTTATGCTTGCGTGTAAGGCTAGTGAATTTCTTTGTCTAAGTAGATTTGTCAATAGTTTATAATTTTTCTTGTCATGATCATAATATTTATTTTCACATCAGACAAACTCTTCTGGAGACTTGGAAGAAAGAGATTTCCACACACACCGCCACACCCCCCCCCGCCCGCCATCTCTTTTTAACCTGAAATTTTTGTTTCTGGGACACGTGGTTTTTGGGAATGAGCGAAACTTCCCAAACCAACGTATCTTGCCATTCCATTTGCTTTTGCGTACCCTAAACTGGTATTTCATTTAAAGAACTATCTTCGATTGGGCTGGCCTCTCAGCAAATGGTCCAGAAGGCTTGCACTTTTGTAAGGTGTGGCCCCGCTTCCCTCCAAACTGAATCTCAAACCCCAGGCCAATCCCATGCCCAGGAGATTTTAACTTCTGTCTTTCTCAATCTCCAATGCTTCCAGTTCTTAGTCTTCAAGCTACTTATCTTCTGGTTGTTCAAAACCCCCACCCCCTCCTAATTACTTATGACCTTCTTAATTACTAATCTCTCTCTTTCAACAGTAAAATTGTTGCTCTTTACTTACCATCACATTATTTTGAGGTTTTCCCTTTTTTTTCTTTCCTTTAGTAAAGGATGCTGATATTCCAGTCCTACCCTAATGGGCCACAGCACACCGTGCACCTGTCAGGAGCTTTGAGGAGCCATCTGAGGAAGACAAGGCTTGGTGGGAAAGCCAGGCCTGCCCTTGGGGCCTGGAACCTGATAGACTGTCGTCTCCTGACCTCCACAGCTCCATTAGGCCAGCCAGAGCCTCTGGCTTATTCCCCATGGGGTCCCTGGCCCCCAGCCACTGCCTGGTGCACAGTGAGTGCTCAATAAATAGATGAAACAGCCTCACCAGGTTTCCGTGAGGATTCAAGAGATCATGTATGTACAGCTGCTACTACAATGCCCAAAATGCAGTAAGAGCTTTAGAAACAGCTGAGAGGCACACTTCTTTGCCAGTGACATGACAGGTTCAGGTCCAGAAGCCAGGGTTTGCCTTTCCTGGCGCATGACAGCATCCTCAGTGTTCTTCCCACACTGTCCTCAGACTGATGGGAACACCTTGAAGGCAATAGGCACAGCACCTAGAGAAGACCACTGATACTCCTCTGCCCCATCTTGCTGGGGAAGGAGAGGGGGGCCTTGCACCCGGTGATTAAGGTGACCGGCGCTAAATGGCTGTAAGTCAAGCCTGGGAACCATGCAAACATTATGGGCACTATACCTTCTGGTGATTGCCGCAAGGTCGTGATGCTGATTACCTGTTAGCAGCTCTTTCACCAAATAAATAACAAATAAAGTGAAGCTCCTAAGCATTAAGGACTGAAGCCCTCATATAACGGAGATCCGTTGTTCCGAAGGACCATGATTATCATTCAAGCTTCCCTTCCCGATAACAGATGCATCACTGAGTTGCCATCAGACACTGTGCCAATGATAAATACAATACCTGAGTCCCCTGTGATTGAGGGGGCCTGAATCAATGCATCATTCTGAGGTGCAGTCCAGGTTTTTTCGTCTGGCCTGACCTTTTTCTGAATTTCTGAGAAAAACTGAAATAACTTAAGTAGCATCCATTTTCCCTGGCCCCTCCCTCCAAGGGCTGCAATTAGTTTACCATTTTTTCTCCACCTTTTTCTTGTGCCGTTCTCCTGAGGATGTGACTGGCCCGCACATTAGCCTTCCAGGTAGGTGACAGAGATCCCATGCATGGTAAATGGGCCACCAGGCTCCTCGGCTTGTGCGTTGGATGGCCTGGGGCAAGGCACTTGGACTCACTGAGGTTTAGTTTCCTCAACTGTAAAAGGAAAAGATAAACCTACTTCACCGACCTTTCCTGAGGATTCAGTGAGGTGACAAATATGAATTGTCCCTACCCAGGATCGACAAAGTAGGCTTCCTCGTGGTGGTAAGGACACTAACATGGTAGAATGCTTGTTACACCTTATCAATTTCTTCCATCTGGTTGCACCAACATTATTTGTCCTACTTTCCAAATAGGCTCTAGCAGTCTATTCATTTCCCACAGATGTCACATTTGTGTAGAAATCCCTCACTATCTTTACCATTTTGTGTTCTTCTCGCCCCCCAGCCTTCTTCCACTCTAACTGAATGCTTAGTGACCTATATCCTACCTCACATTCCCTGGTCTCTCCATCTGGAAAGCTCTCTTCACTCCTGCCTCCACCTGGGGCTGCTTCCCTTTCATTCATGAACACATTTATGGCCCCAGGTGTTGGGGATGTATCAGGGTACCAAACAGTCCCTGCTGTCGTGGAGCCCGCATTCTACAGGTAGGCATGGGGAGGGAAGAGCAGGTAATGAGTAAATAAATCTCTCATATGCCAGGGACTGGTAGAGTCATAACAAAGAGTAGAACAGGATAAGGGGATACTGGGATTTAGGGTTAGTTGGGAAGGTTTCTCTGAGGAAAGAACCATTTGAACATAGTCCTGAAGGACCAGTGGCGGGAATCTCACAGAAAGTCTTGGAGAAAGTATTCCAGGAAGAAGGAGCAGCAAGTGCAGAGGCCCTGAGGCAGAGAAGGGCTAAAATATCCCTTCCTGAGTGAGCATTCCTTGACACCCCAATTTAAATAATGTTCTCTTTCTCAGGGCACATCGTTCTTTTTGGAGTGTTTAATCTCCATTTATGTTTTATATATTAACATATGTAATTTAATTCGTCTACCCCTCTGGATTATAAGCTCCATGAAGGCAGGCATCATATCTGTTCCAGAATTCACCCTCCGTTCTGGTATTTAAATAGTTACTGAATGACTCAATCAATTTGAAGTGGTCATTAATGGCAATGTGCAGGAATTTTGCCTCATGTGAGAATTTCCTTTTAGAAATCAGTACACAGGGTGGGGAAAGGGGAATCTCCCCTGAAGAGCTGACACACTTTTTTCTTTCAGCTAATGAGCACAAATTGAGTATAATATTTCTGCTTTGCTTAGCAAGGATTTTATGCTCAGTAAGAATAATTCAGTTAAGATTTGGGGTCGGCACCTTCTCGTGTTTTTTTCTTAATGACAAGATTGTACTTGTATTCCTCTTTTATTAATTGGATTTCTCTGTGTGTAATTTAACTGAGATACGAATAAAAAAGGAGTAATAATTAGGTAGGTAAAGAAGGAAGAACAGAAGAGGGGGGAGAAGGATAGAAAAAAAATCTTTAAGATATATCTTGTCACTACTTTGCAAGTTGAAATTGGAAACAGGGCTAGCTCATGCTTTAAACGTTACGACAGTTGCCTGTGCCTAGTGCTTGACATTAGCAGGACCAATGCTAAGTATTTTTACATGCATGTTCTCATTAAATTCACAACAGGCTATTGAGTAGATACCAATAGGCTCATCTTACAGATAAGTAAATTAAGGCTCATAGAAGTTAAATAACTTGGCCTGAAAACAGAAGAAAGTAGAAATGAGTGCCTTCCAGTGGCATGGACAGGGCTGTCAGAATTAAATGTGAGTTGTTTTGATCCCGCCTCCCCTCAAGCTTCCATTCAGCCTCGCCCTACTGAGAAGAGGTGCGCCCCTCCAACAGTGATCATAACCTCACTCCAAAGCGCAGACAGGGGTCCTTTACAAACATCCATTATCCCCTTACTGCAACAGCTCCTGAATGCAGGTACATCCAATGGTCTTTATTTTTAAAGGCTTTTTTTTTTTTTTTAAATAGCAAAAGAATGCATGACCCTGATTGTAAACTGGCAAGTTGGGTGCTGGGAAGCCACTCAGACCTGCGCTAAGAAAGGCGATAATGAATTCAGTGTTGCCAATTCTTAGGGAACTATAAGAAAACACGTAGAGGTTCCCATCGGTCCCAGTAGTGCACCAGATCCCTCCTTGCTTTCACAGGGCAGCGGATATTTCCCGGTGCTGCTCCCCGCTCTGGGGCTCTGGAACCTCGGGGCAATCCCTGGGACGCAGAATTCTGGGGCTGTGGGCCCAGGGGAGAGGGGCGGCTCCTACACACTCACACGCACACCCACACACACCACACGTGGTCACAAAGCACAGACGGGCACACAGGCTCAGCGCCCGCACAGAAACACGCACCTACAAACATCCGCCTCACCCATCCACCTATATCAACACCACGACACAGGCGCACGCGACCTCACACGCCTCGTGCACTCACACCACACACGGGCGCGCAACACCCGAGCTAGCACATACTCGCGCACCCGCTCACGCCCAGCGCACACACCCCCCCTTGCGCGCGCCC
>LNAC01000143.1:3013718-3066656 GCA_002007465.1 Ailurus styani | reverse complement strand
CCTTTTTTTTTTTTTTTTTAAGTTTATTTGACAGAGATCACAAGTAGGCAGACAGGCAAGCAGAGAGAGGAGGAAGCAGGCTCCCTGCTGAGCAGAGAGCCCGATGCGGGACTCGATCCCAGGACCCTGAGATCATGACCTGAGCCGAAGGCAGAGGCTTTAACCCACTGAGCCACCCAGGTGCCCGGGAAAGCGCTCTTCTTACAGCTTAGCAGGGAAGACGGGTTTCCATTCTGGGCAAATGCACCCCCCCCTCAAGGAAAATGGAGATTTGAAATAGTTGCTTGGGCAATGTTGAGTGAGAACCCAACTGAGATTAGTGATTATAAATGTATGAAGGTCCCAGTATAGCTTGCTATCAATTTTCCTACAGCCGTGCTCAACTACTTTAGGGGCAGGTAGAGGGAGATGGTGAGGGGTCGAGATTGTCAAGGTTTGGGAGAGAGGGACTATTGCCAGGCAGGTATGAACAAAACATAGGAACAAAGGATTTGGGGGTATGCGTGGCGCTGACTATGGATCCTTTCGGCAGCCTGATCAAAGTTTCCAAGAGCATTTTGGGTTCTACTGCCAGTGGGCAGATGGGGCTGATCACTTTGAAAGTAACAGTCAAGAGAGTCAGGCTGCTGGGGTTCAACTCCGTGCCCTGAGTTTTCTTTCCTGTGGAGTGGGATGACAATAGTAGTACCCACCTCACAGGGTGGTTGTGAAAATTAAATTAGTAAAGCCTGGCATAAGTGAACCCTCAGAAAATTATTTCTCATCATACTATTAATATTGTTATGAAGAAGACTCCAAATGATAAACTTAGAGCTTTGTATAGTAAAAAATGTGTATTTCCAGGTGCACTCAAGTTCCTATGTTCTTTATACTCATTACAGTAGATGTTCTGATGTTTTTAAATGCTGTAAGAAATCCAATTATCTTTCAGAACACCTGCGAGACGATAGGACATGTCTCAATGTTATTATTTTACAGATAAGGAAATGGAGGTTCAGAGGGTACACGACTAGTGAGTGGCCTCAACTGAAGGCTGAGTCTCCATATGCTTCCCACCCAGTGAAGCTGCCTCTCCAAGAGTCACTGATTGGCAGTTAATTCTTGATTCCTACTGAGACATTTTCTTTTGCTTGAAATGCTGTCTTTGCCATCTGACCCACCTAGTACAGGAAAGGCTAAAAGCAAAATAGTATGTTCTGTGGCAATTGATGTCATTTTGAAGCTCCCCTTTTCCAAATGCCCTTGAAGGCAAGCTTTGTGCTCCTGCGTATTTTTCATTAGAAAAAACTGGCAAGCCAGCTACTGACCATGGTAAACTATCTTAAGGAACAGAATCCCTTAACAGAGGGACAGGCTGTGTTTTTGCAAACTGAAATAAAAGACAGTAAGGTGAATGTTTTTTAATGGGTGTTTCATTAGTGATGTCTCCCAGATGTGACATCTGAGCCACNATTTGACTTCTGGGCCCCTCTTTTTTTTTTTTTTTTTTTTAAAGATTTTATTTATTTATTTGATACAGAGAGAGAGATTACAAGTAGGCAGAGAGGCAGGCAGAGAGAGAGGAGGAAGCAGGCTCCCCGCGGAGCAGAGAGCCCGATGCGGGCCTCGATCCCAGGACCCTGAGATCATGACCTGAGCCGAAGGCAGGGGCTTTAACCCACTGAGCCACCCAGGCGCCCTGAGCCACTCTTTCTAATATGACCATATCTGCATTGTTTTAATTCAGAAGTTTGTCTGGCACTAATGAATCTCCACCTCCCTGTCTCCTGTCACTGAGCTTCTGAAAACATAGTCATACCATACCCTTTGGGTGACCTCCAGTTGATACTTCACTGTGATTTAGGGATAGCACACAATTCACAGATCTCAATTTTATAAGCAGGTGAATGGGAAAGAATGGGGGAATAAATTTGAAGATGGAACAGGTTTAGAGAACAGTAAAAGGGCAAATCTTGCAGAGAAGACAGGATGATCTATTAGGTACTCTATTATCTTTGTGTTCAAGGTGGAGCTAGTTAGCTCTAAATTACCATGGCATCTAAGTCAATGGACTGAGTTAGCAGATGTGGTCCATGATGCACTGAGCTGATGTTTTACAGAAACGTCAAGATCAATATTATTGAAATGCCAAGATCAATTCTTATGCCAAGATTTTCCCAGAAAAGAGAATTTAAGATGGTAGCCTATATTTATATGGGCAAGTAGGCTCCTGACAGTGGTAAACTGTCCTAAGGGCAGACACCTTTACACTTAACCCCTGTATGTATAATTGTAATTAAAAGATAGTCAAGGGACTGCGTCTAACTTTCTAGTCATTATTGGCAGAGATACCAAATATAACATTTATAAATGTGTCTACTCTGTGTGTCAGGTGTGTGAAAACATCTAATCCTTGCATCATTCTGCTTATCTGTATCATGTACCCATACATTTTTCTTCCCAAAATTCATGGATTCACCTCTCATGTTTCATTCTCAAAGAGTCGAGTGTCTTGTTCAGAGCTAGGTGGTTAAATTCTTAGGATGTAAGACCAATAAACAGGATTCACAAGATAGGTACCCTATTGCTGTTCCTTCCTATCCTAAAAAAACTGGAGATAACTTACCCCTCCAGAGAACTGTAGTCAATATATGAAATTGTTTGAACCTGTTTAAGCACAAAATTGTTTTAAGCTTTACAGTTTGTCTTTCACCAGTAGTATTTCCAGTAAATAATCTTTTGAAGTTATTTGGAATGTATTCTATGGGCTATTAAAGGGTTTGTACCTTGATTCAGTTCCTGTTTCCCCTCATCATTTTTCTAAGAAAGAGAAAGTAAATATCAAGCTGTATATATATGCAAGTATCTCATCATCGTGTGGTTTGCAAAAGTGAACAATCAGAAACAATCATATAGCAAACAAAAGGCAAATGGTTGAATAAATTATAGTAGATCACTTTAAAATTATAATTACAGGAACTATGTAGCAGCATGTTGTGATGGTGTGTAGTGAAAATAGCAGTTTAAAATTGTATCTCCGTCATTATGACAACTGGGTACAAATTACATGAACAGGACCAGAGGCTGGAAAGCAATGTGAGGTTTTAGGGGACTTTTCTTCTGTTTGATTTCCATTTTGATGTGGACAGGGATGGAAGTTGGGGTGATGGGTGAGACTGCAGAGCTGGGTAGAGACCATCATTCATGAAAAGAGGGGTTTATGTTGTGCTTGAACTTCATCCAAAGAGTGACATGATCAGATTTGTGCTTTGCAAAGATTGGCTGCCGTTTGGGGAAGGAACTGGAGCGGAGCAAGAGTGGCAGGAGACTGACCAGCTGGCAGGCTTGACCCAGGCAGTGCCTTTCGTCACAAGAAATACATATGGAGAGATGCATGGCAGGGACGTTTGCTTTGCTAGCACCTGTCCTAAAATACTACCATTACACCTTAAGATTCTCAAAATAGGTTTCACATGTAAATTTCATTCTACATTCATCTCCATCTGTATGCAGATCTTTAAAATATATGCATTTGTGAAACCCATCTGCCTCAGGAATTTTGGAAAATCCTAGCTGAAAATACAAATTTCTAATAATAAAATGAATAGAGGTGCCTGGGTGGCTCAGTCAGTTAAGCATCTGCCTTTGGCTCAGGTCATGATCCCCGGGTCCTGGGATTGACCCCCACGTTGGGTTCTCTGCTCAGCAGGGACACTTCCTCTCCCTCTGCCTGCCACTCCCCCTGCTTGTGTGCTGTTGCTGTTTTTCTCTGTGTGCGTATGTCAGATAAGTTGCCACATTTCTAAGTTTGGTCGTAGAGCTAATTTATGTCCTGCCTGGTTCCAGAAAGAATTGAATGCACCAGCTCTGGGAGTGACTGATCCCAACCTGCCTCTCTTGCATCTCCCCTTAGCCAGTGTGTGGCCGTGCTCTAACCAATTGTTCTACCTTGCAGCTCCTGCCTCACCATCACCCTACATTCCTACTTCAGGTCCACTGCTCACCTCCTGGTCTCCTCGCCAACATTATCACTTTAGTTTCCTAACCAAGAACATAAAAAAGTGGATTAGATATAAGCAGATGAAGTTTATAATACATAAAGAGATATGCAAATGTTAATAGTTGCTATTCTTTCCAGCCTTAAGATTCAGTCATTCTATAACTACTAAAACATTTCATTTGAAAAGAGAAAAACATGCTGCTTTTCTTCCATTTTGTTCCCCTACCAATAAATCAGTGCATCATTTTGTGTGAGGGATGTAGGTCATTTTAACTAGTAAGAGGCGTGCTTTTTATGATTACTTTTGAAGTTTTGTGTATACTTTTTTGGTGTGGTAACAAAGTCAATGGAGTGAGAATTGAATGATTTAAGAAAAGCGACATGAGACTAAGTAAATAAAAGGAGTGTATCTGTGGAAAATTAAACATAATTAACTACTTTATTTGCATAACCATGTCCCCTGACCACCACCTCAAAGAATAAATCCTTACGTGTCTGAGAGAATAAGTCCCTACTGAGAATGACTTTGGGACACTGAGGGAGAAAACCAAGAGCTTCTATGCCAAATATGTTGCCAGAGAGGGAAGGCTTCCCAGCCACACAAGTAGAGTAGAAACTTCGAAGAGATTAAGCATGCAGATCCTTGGCCAGATGCCCATTCTCACAGAGGCTGAGTGCCAGCGGCTGGTTTTTCAGCCTTGAAACTGATGGGTAGTTTCACCCTGGCCCTAACCCTGCCTTTTCCCTTTCCCTATCACAGCCCACATCCTGTTACTGTAATGTGCAGCAGGATTTCTTCTCAGCTGGAACTGGAATCAGTCAAACATCATTGTGCCTTTGTGTTTCCTGATGGCCAGCCAGGCCCTGCGTGTGCAAGCAAGCCCTCACAAGCCAGCGTCCCCTCACCCTGTCACCAAGGTCCATCACAGCTCTGCTTATGTCAGCAAACAAACATGTCCCCCACAATGCAGTGCTAACTCGAAGGGTGCTCATTTGCAGTGGTTTCACCTTTGGGGGGGCATCATGAACCCCTTTGAGAATGTGTTGAGAACTTTGAGCCTTCTCCCTAGAGTAATAAACTTCCATTTGAGAATTTGCGAATGAATTCAGATGTTTCAGGACCTAGCCGGTTTCCCATCTTGGAGATTCACAGAGCCCATCTGAAGGACCCCTGATTTCTATAGTGCCTTGAACGTGTTGCCTTCAAATTCAGACATGAATTTATTTTGCACGAAAGCCTTCAGCACTGTGGTTTTTAATTTGCAGCAGGTCCTTACCATGTAAATGCTACTTACCCCTGACTGTTTTTAAAATTCTACCTTGAAGAACTCATTTGGATACAGAAAAATAGTGTCTAATCCTACTAATACTCAGGTTTTGTGTTTCAGGTCTGACTACAGCCACATGTCCTCCACCAGCAGTAAGTATGGTTTAAATGTCCTTCGGCACTGGCTTCTCAATCCCATCTGTCTGGGGAACCCATGCTTTAAAGGAAGAATCACCCAAGGGTTACCTGCCAAAGTGTATGATATAGGATCCTCTGACTCTGAAAGTTGGGGTTCTTCCTGGAGAATTTAACTGTCCCTTGATTTCAGAACTAGTGATGCTACTTCTTTCCCTATGGAAATTGAGCCTAGAGGAACTAGCCTGGGTTTTGTTAGGTCAGATGCTTCTAAAACAGCTTCTCTAAATCAGAGGTAACTCATTCAGTCACCAAATGTTTTTATCAAATACCTGCTGCCTGCAGGCTAACAGCTCAGAGCACATTCATTAGACCCCTGGGTGGCCCCAGTTCATCTGTTGGGCGGGGCCCATGTCCTCCCTTGTATTTCTGCATCTGCAGGCAGATATCATAGGTGATTATCAGATATGGTTTAAAAACGGTGATTGCCAATATGTTCATAAACATACTGTAAGCATAGAAAAAGATGTCTGCATTAAATACTAATCGACAAGTAAATCTGTTCTTGGGAAATTAAGCCTTATATTTAGGAACAATTCGCAGTGTTTAAGATCACTATGTAAATGACCAAAGCCATTCAGATTAAACACCTATTTTAAAATAGCAAAAAAAAATTTCTTACAACAAAAGCCTGATTATTTGAATCCATAAATACTGATTTTTTTTTCTATCTTCCCTGTTAAACTCTCAATTCTAAATAGTACCCAAATGGAAAGACACTTAATTGGATTATTCTATTTATTGATGTTCTGGCTTAGTTTTCCTTTGCAATAAGAGGCTGTGCAGAAAGCTGTATTTCTGGAATTGTAATTTAGTGTCAAATTATATTTAGTTATTAGTATAACGGCAATGAGTAATCTCTGATCATTCTAGCCAACTGGAGACCCAACATTGCCCCTTAGTTATTAAGAACCATTAGTAATAATGAGAATAATGCTCCAGTGATTTGCATTCCCTCCCTGAAGCTTCTGCGTTCCTAAAAATCAAGGAAAGCTCTCTTGAACTCTCTCTCTATGCTGCCATTTTCATTCCACTCAGTTTTGCCCAGAAGCTACATTTCTTTAAGAATGATTTTTGTGAAATACTTGCCCAAAGCCTTTGTTCAATTTGTAGCTCTCAAATCAGTCCTCTGGGTCACAACAAAGCACCTCTCTTGTCAGCGAAACTGGTAATTTGGTTTGGGAAGCTTTCCTCTTCATTATTTTAATTGCGATCTCGGAGTTGGAATTTCTCTTGGTGCAACTGGGATCAATAGCCTTTTATTGCTCTTCCTTTTCTCTTTAAATATTTGGTGATTCCTGCATCAGTCTTCAGTGTTGTGACCTCTCGGTGAGGATGGATATGTGTTTCATATTCAAATTAGGAAACGTATTCGGCTCTAAATAATAGAGGAAAAATAATGACTTAAGTCAACATTCGTTTTCCTCTAACATTAAAAAAAAAAGAAAAAAGGCGTCGGCCATGCAAGTCTGATGTGGAAGCTCCTTTCATTGTTCTGCTTGGCTTTTGGCTTCTGTCCTTAGAGTTGCCTCAGAGTTACAAAATGGCTGCTTCGGCCACAGACATCACATCCTTGTTCTGGGCAGGAAGAAGGGGTGAGTAGGGACTGCTGGGCCCTTGGCTGTCTTTGTCTAGCATTTGCCTGGCCTGCTTCTCCTCCCAACGAGGAGCATAAACCCTGACCACACCCAGATACAGTAGAAGGCCCTGTTAGCAGTCAGTAAGGGTAACAGAGTAGACCCTTTCTGAAAAAGAAAAAAGAAAAAAAAAATTAGGTCTGAAATCTTAAATCAATCCTTTAAAACACAGGTTGGACAGTGCTACAGTCATAAAAACTATTTTCCAAGTAGATTTTTAAAACAGCATTTCCCCATAAACTACACATTCACACTCAGAGGACTGAGTAGAGAGAAGGTTAATAAGCTTACTCTCCAACCCAAATAATGCAGTTCCAGGGTCACTCCTTGTCACAACCCAGCTGTGCCAGCACCATCTACGTGACCAGCAGGAACCCACAGAGCTGACTGGTCCCAGTTCCACCTTGTGGGTCCCGTGAGCAGCTCCTTCCCCTCATTGTCATTCCCCCACCCTTGGGCAGCCTCTCTGAATGGCTTGTTTCTGAATGCTTTCTGGTTGGCAACTGAGCATTGGTTCTAACCATTCGATGTTAGGGATTGGATTTTTCTGTCCACTAGTGATTCCTGTTTAGCATTCCCACGATGCTCTTTTACCCGTTTGTCCCTGGGTTCACGGGGCCATAAGCGCTTCCTTGGGTTGAGCTAGGGTTGGAGTCTGTCCACAGCTGGAGTTCGTCACTGCTAGAGCTGACAGGAAAGCTTCCTCCCCAAGTGAACATTGCTATTTAGGTGTCTTTTTGCTTCCTCATGCTGCCTGCCCCTGATGGAAGAAGAAGGAAGGTCGTCACCTAGAGAAAGTACAAGAGCTGTGGTGTGGGAGTTAGGTCCCCTAGGTCCTAGTCCTGGTATGGAGTCTGGGAGAACATGGTGGTCCTTGGGCCTTCTGTTTTTCCTCCACCTCCTGGCTCCCAGAATCACATTCCCATTGGTTGTGTTTGATGTTACTTTCAACTCTGGGGCAAGTGGCTGAGGGGGCTTCTTTAATGGATGGTTTTGTTCTATAAATTGGGTAATTTTTTTTTTTCTGCTTGCCGTAGGTCCGTTTGCCTTTTTGAGATTGACAGGGCTGACAAGCTTTTCCCTTATGTTTTCTGCAAAGCCAAATACACTGTTAACACTCAGATCTCAATAAATCATAATATTTCCTAAGAAAGATGAATTGAATTTATACTCTCGGAATTTTAGGTGGTTTTTCCAGAAACCTGGGTAGAAGATCATCAAGGCACTGTGTACAATTTGCATTCGTAAGTGGTTTAAATAAAAAGGAGAAGTTTTATAAACAGGATAAAAGAAAAACAATAATCATGCCAGGGGGAGAAAATCAACTGTGCCACGTAATGATAAATTTCCATCGCGTATGATTGAATATTCTCATTCAAGTAAAGATTATAATCATACTTGGAGAATTTCTCTTAGAAGATGCTGGGAGCTGAAAAATGATATTTTTAGGACAGTGTCACATTTCTTGAGGATCTCTAGCCCCGGGATAATGCCAGTAGGAGGGGGGTCAAAGAATTAACTAGTTCTCTTTATTGGAGACTGTTCCTCTATTTGCCCTCCTAATTTGTGACTTAAAACTGCACCTTCTTGAAACTCTGGTACAGTCGTTAATTCTTTACCTGGCCCTTACAGATGGCCAGCGGCAGCGGGAATGCCTTGCAGTTTTGTGCCCCTTCATACTTTTCAAAATGCAAATGATAAAAGCGAGTCACAGTGATACAGGAGCCTTTGGCAATGCCCTGAGGAATTCCCCATCTCTGAAATTATGGAGAAATGGCCATGAACAGTGTGTGCTGCTGATTCAGGCCCAGGACCACATACCAAGCTGTGCAAAATAGGGACACCTCCTAGGTGGGTGGGAGTCATGGAATCTGTTCTCTCACCCACCCAGGCCTCAGATTCCTGCCGTCGCCTTGTTTCCCAGGCTTGCTTTTCCTAGCTTCCTGCTCTTTCTTCCAGTGACTCGGGTAGCTTCCTCGTGTCCTGCCTGCATTCTCCTTGCTGCTCGGGCCAGGCTGTAGGGCCAGTGGAGTTCTGTCCCCTCAGCTTTCCTGGGGCCACCATGTCTGTGACCTGCCCTTCAGGGCATCCCTGAGCAGGCCCAGCTGATGGCTGTGGGCCCCTGGGCACGCTCTCTTCTTGAGAGAAAGGGGTCAAGTGGATTGCAGGTGTTTTTCAAATAGGAAAGTCAGGTGTCTTAGTTAACTGCAAGGCCTTGTGGCTGGTCTCGAGTCACCACAGGGGTTGATGGGTCCTGCCTCACTGCTGTGTGTGAGGACCTCTCATCCCTGTCCAAGGCTGCCTTGTCTCAGAGGTGCATCTTTCCACATAAATGCCATCTTCCCCCCTTCATTTCTCCACAGTTTAATTTCCTTGATGGTTTAGGATATCGAAGCATCGTATGTTTTTAATTTTATCTTTGGCCACATCTGAGCCTCCCCTCAGTGTGGAAGGAAAAGTAAGCTCCTTGTGAGCTTATTAATTATTATCTAATTGATAAAAGTAAGGAGCTTTGAAAGCAACCCTTCGAAAAGGTATGACTGCGTTCTGTATATCTCGTTGCTGATGGGGAATATTTAAATAAAAATAACCCCTGTCTCTATATCCAAGAGCCAAATTCAGACGGGATAATGAAATACTCATTATTTTCTTTCTGTTTTCATGAAAGGAGATAACTTATTGACAGATTGACGTTTTAAGGCCAGTTGTCTAAATAAGGAAGGTCAAATCTTGGAAGAGGTGGTAGTAGCCAATTTAACTTTGATCTGTTTGTAAATTTCATAGTTTTTTTTCTTCTGTACACAATACTTTCCCCATTATGATTTTTGGAGTAAATGTTCTTTTAGGGTCTCAGTTCATAAGATCTAGGCAAAACCCAGATCTACTCATTAACCTTTATGGAGAACAATTTTAGCCATTGGCTATGTATAATTCTGTGACCAGTATGTAGTTGGTAATGGACACAGATTTGCAAAAAAACCAAAATACCCACCTATCCATCCTCAGCTTCACACACCTATTGAAGTTAAAACATCACAAGAAAGGTCGCCGGTTTTCTCTAACTTAGAATACAGCCTTTTAGGCAAAGTTAGTTATGGTAATATGGTCTGTGAGGTGGATCGTACGAATCTTAAGTAGCTCAGTTCAGGCCTGTCACTGCTGATACCCATTTCCTACTTCCTCAGTGTCCAAAGGGCTCCTTAGTGATACTAAAGATGTTTGATATACTTTCACAAACCCAACAGTTGACATAAAACAAATCAAAGCCTAGGGGAAACTCTAATTTCCAAGTGGAGGAAAATCAGGGTTTTAAATCTCCACTTGGTCACTCCACTGAGCCAGGAGCACTTAATTTTCCTGCATCCAGCAAAGGAACCCCAAATAAGAACGATTTCCATTTTTAGTATGTTTAAGCGTGTTCTGGCACAACAGTCATGTACGTGTGCAGAGCTGCTCTCAAAAGAGATTCAGGGTGACCTGCACGGCTGCAATGAATCGGCTGCCTTAGGTAGGCTCTCTGTGAGTGGCCTTGTGTTAGACCATGGTGTCCCTGATAACACAGTGTGCCTTCATATGTGGCCGCAGCTGCAGAGACCAACCAGAAATCATTAAGATGTTTTGCACGTGGAAAAATCAGACTGATTTCCTTGTCCATTCTGCCTTCCTCTGTGGCTCTGCCTTCCGCAGTGACCATAGGATTAAAGTTTTTACTCAGAAGTCCCTATCATGCTCCCTGGCAATAGGTATCTGGTATACCTACTCCCTGGTACAGCTGGTTTTCTGATCGCTATGTGGGAAAGAACCCTCGAGGCTTCTTCCCTCCTCCTTGGAAAGCACTGACCTCACTCCAGCTTGCCCTGACTATTGGAGAGAGGGCCTTGGTGGTGGTGGCTCTTCCCATGCCCCCAAGCACTGAGGCTTTTTGTGGCAAGTATGGGTTCAGGTTTGAGACACCATGTTCCTGGACTTTCCTCCTCGAGCTGGAGCCACATAGCATGTAGCTTGTAGGTAACGCTAATAAAAAGGCCACAGTTGTGGGTGTGTCATTTGTTTGGCAAGTCTGGGTCTTAAAGCCACTTGGGTAGAGGCTGAGCCACAGCCTGAGAGCCACAGAATGCTAGCTGGTGCAGTGTAGGGTCCACTTACTCTGCATTTTGTCAGCTGCCCAGAAAATATTCTTGGCCTGGCAGAGCACATAAGTCACCAAACTGGAAAACTTGCTCAGAGTATGGTCTATAGACCTCTGTATCAGCATCACCCTGGAGCTTGTTAGAAATGCAGAATTCTAGGCCCCATCCCAGACCTCCTGAGTCATGTGAGTTGTTTGTACTGTAATGTTGAAGAGCACTAATCTAGCTCATCTCCCCAATCAGCAAGATTGCTCTTAAATCCCTAGTAGATACGGTCTATCCAAATTTCTTTTAGATTCTAATTTTTAAGGGCATAATCTGTAGGCCCTAGGACTTGCATAATGTCTACATGAGAAAAAGTCACTTGACAAATATTTAAATTATGAATTATTGATCATTTGAAAGAAGAAAATTGTGTTCCTCTACTGAGAGGTTTATTTGAAAACGTGGAATTTGTTCTTTATCAGGCAAGCTAGAGGTGTGGGTTTGGGATTTTTTTGAAACGCAGGCTACAGCCTTATCTGTAAGATCACAGAGTAGTAAATGAAGCCCAAGATGAATGAGCTGAAAGCTAGTGTACCTCGACAGTTATTTGACAGTGTGGATTCTGTATGGCCAAAATCCTCTGTACAGGAACCTGAAAGGCTGAGCAATATTGGTATTTGGCGGTTGATAAAAAAGCAATAACCAAAGATACACATCAGGAAATCAAAGGGTGAAAACAGTATACCACACAGACAGCTCCTTTGCTGCTATTACACTGGCATCCATTCCCCCAAAAATATGGTATAGTCCTACTGACTCCAAAGATAAGTTTTAATTATGTGATTTCAACTACATAGAGACTGTCAATTTCTGTCCAGGATATGAAAGAAAAATGAAGGAAGACTTCTCATAATCACATTTTCCCTGAGAAGCTGACATGATGCTTCAGGGAGCTGGTCTACCAGGGTCATCCGGACACTCCGCCGACCCCCAGCTCCCCACCACCAAGGGAACGACCACAAGTGAATAGCTTCCATCCCACATTCCTGACATGCTTGGTGTTTTTCCCAATTTTAAAATAATAATTATTACTCAAATAATACTTAGTCATTGTCAAAAAATCAGAAAATACGGATTAGCCAAAAGAAGAAAACTCAGATTCCTGCAATCTAGAAATGATCAGTATCATAATTCAGTGTCTGCCTTTATTGATTTTTTTCTGAGCACCTCTATTACTATAGATATATATTATTAGCAAAAATAATATTGTATAGTTTAATAGTCCCATTTTCTAATTAAGCATTTGTGAACTTCTTTGATATCAGTAAACTTCTATAGTAGTTTGAATATACGGTATTCCATTAAATTTCTGTATATTCACCAGAGCCCTGTTGTTGGTACTATAGGTTACATTCACTTTTTTACTATTATAAACAGCATTGCCAGGATTATTTTTATAGTAAGTCCTTGTGTGTATATCCTTCATTATTTCCTTAGGATAAATTCCTTCAAGTGGAATCGTGAGGTAAAACGGGTTGTTTACTTTTTAAAGCTTCTGATGCTCCTGCCAGGTCATTCCCTAAAGGTACCATTTCACTCTCCCACCGGCATGGATGAGAGCACCAGGCTCTCATAAAAGTGGTGATTTTTGTGAATGAAAAACAGTATGGATGGATACACACACACACACTGTAACCATAGGCAAGAGTGCTCTGAAGAGTAGGTGATAAACAGGAGACTCTCGGGTTTTGGAAACCCAGAACTTGAAGTTTTGTCTGAGTTTGTCATGAAAAGTATGGTATCGGTTACACTCCTACTGTGACCTTAGGCAGTGGTACTAGCCAGCAAAAGCCATCAGTACTCTGCGTAGGCTTTATGAAAAGTATTTCCCACTCCAGTGGACAATCTCCATCTTTGTTCAACATCAGTACTGTTGCCATTAACTTCTGATGAGGTAACAAGTTGGAAGTATTTGGGGAAGACTGTGCAAAAAGCCAGGTCGTGCCCGCTTAAAGGTTACAATATTTAGAATCGATCAGGAAAGCAAAGAGGATCCCACCAGTCTTCCTTCCTTTGTAAACCTTCTCTCCTTCCTCCATATCAATCATACTTCTCTTCTGTATAACACTGGTTATGGAAAAGGGAAGGAATATTCCATCTGCTCTCATTCCCCCTTGTGTGTGTGTGGTCTTTCTTTCTTTCTTTCTTTCTTTTAAGATTTTATTTATCTTCACTCTCTAGAGAGAGTGAGAGAGAACACGAGAGGGGAAAGGTCAGAGGGAGAAGCAGACTCCCCGAGTTGCTAGGAGCCAGGTGCGGGACTCAATCCCAGGACTCCAGTATCATGACCTGAGCCGAAAGCTGTGGCTTAACCAACTGAGCCACACAGGCACCCTCCCCCTTGTGTTTTTATGTCGCCTGGCGTCTTCTGACATCATTGTCAGTATTGTTAGTGCTTCTGAGCTGTGCAGCCTGCGCCCAGAATGCTCCTCTGTCCTTTGTAACGAGAACAGTTATGAGAAGTCTTCCCTTTGTCCATTACAGGGAGAGCTGGGCTTCCTCTGTGATTCATTTTTACTGTTTCCCAGCCTCAGGCTGGAGCACAGTGAGGCTAAAATGTGTGTGGGTCACAGATAACCTGGACTCAGGAGCCTGACACGTTTCTATGAGCTGGCATGCTTATGGAGTCACATTCTAGCGCTTTGTACTATCTATGGAGAACTCTGTACGAACCTCCTTTTATGGTGGGAATTTTCACAGTCCCATGCTCAGGCGTAACAGTAGAACTGCTGTATTTATAATCAAGTGGAACGTCACTCCTGAGCGCCCTCATGCCTAGCAAGTGAAGGCACAGGTGTGTTCTGCTCTGGGACCCCCGTCCCTGCAGCGCTGAGCCCAGAAGTGTTGGCACATGACGCTTTCTTGGAAACCTTCCAGTCTTCTTCCTTCCACCAGAAGCTGAAATGTGGCATCTTCCAAGCTGGAAAGGCTACCCCACAGCATCGCACGTTCTTCTGTGCTGTGATTCATGAGGCAAGCCCTCTGCTTTAAGTTTTTAGCTTGTCTTAGCTCAGTAAGCCTTTTCTGTCTCCAAAACCTCAGCCCTTGCAATAGAGAGCCTTGCCCTTCAAGACTCTTTTCTCTGCTGTGAACTGAAAATATATATATGAATTCAGAAATTTGATTAATGGATTTGTCTGCCCCCACCCTTCCTGAAGCAATGAACAGCCTGGACTCTACAGGTAAAGGGCCATAAGGCAGTCAGAAAATTTGTGGGAAAGGGGAACTTTGGCTGTCCTCTCTGAAATTCATCTGCTATGTCATTTAGAATATATCTCCCACATTATGTTTTTCTTATTCCTCATGTGTGAACACCTTGCCCCCTCAGTTAGGTTGTGAGCTCTGGGGAGGGACCATGTTTCCTGCTTTGCAGTCCTTGGGGCTATTAGCAAGAGGAGGTACTTCAGAGGTAAGGGACAGCCCCAAATAGGGAATTTGGGAGATGTTTGTTCTCTTTCTAGATCTGCCATTGAGTCACAGGTCAATGACCTCATCTGTGACAGAAGGCTGGATCAAATGCTTCAGCCATCTCTAATTTTCTGGTCATGTCCAGTTAGCTTGCTCTTCAAAGGGCTGTAAGGTACCTAATTTCTAAAGAAATGGAAACAAGGACCAGGAACATGTCAGTGTCCTATTTAGAATGGTTAAGCATTTGAATATTTTATTGAATTTTAAGTCACAAAAATAATCCCCAGGCTCCATTTTCTACATTGCTAGTTTGATCCTGAGCAAAGCCAGCACCAGATCTCAGCATTGGTTTTTCTACTGTGGTATTCAAAATGTATTTTATAAGGACATATGTAGCACTTTTTCCCAGAACAGTTGTAACAGCTAATTGTTGTTTGATTTCTCAGCATCATGACAGAATAAATCCCTTTGTACAACGAATCTTAATTACTATAATTGGGAGGATTCCTGCCCCAGCCCTAGTGGTATTAGAGGTCTGGGGTTCATTGATGAACAAATCCTTGGGATAGCTCTTGGTTACCATCCTCCTCTTTTGTCTGTTTTGTTTTGATCAATATACTTTATGTCTCAAAACACGATGAATATTCTAATCCTGTTGTTTGCAAGCCCTGCTGCCTCATCTCCAAATCGGTAGAATTTTATTGAAGTCCTGGCATGGCTTTGCTACTTATGAAAATGACAAGATATATGTGAAGTGGTTGAGAACACATGGAAATTACTGAGTCGAAGAAAGGATTCTGGGTGAAATGCTAGCATCTCTTCTGTCATTTTGAGCCTTTCAACTTTATAAAAGTTATTATTCTTACACTATTAAGCATTGGGCTTTGGCGTTCATCAGACCTAGGTTACCTTCTCACAAACTTTCAAAATCATTACAGTCTTAAGGACTTAGATAACTATGCTAGATATATCATAGATAAGTGTTTCTAGTTGCTTTTGTACCTTCTAATTACATATCAACCTTCTGGTCCCTTCCAGAATTTATGTCAAGCTGTGTCGGAATTCACAGTGTCTTTGTCATTCTCTCTGTGGCTAGTGGTTGGCCTTGGCTTCCCCCTCCTCTTCCCACGTGGAGGTTTGTTTCAGAATGAAACTTAGAAAGACATACAAAATAAAATGAATGTCCCATTTTCAAGTGGGGAAAAATAATGCAGGGTATCTCAAGAATCTACCTTCCTTTCTCTATTATTTCTTTCTCAATAGTGTCCTGGTTTCAAGTGAGCTCAAGAGTGTGTATCACACATCCAGATCCCTGACATTGTTTCTGCAACAGATGGTGAGAATGGAGCGAGCAGTTAAAATACTATAGTTAGAGCTGGAAAAGGCCTAAGGATCAGAAAGATCCCACACTGTTTTCCTCTGCCAAATGAAGAGAGGTTTTGGCTTAACCACGTCAGCCTGTATTCCTTTCTTCAATGACAAGGAAGTGCTGTGGACTCAGGCAGAGAGAGGAGAAGCTTTTCATCTATACCATGAGCACAGTTTGGATCCCCTGCATTTAAAACTCTGCCTGTCACCATGTTGCCATCAGAGTCTCACCATGTCCACCCTGCTTCTACTTAGGACTTTAGCTAGGGCCGGCCCTGGGACCAGCCTTCCCACTTTCACAGAAAGCCCAGAGATGTGGCTCAACCAAAAGCCTTGTCAAAATTATAAAATTACTAGGAGCTGAGAAAGTCTGAGATCTGATCTTAGCGGTGGGCAGGGGCAAAGGGAGTTGCTTCAATTTTTTCATGAGTTCAGAGGTTCAAGGAACTAGCTTTTTAAAAAAAAAAAAAAGCTGTTAAAAAAAAGAGAGTGAGATGAAGGCAGGTTATTCATTACATTCTGGATGAATAGACTCTGGAGAAGGAATTCAGAAGCCCCTCTCTGAGAGCATTTACTTCAGGCATTCCGGGAAGACCAGGCAGCTTAGTGGGGGGAGGTTGGTCCTTTTGTGGTGCTTCACAATGCAGTGGGGTTTGTGTTCACCACTCCAGAGCCTCTTTGCCTCCTGCTTGCTGACCTAATTTTCCTTCACAGCGGCAGCCCGCGCCTGGCGTGTCCTTGTGGCATGCCCCAGCCACACCTCACCTGGGTGCTCTGCCGCTCGGTCATGAGGGTCTGCTTGACCAGACCAAGGAACCAAGCTCCTGAATTGTTCAGTGCCCTAGAGCAGGGCTTTAGAAATGCAAATAAGTTTATTCAGCCTCAAGCCTGTGCCTTTAGAGAATCTCAAGTCAAGCCCAGGGGCCAGATTCCCTAAACCAAGCACCTAACAGCAGCTGGAGGTGCCTTTGGTCTGACTCTTTTAGCCTCCTGGGGGTTTATGGGGGCACTGGTACATGGCAGTTTATGCAGTAGATGGTAAATGGTTGTGGCTGCTGCCTTGGAAATCTCTTATGATACACCATGTTCAATCAGGTTTGTTCGATGAAGTGTCTTGCCCTGAGTTACCTGACTTCATTTTATATATTTGCTCATCCTCTGACCCCCCCCAATACTAGATTATAAATTCTGAGAAGACGGAGAGTCTTTTATTCCCCACTGTATCCTACGGTGCCCAGTGCATAGTAGGTGTTCAATAAACACTGCTTGACCATATAAATGATTGCAGTTGAATTGCAAATTGTGATACATTGCAATTCAGAGAGACAGAGACATCAACCATGCCCAGAACTTCCAGGAAGAGGTCTCTGAACTTGTTCTATCTGAATAGTTGGCCAGGCACTCCATTTGGAAGGAGACATCTGGACTTTCAAGTAGACGTACCTGCTGCTGGGAAGCAAGTGCCTTGGGGACTCGCACTAGTTTGCCAGTTCCGGGAGGAAGTCCAGCCTGGCAGGCACAAGGCAGTGGGAGACCACACAGGAGGGCTGGTGGGAAGCCCCGGGGGATGCAGAGAATGGCGGTGAGGCGTCCCAGCTCAGGCAGCTCTGAAACAGCTAAGTGGGAGGTCTGACATCAGGACATCTGTGCACAGGCAGAAGGACCCCGTCCCCACCCACACCTTTACCAGACAGAGCTTAGGATGTCCCTGCAGCTCAGGGGTTGTCAGAAACTGCCCCACATAATGATCATCCACTCACGGCAGACTCTCCTGCCCACATGGCCTGAAGGAGCTAAGCCACAGTGTCAGAGCCCAGCCTCGCAAACCAAAGACGGCAGCCTAGAGGGCAGAGAAGGCGCGCTGGTGTGCACTGCGGAGACCCCACTCTCCTCTACCTGCATGGCCCTTGTCAGGTCCGTTAACATTTCCCCTGCAACGTGGGGCGAATACACTTCTATCCTAGTGTTGTTTTAAATTAAATGAGGTAATACCTGTCAAGCTCTTAGGACAGTCATCTGGCAAATAATAAGAGCTTAACACATGATTATCCATGTCTAAATTGTCTTCTTTTAAACTTAAGAGACCACGAAAAGGATATACAGGAGAGGTGACACGTTGGGGAGAAATGTAACTAATATTCAGATTCACAGTACACCTGTCTCATGGAAGGCCTGACTCATGCAGTGCTTTCCTTGAAGTTGGTTTTTGTTTCATACTATCAAAGGAAAAATCTAATTGTCTCGAATCCCCTGGGAAAGAATCTTCCTTCTCTTCTCAAGCAGCACAAAGTAGTCTTGAGAGCTTTGTTAATACTTGTAAATTTGTGAACAGCTCCCCTCTCCTAACCAGCCCTGGGGAAGTCTTGTCTGTTGCCCAGTTCATTTCTGGTCTGTGTCTTGCCTCAAGTGAACAGGTGCTCTCTGAGGTCCTTCGAGAAGACGTGTAATAGATATGATAAAGGCAGAGCATATCCCACAGTCTCGGCGCCTCTGTTTCTCCAGGGAGGCGGAGAGGCTTTCCATGACAATGAATTATTCACATTTTCTCTCCTTCCCCTCAAATACTTGGTCTCCTACCTAGCTCCAGGAAGCCCATTTTCTTTGGGGTGTGTATAACCCTAGCACCCAGTGACGGTTTGGAGCTGCACACTGTGGTCCTTTGAGCCTGTTTATTTTAGGGCCTTGTACGGTGGGCACATGCTGGCGACGACTGGAGCGTATTAACACCACCACTCATTCTCCTTATTCTTCTCAGGGTCGGATTGTAGCTACTTTGATCGCCCTGGTTCCTGCATGCAAACAGAGCTCGGGGTCGGGTCTTCATCTCCCTTCCTTGTCTTCTCTTGGCTGCATCCCAAGCTGCCCAGGTGAGCGGGTGCTGGGTCAGAGGCCTTTCTCTGTGTCCCCACCCTGCCCCCTGAAGCTGGGCATCCTGCCTTTCTGTGAAGCTGTGAACATTCACTCATCTGGGTAGGCTTCGGCATGGCCTTTGTTACTGCTCTCTGGGAAACCTTTGTGTGGCTGATAGAGGTGTCTTGACAGGGAGCCCCCTGACGACTCCATCCTGGAGACTCAGAATCTACCTCCCCAGGAGCCTCTCCACACCCAGGCCTCTCACACTTGTCTGCGAGCACCAGAACTCAGTGCTCAGATAGACCTGGGTGGGTGCCATTGGGGAGGCAGTTTCCGGGTTATTCTTCCTCAGACACCCAGGGCCCGATGGAAGAACTGTAAATGGGTATCCAAGACAGGGAGCTATTGGCTTGGTGGCTGAGAAGGCAGCCAGACAGGCGGCGGCGGGAGAGCAGAGAGGGGAGTGAGGGAGTAGGAGCGTGGCCAGAAACAACGGGGCAGGGCAGCTGCTCATTCTGCTAGGAAATAAATACAGCAGAGAGGATAAGCACACTTCTCTGCAGAATCATCGTGATCATGCACACAGACCTCAGATGCTGTGTGACCGTGGCAGATTACTTTGCCTCTCTGCGCCTCAATTTTCTGCTCTCTAAAATGGGAACAAAAATAGCACCCCCACGCAGGGTTGTTCTAAGGATTCAGTGAGTCCATATACGTAGAACGTGGAGAAAGAGCTGGACCATAGCGAACACCATGAACGTGTCAGTTTATGTCTTTCTGTGTATGGCCACGCGCACACCCTGAAGAGGGCATGCAGGGTCTTACCGGGACTGCCTTGCTGCTCTGACAATGTCTTTTCCTAATCATTCTTTCAATTCCGTGCATCCTTTTTTTCTCTCACAGAAATCATCTATAGTTTCCTCAAGGAAATTTCTTCATCCTCCAAATCCTTCAAGGCCTTTTTACCTCTTTCCATTTGTACTGAGCTTTCAATAATGTTTAGCATTGTCACATGTCCCCACTGTTGGGAGATCAGGCCACCATGAAAAAGTGAAATGTGCATTTTATTTGATTCTGGTACTTTCTCCTACCTTTCCTGGAGTTACCGACTGGTGGAAAATTGCATTGGTTTGCCTTGTCGCTATTTTTCTTTCAACTGCACTTCTGCTGATAATGGTGCTAATGTTTAATGAAACAGTTGTCAGATGAGCAGAAGAGCAAACAAAGAGAAGGACCACAAGAGTCCATGAATTCTGATTGTTTCTTTAAGCCATCATGATGAATTTCCACTGATTCAAATTTATATTGGATATAAGTATACATTGGGAGCATACATGTATTAAAGAACCACATAAAAGCAAGAATACAATCTAAAGGTAACTGATCCATCCTTAAAATTCCACCCTTGAGCTCAACAGTGCACAGGTCCCATTGCTAACAGGACATCCCTCCTGGAAGTCATTCTGGCATCTCATGCCAACATGGCCAAAGTGGAACCCCTAATCTTTACCCACAAATCTACACTTCTTCCTCTATTTCGTGTCTCTTCCTTAAGCATAAGGATCTGACCAGAAACATCAAGGTACACTCCTCTCCTGTTTTTCTGCTCCCCACCCCCAGGCCTGTGGGCTCCGAGGCCAGTGGCCTATGCCTCCTTAATAGCCTGCAAATATGTGCCTCTTGTGTATACCCACTGACTCCTCCTGTACCTGTAAGTATTGCTGCGTAACAGCCACACCCACAGAGTGGCTTAGAACAACAGTCATTTCCTACTTCTCACCTGTCTTGGGCCAGGTGATCTAGACCAGGCACAGCTAAGTGGCCCTTACCATGTCTCCCTGGGTGTCTGAGATTGGCCCGTACAGGCTGGGCTCAGCTCGGCCGGCTGGGATCCATGTAGATCTCCTGCTGCTTTCTGGCACCTCCTGCTTTCTGGCTAGCTCCTTGTGGACACATCAGAAGCACAAGAAGTCAGGCCCAAACACACGTCACCACTGTGTCTTTCTGTTGGCATATGGTCAAGGTGTCTGAAGTCAAAGGGTGGGGAAATGCACTTCACCCATTAATGGGAGGAACTATAAAGTCCCATGGCAGAGAGCAAGGAGACAGGGCAAGATAAAGAATGAGTCTCCTCCAGGGCCAAGTCCTTGTGATCTCTTGTCTAGACTGTTCACTCATCTTCTGACTTCTTACTATGCCTCCCCCTGACTAGCTCCCCACATCCCTTTATTAAAATTTTCCACTGCCCTTATCACTACCAAATTGAGCTGAAGCCCTGTATAACTTGGCGCTAGTCCATTTTTCCTGCTGCATCTGTTGCCATGTTTCAGAATTACTCACCACCCCCTTCCAAATGTGCTTGTTTTTTTGCACACTTCTGTGCCTTCATAAACCGTCTTCCCTCTTCCTGCAGTGATCTCCCCCACATTTGAGGTTATTGTGAGGGAGATGTTGTTTACCCTTCAAGGCCCTGTTCACATGGTGCCTCCTCCAGAAAACCTCCCCAGAAGCACTCTGGAGGAAACATTGCTCCTTCCTTTGCCCCGTGGTGGTAAATTGGAATTACATCATCTTTAACTCGTACAAATTCAAGACTACATGCTCAGTGGGGGAGAGGGAGCATTGAACAGTGCCACCCACCATTCTAGTCCATGATCATGGCAGTACTGAGACTTGACTTTGCTGTTACCTTGGTCATCCTTATGCTTCAGAAGCCTCTTGTAGGGTGAAAGGCACAACCTGCTGAGTGAGGGTCTGGGGCTTACTGATACGGGACTATTCTTTTGTAGCACAAGCCATGCAACAAGCCTGTGGTTTCATCTGGTGTCCAGCCAGAGGAACACCTATCTGGCTGCGTTGTCTTGCTGCAAGTAGGACCTTCAGTACTATATTATAAATTCAAGGGACTTTCAGTGGTAATATTGTCTCTAGGTAATTTTTACCTCAGGGTGATTTGAGAATCTAACCCCTGCCTAAAATGCCACACTACTGCACTTTCTATAGGCACATATCAGATTGAATGTTAATTTTTTTATGACTATGTTTATGAAGTTATTTGGGGCTTATGGTTCTTCAGAGGGCTTCTGCTGTGGGTGTGCAGGTTGTACACTGCACAATTCTAAGGGAGCAGCCCTATTCACACCAGAGTCTGTGTAAACAGATTCTCATCATACTCGATGATACCAGCTTCCTTTGTTTTTCCAGTGCCTGATACATATTGATTGCTCAACAAATAATGTAAATAAATGAGTAAATAAGAAAGGCAACAGCAAACCGAATTAACTATTCCCAAGTGAAATAAGTTAACAGAGTTGGGTTGAAAATTTAGACAGGTTTGGATCTAACAAAATAGAAACTATGTTATCACAGATGAATGTAATGAAATATACCTGCAAGCCTATTTGGCATGTCTTGCAAAGCTAGAAGAAAATTATTTCTCATCTTGTAAATTGATTGAGGTTTTTGTTCCTAAAAGCACATCACACTTCTCGAACGTTATTGACTGCATGACTGACTTCTACCTGATACCCCAGTGGACATTGAGAGGCATGTGTGTGATGACAGATCTACATTCCAGATGAATCTAGCCCCCCAAGTCACAAAAGACTTAAAGATTTCTTGATTTCCCTGGGATGAGTCATAAAGCCTGTAAAGATGCAAATAGAGCCGTCTTTTAAAAGAACAAGGCTTTCATCAGGTTATCTGAGAAAAATATGCTGAATATTTCTGAAGTAGAAACACACCAGTGTGGTCAGCAAACCGATCACCCTGTGGGATAGTGTTGCCAAGTAGTGCCTGGCACAGCCCCTAGCATGAGGCGTGAAGAAAGGATTCCATAAATGTTTGTGAGGTGAATGAACAAGAGAAACCAATGAAATAAGCAAATCCGATGAGTGCAGTGGTAGAGGGACCATTGTGGGGTAAGGAGCTGCAGGTGCTTGGAGAAGTATTAAATAAATGGTGTACCCTGAAGGCGACAGCGTCTTTTCTAATGGCCGCCTTATCGGTTCCAGATCCATGGAGATTGGACTTTTCTGCTGCGTGACAGGAAGTACACTCAACCTGAGGCCGTTCGGGGATCCCCTAGCCCTGCCCAGTTTGGGGCGATCCTTAACAATACTTCTCTGGTGTTTGGGCTGCCAGGGCTTTCGTGGTCAACTGAGGATCCGGAAATCCTAATGATCAGGGAGTCCGTTTAGTTAGGCCTTAGCTTCTCTTCCTGTCGCTGCTGTGCGCGTGTCTTCACAGGACCCTCTGAATGACAAAGTCACCGTTTGCTTGTTTTTCTCGTGGTGCCCCCAGGTGAGCTGTCCGTGGAGGAGGCGCAAGACCCTTTCCTGGTTAGCATCCACATCATTGCAGACCCCGGGGAATCGCAGCCTCTGCAGGAGGCCATCGACAAGGTCCTGGCTTGGATCCACCCAGACCTGCAGCTGTTCCGGGTCTCCGAACGGAGGGCGTCGCGGCGGCGGCGGAAGCCCTGGAAGGTGGCGCAGCCGGCGCTGGCGGTGGTTCTCTTCCTTCAGGAGGAGTACGGCGAGGAGCAGATCCTGCAGCTGCACCGCACGCTGCAGCGGCCACCCTGGCGCCACCACCACACGGAGCGCGTGCCCGGCCGGTTCCTGCCCTACCTGCCCTGCAGCCAGGACTTCTTCACGCTGGCGCCCGGGACCCCGCTGTGGGCCATCCGGCCGGTGCACTACGGCAGGGAAATCGTGCGCTTCACCATCTACTGTCGCCACGACAACTACGCCGACATCCTCAAGTTCTACGAGCTGATCCTCAGGCGCAGCCCCAGCCAGAGGAAGACGGACTTCTGCATCTTCCCCATCTTCTCCAGTCTGGATGTGGACATCCAGTTCTCCCTGAAAAGACTACCCTGTGACCAGACCCCTGTCCCCACCGACTCCTCGGTGCTGGAGTTCCGGGTCAAGGACATCGGTGAGCTGGTGCCTCTCTTGCCCAACCCCTGCAGCCCCATCAGTGAGGGGCGCTGGCAGACGGAGGACCTGGACGGGAACAAGATCCTTCTGCAGGTACGGGGCGGGGGGGTCTGTCTGCGTCTACCTCCCTGTCTGTTGGGGGGGGCGGACAGAGAAACTAATGGCTTGGCTCTGCCAGAAACCCCAGTTACCCCCAGTCCCTGGTAAAGAGCAGTGAGTTAAGAAAAAGGATGGGTCAGCGGCCCCCTGAGTGGCTCTTAGACAAAGTCAAGGTGTCCCTAAACTGCCTCAACAGAAGAGGAGGCTCTTTGCGTTGGTTGTTTTCACTTGGCTGCCTTGGCTGTGTGCCTCAGCCCACAACTGCCAGCTCCTCTGTGTGCCTGCCTCTTCCCCTGCTGTTTGCGCCGCCACTGAACGCTAGTGGCTCCTGGCGATTTCACGTAAGCTTACATCCCAGGGACCTTGTTATTTCAGATTCCTCAATCTACTCCCGCACACTTAGGGAGTTTTTACTAGTGTATTCTTCACTTCTCCAAAGGACCGTCAGGAAAACCCAGCTCTTTGAAAACTGTAAGCTATATTGAGAGAAGCTAGATGTCTCCTTCTTCCCTCTTGTGCCTCCCCACTGTCCGCCCATCCACCCTGCTCCTGCAAGGCAGTAAGTAGGTTGTCAGAATCCAGTGATCACTTAAAAAATTACTTTCTCATAAATATTTTAAGAAGTAAGTGATGGGGGGGGTTTGATTTCAGTAAGCTTGGGAAGAAGTGAGTGAATACATCTTAAGGGAATGGATGCAGTAGACTGTCCTTTTCCTCTGGGGTTAATCCTTCACTCAGTTACTGGATCCCTTTCTCCTCCCATCCTTCCAATGGTTCCTTGACGCTCTTTTAGGGTCATTAATTATTATACTCAAGAATTCGAAATGCAGCAGCATGTAGACTTAAGAATGCCCTACAGGTGGGCCGACCTGATAAATGCTTTCTAAACCCAGGCTTTTTTGGAATTGACATGTAAATCAGTTCCAAGCATATAGGACTTTGTTTTTCTGAAAAACCTCTGGCTCAGGCATCTCCATTTTCCCATTTGGCTACCTGGAAGGAGAGGTTGATAGTGCATGAGTGGCCAATACCTTGAAAGGTGCTGATTGTAGTTACTTGAATCACAGGTAAAACTTCCTAGTTTTTCTTGACTTTGACATCAAACATCAGAACTGTAATCCATATGTCACAAAATGAAGTGAGAATTTGGCACATATCAGAAACCTGGTTAAAACTACAGCCAGGCCACTTTGCTCAAGTCAGAAAGGTCACCTTTGAGACGTTTACTGTTTATAGGACACAGACAGTTTCCTTTGAACTACACAGATAAGAAACTAAGCGTCGCTTTATTATTCAGGGAACTGAATGCCAGCTTGCATTTGCTCTGTAGTCTCTTTTGAAATGTGAGAACAAAATTATTCAGTGTTTGAAGGTGGCCAATGCTGTACGCAAAATATAATGCAGTTGAAAAAGTAAAAGTAAATGGAAGGATTTTGTTTATACTAAAAGACCAAAATGAATGTGATTATTTTGAAGGGACTTCTTCCTTTTTTGCAGTAATTAGAGTATTTTTTTGCTCGATGCCTATAATAATGTAAGTGAAAGAACGAAATATAAAAGCTTGGTCTGGACTATGCTCAAAGGGAACCATTGAAAGAATATTTCAAGGAAGATTCACACATTTAAATGGTTATAAAATCTGTACAGGTGGAGGCTTTTGAAGTTCGAGCATCAAAGTGTGAAAAGAATAAGAAAAAAGATTTGTATCTTGGGTCTCAAGAATGCAGGCCTTTGTTCAATATAGTAATATGTCAAGGAGGTAAATTAATGTGGACAGAAATGACAGCCCCCACATAATTCTTGATAGCCATTTACAGGTTACTGGGACTGAATCACTGCAGAGAGCAAGCTTCTGCTCTAGCATGAAATATGCACCCACCTGGCTCTTTAACGTACTTTTAAGTAAAAATTTATGTCTCAGTCTTTAGCAAAATTAAGATATTTAAGTCATGGAGAAGGACCCCGTTGAAAGAATGCCTTTTATCCACATTGTCCTTAGCAGTATATGTTTCTCAATTTATATTTTCAATCATATTTTTTAATATAAATGCTTTTTTGTTCAGTTAGGTGGAGTTATACACTGGAACAAATCTTGGTTGGATAGTTATTAGTTCCTTGCTTAAAATATAGATTGAATTTTATTTCCTTATGCTGCCCCATTAATATTCCATATTCCAGAGACCTCCTGATTTAATTCCTCTGGAAGAAAAAAGAGGAAAGGTTTTTTTCCTGGGGGCTACTCAGCCTTTTATAAGAATTTGGAATGTTTTTGACTAAGATCTGATAAGATGGAAGAAAAGACTTCCTCCTCATGAAACTCATCTCTCCTTCTTTCTTTGCACTGCCTGATCCAGGGGGGAAAGGCAGGAAAGAGGAGGGTGGAGAGTTGCTAGCATCAGAAGTTGCCTGAGATCCCTCTGGATAAGTGCATCCTAGAAATTTGCATTAGTGCTCAATGATGCTAAAGTACAGCTTTCTGGAGTCATGGTCCATGTTCTGTGAATCTTTCCATATCCCCTAGAGCTAAACTAACATTATACCTTGGACACAACACCTTCTCTTTATACGTTTCCCTTTACTTTTTATTGAAGAATAGTATAAATAATATATGGAAAAGTACATATAAGTACACAGCTCAACGAATTTTTACAAGGTGAGCGTTTGTATAACCAGCACCCAGCTGAAAAATCAGAACACAGAAACAGAAGAGGAGGCCTCTCCCCAACTCCTGTGATGCCCTTCCCTTAAATGAACATATTAATTATTCTATCTTTCACAAAAGGGGGAAGAAGTATCTAGTCAAAGAAATTGGGAATGTGTGTATGTTATCTTTTTTTTGTATTTATAAGTAGAGCTCACATTTTAAAAAGATTTAAGATAGCTGACAAGATTAATAAAAATAATTAGACAGCAAAGGGACTTGAAGTAGATGGAATATATTGATAGGAAAGTCGGATACACCAAAGGTGACATCCAGAACACATGCATTTCCCATATGGTGTCTAGAGCTAATCTGTGCTATCCAGTATGGTAGCCACTAGCCACATGTGGTTTAGTAAGACAGAGAAAATTCAAATTTAAGTTTAAAATTTGAATTAATTAAAATACAAAATTCAGTTCCTCTGCCTTACTAAATACAAAAGACATTTTCTCTGTCTTACTAAACCACATGTGGCTAGTGGCTACCATACTGGATAGCACAGATACAGAAAATTTCCATCATCACAGAAAGTCCTATTGCGCAACATTCTTCCATATTTGACTTAAAGTTCTCTAGCAGCAGAAACAAAGCGTAAAATCATCAGCAATAGGATTTAGAGTCCATGAGGTACAAATACATCATGTTTAAGACGCACAAGTACTCCTGGTTCTGAGTCCTGGGAGCAGTGCCCCCCACCTTCCCGTGTCCATGGTGGAGTCAAGAGCCCCTCTTCAACAGTACCCCTAGTTTAGCTGTATCAAGGCCTCACAAACCTCTTTCTTATATGGTGCCAACAGAGTGGGCCAGGGTGCATGGCCAGGCGTAGTGCAGAAAAACCACTGCTCAGAGGAAGGGGGAGCAAAACAAAGTGGTCCCCACCACTCCTGGGGACTTGGGTTAATCCCAGAGGAAGGGATACATCCTCACATGATCTCCTCAGATTTGTTTCTCTTCGGCAGGCTTTTGGTACATAGTGAGTAACCGCGAGCTTGGCTTTCTTACCCCCAGCCTGCCTCTCATACACCTGTACCATGTAGCCGGTCAAGCAGGGTCATAGGTCCTGCACCTCAGCCAATCTGTGCTGTGTGCTGACATCTTCCTAGAGAGCCCCCAGGAACCTGATAAGGGACAGGCCTCAGTGGAAGGCTACCTGCCTCCTTTGGAGACCTGCCGTGGAAATGCCATGGGCAGGGCCAAAGCTGTCCTTAAGAAATGATTTGGGGTCCCCCAAACACACAGACATAAGCAGAGCTGAGGGCCCAAAGCTCTTAAGGTTCCACAAAGAGAATATGACTGCTGCTTCAGGCCGGGAGATGTTGAAAGCAGGTGGCTCTGCATTGTCCAAGAGGCAAGGTAATTTAACAATGGCGTCTGAGTCTTTGGAGGTCTCTTTCCTTAGAGGCTGCTCACCAGCTGTTCTTTGGGTCTGCGTAAGGCAAAAGGGGCAATTAGTTTAAAACAAAAGGATTTAAGTAAGATTAAAAGGCAAGGAATTTGACACAGAATTGTTAAGCGTTGCCAGGCTCAGCCTCTGGGACTTTCTTCACTGGATGGCTTTTAAGGTCTCATCCACATCAACTAGTTTGTCTTCTTCATGTAGCAATGGGCTTGACTAGACCATCCGTCTCAGGGACACCAGCACTGCTGAGGGGCTGAGTGGGCTTCAGAGACTTTGTAAAAAATGTTCCATTGTGATAAAATATACATAACGGTAAAACTTATCATCCTAACCATTTTTAAATGTACGGTTCAGTTAAGTACATTGACACCATTGGCACAAACATCACTGCTACCATCTCCAGCCTCCAGCACTCTCTCCATCTGGCAAAACTGAAACTCTTCCCGTTAAACAACCCTCACTGCCCCTGCCCCCAGCCCCTGGCAACCAGCACTCCACTTTCTGTCTCATTGAATTTGACTGCTCTAGGTAGCTCACCTAAGTGGAATCATACAGTATTTGTCTTTTCATAACTGGCTTATTTCACTTAGCGTAATGTCTACAAGGTTCATCCGTGTTGTAGCGTGTGTCAGAATTTCCTAAGTCTAATATTCCGTTATAAACATGGCGCATTTTGTTTATCCCCTCATCCCTTGATGGACACTGGAGTTGCTTACCCCTTTGGGCTAGTGTGAATAGTGCTGCTGTAAACATGGGGGTACAAATACCTGTTGGAGTTCCTACTTTTACTTCTTTTTTTTTTTTTTTTAAAGATTTTATTTATTTATTTCACAGTGGGAGAGAGATCACAAGGAGGCAGAGAGGCAGGCAGAGAGAGAGAGGGGGAAGCAGGCTCCCTGCCAAGCAGAGAGCCCGATGCGGGCCTCGATCCCAGGACCCTGAGATCATGACCTGGGCCGAAAGCAGAGGCTTTAACCCACTGAGCCACCCAGGCGCCCCCTACTTTTACTTCTTTCAGACATACACCCAGAAGTGCAATTGCCAGTTTCGATGGTAATTTTGTGTTTGATTTTTTTTTTGTGGGGAGGAACCACCATACTGTTTTCCATAGCGACTGTACCATTTTCTATTTCCACCAACAATGCATAGGGTGAGACTTGTTTTTTAAGAAAGCAGAGGAAGTCTTGCTCTTTGTGAGGACACAGCACATCATTTTCTACTCTAGGAGGTGGGAAAGAATAGAGCAAACATTGAAACGAGACTTGTTTTATTATGATTCACCCCATGCCGGCCAGAATGAGGCTCTATAGCAGAAATTCTGAACCTGCCATCCTTGGACCCCAAGCAGAGTTTCTGTGCATGTGTTTATGTGCATCATTGGAAAAGGTGCATCAGATCTGTCTCCTTCAAGATTAAGACTCTCCAGAGGCTTCTCGTGGCCCTCGCAGTCCCTTCCAGATCTCACCAAGGCCGAAGGTTTTACATCAGCTGGCCACTACTTACCTCCCACTTTCTCTCCCTCTTCTCTCCCCTCTTGTCCCCTTATGCCTTCCACATTGGCTGCTTTCTGTTCCTCAGATGTAGCAAGCTCTCTCCTGCCTCAGGACATTTGCACCTACTGTCCTGTCCACCTGGAATGATCTCCTCCAAGATCTTCACATGGCAGTTTCCTTCCTATCATTCAGGTTTCAGAGACGCCTTCCCTGCCTGCCCCCACTTAAAGTAGCTTCTTTTCTCTGGCCCCAGCACTCTCTATTATATTATGTCTCTTTTTTTCACTTACTACTATCTAAAATTATTTTGTATATGTATCTGTTTTCTTGTATATTATCCGTCTCTACTACTAGATTGTCAAATGAATGAATGGATTTGACGTTGGGGAAGAGGGACTAGAGCCATGAATCTCAAATGGGTCCACAACCACCCTTATAGCCCCTTCTGTCCAGGTTGTGATCCCATGTTGAAGAAAGAAACTTTGGCCAACACTTATTGGACGACCCCTCTGTGCCAACACTGTCCCTCCCTACTCCCCTTCAGTAGCTCACCGTCCAGTGGAGGCAGCAGTCATGCAAACCAAAAACTCCAGCATAATGTTCCAGGTGCTGTGACTTAAAATAGTCCTACGGGGCAGTGTATGGCCCCGGCTTTGCAGCCGGATGTACTAGGGTGGGACCCTAACTCTACTTCCTAGTTGAGTGATGCCCGGCATGTGAGATTACACTGCTGAGACTCTGTTTTCTAATCTGAACATTTAGGCCACGAATTCTTACCTTGCAGAGTTACTCAGACACTTAGAGTGCCTTTGAGGTGCCACTCAGCACCCAGGAACCAGTGAACAGTAGCTGTCGTTACACAGACGGTGTGTTGTCTGATGCCAGCCTGGGGGTCAGAGGGCCATGGGAGGCTTCTTAGCGGAACCGATGCCTGAGCTGAGCTGAGCTGCAGGTGGCCATGGTCTGGGGGATCCAGGGGAGCCCCAGGGCAGCAACAGGCACAAAGGCCCAAGCAGGGCTTCCAGACCCCAGGGCAGTGGTCAGCGTTCTGAGCTGCCATCAGAGGGCATGGGGGCAGGAGTATCTGGGGAAGAAATCAGTGCAAGAGATGGCAAACCATTGTTCAGATGCTCAGGACAAAACGCCAGAGTCATTTGGAGGCTTTCCTTTTCAGGGGTCCACGTTTGTTCCCACAGTCTGCCTGCTTCTCGCCACTGCCGCTTCCGCGGACTCTGCCCCTGGCATTGCCCCTGGCGCCCCTGGGCGGCTCTTGATTTCTGCAGCCCATTCTCCCCTGCACAGCTAGAGGGCCCTTCAGAACATAAGCGAGGCCTGCAACTCCTCTGCTCAGAGCCCTCGGGGGCCACCCGTCATGTCCCACGTGGAACACAAGCCACTTGAGGGCAGCAACTTTGTCTGATGTGCCCACTGCTGTATCCCTCATGCCCCGAATAGTGTCTGGCACAGATCCAACACTCGGTGTTCAAGTGAATAAAAGAAGGAAAGACAAGAAGGGGGAGAAGTGGGAGGCTTGGGGCTGTTTCAGGCCTGCCAGGTGAAGGCAAACTGGGCAGCGGAAAGCCTAGGTATGGCCCTTAGGAAGACACCGGGGATGAGGGGGGAAGCAGAGTGAGGAGGGCCCCGAGGAGGAGACTGGGCCGGGAGGTGCGGAGGGGAGCACTGGTTGGGCCATGGTGTGTTCCAGCCGAGTCCAGTGGGACTGGGCAGAGGGCAGAGAGGAAGCATGGACGGCCTCCCCTGGCTGCTCCCTGCCCTTCATGCCAGGGCCGGCTTCTCCTCCATGCAGAGAACAGTGGCCGTGCTGGCAAGAGCCCTTCTGCCCCCCTCGCCCTCCATCAGGCATGGGAGCGGCCCTTCCCCCAGGGGAGAGTGGAAGAGGACAGGAGGGCCAGCCAGCATCTCTAGGAAAGCCAGAAGACACATACAGCACACGTCCACCCTCCAAGTGTGTCGTCTCTGCTCCCTGCTGCCAGAAACAGGGGCGCACTGCCTCCAGTCGGTCAGCCTTTTGCCTGAGTAGGAGCTGATGCAGGGAAGAACTTAGCCAAGAAGTAATTGTGGTGCGATCATGAATCTCAAGTGCTTGCTTAGAAGGTGCTACGCTTTGGGACTGACTGTACTCCCGTACCTCACTTTACCCGCTCGGTATTTCTACCCACAAGGGCCATTCGCATCCTGACCCTGCACACGCACACCCTGAGACTTAGGCCCGGTAACTGCCGTTCCCGGTTACTACCAGTGGCGGATGGCGGCCTGGGGCAGGGGCTGATTCATGAGCGCACGTCAGCTGGGCTATTCCCTGTGCTTTTCCAAGGGACCAGATAGAAACATTCCTATTCCTATCCCTATTCCTATCCCCAGGACCCGCCTGGACATTCCCTCTGCTAGTGGTACTCAAACTTCAGCAGGCATGAAAATCTCAGATTCTCGGGACCCGCCTGCAGAGATGCTGGTCCAGCAGGTTCAGGGCGGCCAGATCCTGCATTTCCGGCCAGCTTCCGGGGCTGCTGCCCGCGGCTCTCTGTGCACCCTCACCAGGTACAGTGTATTCTCAGGCAGGACTCCCCACTTGTTGCTTCACGTTTGATTACCGCTGCCTGGGGCACGTTCACCTTCGAACGTGTATGATCATTATACTTAATGGCAGGCTTGGGATAGATCATCAAGAGCACAGGTTGCAAGTTGGTGGTGATTGTTTCCCAGTATACACATGTATTGAATCATTCATTATGTTGTACAACTGAAATTAATATGATGCTACATGTCAGCTATATATCGATTTTTTTAAAAAGGGGGGGAAAAAGTCGAGACACAAGAAGTGTCTGGAAGGTGAGCAGAGCTTCCTAAAAGTGTTATCATTTTGTTTTGTGTTTTTCAGGGTGGAATTGTTATTGTACTTTTTTTCTCCTTAAAAAAAATGATTCTTTTCCTTCCCCCAGGGACTAGAAACCCCTTGGAGCCCATTTGTTTGTTGAAGGTATTTCCTTTTTTATTTAATTTTATTTTATTGAAGTGTAGTTGACATATTAGTTTTAGGGTGTACAACATAATGATTCAACATTTATTTGCATTATGAAATGATCCCCACGATAAATCTAGCTACTGTCTATCACCATACAGATTTGTTATAATATTATTAACTATATTCCCTGTAGATGCCATGTCTTATTTTATAATTGGAAGTTTGTACCTTTTAATCCTCATCCATGATTTTAACCATTCCCTACTTCCCCTCCCTCTGGCAACCACCAGATTGTTTTTTGTATCTATGAGTCCATTTCTGTTTGGTTTTGTTTTCCAGACTTCAAATCTAAGTGAAATCATATAGTATTTGTCTTTCTTTGTCTGATTTATTTACCGTAATACCCTCTAGGTCCATCCATGTGGATGCAAATGGCAAAATTGTATTCTTCTTCTATGGCTGGATAATATTTCAGTATGTGTGTGTGTGCGTGTGTGTGTGTGTACGTACGTATGTACACACCACATCTATATCCATGCATCTATCAGTGCACACTTGGGCTGCTTCCATATCTTGGCTACTGTAAAAAACTGTTGCAAAAACATAGCAGTGAATGTATCTTTAGGAATTAGTATTTTTGCTTTCTTCAGATGAATGCCCAGAAGTGAAATTGCTATATCATAGGGTAGCTCTATTTTTAATTATTTGAGGAAACTTCATACTATTTTCCACAGTGGCTATACCAGTTCGCATTCCCACCAACAGTGCACAAGGATTTCCCTTTCTCTACATCCTCATTAACACTTATTATTTCTTGTCTTTTTGAAAATAGCCCTTCTGATATTTGTGAGGTGATATCTCATTGTGGTTCTGATTTGCATTTCCCTGATGATGAGTGATGTTGAGCATCTTTCCGTGTGTCTGTTGGCCATCTGGACGTCTTCCTTGGAGAAATGTTTATTCGGGTCCTTTGCCCATTTTTTAAATTGGATTGTTGTTTTGATGCCGAGTTGTATGAGTTATTTATATATTTGGGGTATTAATCCTTTGTCAGACATATGATTGGAAAGATCATCTCCCATTTGGTAGGTTGCCTTTTTGTTTTGTGGATGGTTCCCTCCACTGTGAAAAACCTAAAACTTTTTATCCTGTTCCGAGCGCTAAGCCTGATGTCCATTGCACAGCAGCTACTCAGTAGACATTAGTTTGTCCCTACCCCGCCCCCCATCTCTGATATTCTCAGGGTAGGGGTGCAGTCTCCCAAGGGCAGGGCATCCACTCATGGAAGCAAGAGGACACCATGTAAACAGGAGGCCATGGAGCATGCCAATTTGCTATACTCGCAAGGTCTGTGGCTCCCAGTCCAGGCTCTGAAGAAAACTGCTGTGCCTATACTGGGTTATTTTATCCGTACAGACTACCCAGGGTGGTTGAAAGTCTCCCCCAGAAAATCCTTTCCCAGAGCATCATCTGGGTTTGGCATTCCTGCAGAATGTGTAAGTAACATCATAGCTCTTTCAGGCCTGGAAGGAAGAGTAATTTTTTTTTTTAAGGGAAATTTAAAAAAAAAAAAAAAGAAGAAGAAGAAGCAAGCTGTGATTATAGGCCTTGGCAAGACTTGGAATCAGATCTTTTAGGCAGAGGAAGGAAAGTGAGGAATCTTAAGCATGTTTTCTGCTCTTACTGTCAGACCAGCTTTCCCCTTGGCCTCCCCATCTCACTGAATCTGTGTGGTGGTCTGCCCAGGGCTCTGCTACCAAAGGAGTCGGATTTGGTGGCAGATCTGCAAGAAAGCGCTGCTGTCTCAGCGTGTGACAAACGGCTCCCACTCCCGGCAGGCAGGGCTGGTCCCCTGCAGTCAACCACATTGTGTCTGGAAGTACACTGCAAGAGAAGGGGACAGTCCCACACTCTCTGGAGCTGTTTGAGTCAGCAAACGCTCTCCTCTCAACCACACATGGTCCTGGAGACAGACGAGATGGCCAGGGGAGGCCCTGTGCGCCAAGTCCACCAACTAGTCCAGACCATTCCATGCAGTTTGATGTGTGCAAACATGGTGCAGCCAAGAGGGGTGTGGTGAGTGTGCTCCCAGGCAACGCCTCCCTCCGGGGCAGGGATGACAGTACCCCACCCAGTGCCTTCTGGGAGCCAGCAGCCAGGCATCTGAGCTGTAGATCTCACAGATCTAGACCAAATCCTGTTTGCCTTGTGATCTGACAGCTCTATTGGGTTGGCCTAACCTTAAAACACCTACTTTAGTCTCCACTGAATTTTCCTCCTGTGTTAATATATTTTTTGTTAACTTCCAGTTAGCCATTCTTTGATGTTTTCATATTTTCTAATTTTTGTTAGAAAGTAATGAAGCCAAATCACCCAAACTTTGTTTTGGAAATGAGAATTTTTAATTTAAATTTTAGTTCGTGAACATACAGTGCAATATTGGTTTCTGGAGTCGAATTCCATGATTCATCACTTCCATACAACACCCAGTGCTCATCACAACAAGTGCCTTCCTTAATGTCCATCTCCCATCTAGCCGATCCCCACACACCTCCTTCCATCAACCCTCAGTTTGTTCTCTATCCTTAAGAGTCTCTTATGGCTTATTTCCCTCTCTTTTTTTCTTTTTCCCCTTCCCATATGTTCACCTGTTTTCTTTCTTAAATTCCACATATGAGTGAGATCATATGGTATATGTCTTTCTCTGACTTAGTTCACTTAGCATAATACACTCTAGTTCCATCCACGTTGTTGCAAATGGCAAGATTTCTTTTTTTTTGATGGCTAATCTTCCATTGTGTATATATACCACATATTTATCCATTCCTCTGTCGATGGACATATGGGCTCTCTCCATAGATTGGCTATTGTTGATAACGCTGCTATAAACATTGGGGGGCATGTACCTCTTCAAATCTATACTTGTGTATTCTCTGAGTAAATACCTGCTGGTGCGATTGCTGGGTGGTAGGGTAGTTCTATTTTTAACTTTCTGAGTACCCTCCATACTGTTTTCCAGAGTGGCTACACCAGTTTGCATGCCCACCAACAGTGTCAGAGGGTTTCCCCTTTCTCCATGTCCTCACCAACACCTGTTATTTCTTGTGCTGTTAATTTTAATCATTCTCACAGGTGTGGGGTGATATCTCACTGTGGTTTTGATTTGCATTTTCCTGATGATGAGTGATGTTGAGCATCTTTTCATGTGTCTGTTGGCCATCTGGATGTCTTCTTTGGAGAAATGTCTGTTCATGTCTTCTGCCCATTTTTTAACTTGATTATTTCTTTGGGTGTTGAGTTTGATAAGTTCTTCATAGATTTTGGATACAGAACTTAAAAAAATTTTTTAATGACTGTTACTGCTACCATAACAGAGATTTTAATACATTTTCTTTTGGTTTTTAGTTTTTGTTACATTTTGTTCTTTGGTCATGTAAGCGGTGTATATCAGTTTTCTTTAAAAACATGTTGTGTTTACTTTTTCTCTCTTACCTGTCCCCCAAAAATGTCAGAAAAGAACCTTCTTCTAAAAGGCTTCAGACCTTTCGGTTAGTTTTCTCTTCCTCACCTCCAACCTTTTATCCACTGAAATGGAAATTCAAACGTTACTTTGAATTTAAGGAAGCTGCTCCCTGATTCTTGGCTTCATGCCAAGAGAATGAGCCCCTGGACCCTCTGAAACTTTATGCTGAGGGAATTTCTGTCCCCTTCTTTGTACTCCCATGCAGTTTTGCCACCTAAGATGTCTTGGTTCCACTAGTTTGGATTTTTTAATAGTCCCATACCACCAGCTCCCACAGGCCTCGGAAGTTTTGTATCAGCCACCCAGGCCGCGGGAAAGTAGAGAGGGCTCCTGGACTCACTGTAGCCCCTGCTGCTGTCAGTGGGAGCCCTCAGCTTTCCCACTGAGTGACCTCTCCCTCTGCTATGTGGACCAAGGTGGCGGCGGGGGGGGGGGGGGGGTGGCAAGGTAAACTGTAGGCCATGAAGGAAGGCAGGAAGGAGCAGAGGGATCAGTTATGGGGGGTGGGGGCAGCGGCATTGGGAGGCACAGACCCTGAACAAAATCCAATCCTGGTCCGAGGGGCTCTCTGTCCATCTGCTGCTGAAAGCTGCTGGCCTGTGTGCCACAGCGCCAGCCCTGCTCCTAGGAGACTGGGTATGAGTCCAGATCAGGTAGCATGTTTCCTCTGTGGGAACACTTGCTCTGCCGTGCAAGAAGGGCACGCCTGGATCTGACCGTCCTGTTCTGCCCAAACGGGATCTGAATGGTTCCTGGCCTCTTTGCCCCGCTCCCTGCCCTCTGGATCTCAGTTTATCCCTGAAGAGGCCTCTTCACTGAGCCCAAGCCCTGCCAGATGCGAGAGCACCATGCATCCCCTGGCTGCAGAAGCATCGTGATTAGTGAGTGATCGAGCCCCATCTCCACAGGGTCGCACAGTAAGGCTCTTGCTCAGCCAAGTGAGCCTTTTGTGAATGGGCTTCAGACTCAGTGACTTGTAAGTCCTTAAAGGTTGGGGGAGCCTGGTTAAAACCAGTGTAGCATTCCACCTGGGCACACAGATCTCTCCGATTCACTTTGCGAAGGAGGCAAGGCAATAGTGTCCCCCATTTCACTTCTACTTATTGAGAATATCGTATAATGCTATTTAGTTTAATTTTTTTATTTCTTCAGTATTGCTGAAGGTCTGTATTTGCCATTTGTAAATTATGTACTGCCTCACTTCTAGAAATAGTTTAAGTAAATAGATACATATGTATGTATCGCAGAACAGTTGTCTTGAGTAAGAGATCAGAAAACATATAGACAGAGGACTGACAAAAAGGAGTTGGGGACTATGTGTTGAGTTTCCTGGAGCCCAAAGCAGAAAAAGAAACACAATTTTCATTGTTAGATTAAAAAAAGAATCCAGACCCAAAGCCATAGATGTTTCTGGGTGCTAAATCTCAGTAGGTTCTTTTTATAAGAATCGCTCCAGGTAACAGTGGATGGCCGTCAACTATGACTTTTGGAAGATGCAAAAACATTGTTTTTTGTGTGGCCATAGATAAGTCACTGGTGACTGATGACTTTAATAGCTATAACCACTATGTCTTTAGGTGAGAGATGCTGTCCTGTTTGCTATGGAACAATATTCTGATGCCTGTGATTGTTATTCATCAAAGCCTTAGGAAGAGGAAATAACTTAGAAATGGCATAAATAAAACCTTATCATGGTAAGAGGGGAGCAACCACTTGGGAGACCCATGAAGCACCTTCTCTCCCTGTCACTTGTCCTTCCTCCTGTTCTCATAGGGTCCCTCAAGAGTCATGCAGCCTGCTGCTGCATCCTTAGGGACTCAGTCCTCCTACGCAGCACCCAGCATCCCGGGTTCATGCAAATTAATCTCTCTTTCATGAGCACTTTATAGTTTTCTGAGTACAGATTCTTTGCCTCTTTGGTTAGATATATTCCTAGGTATCTTATGGTTCTGGGTGTNGCAATTGTAAATGGGATTGACTCTTTAATTTCTCTTTCTTCTGTTTTGTTGTTGGTATATAGAAATGCAACTGATTTCTGTGCATTGATTTTATATCCTGACACTTTACTGAATTCCTGTATGAGTTCTAGGAGTTTTGGGGTAGAGTCTTTTGGGTTTTCCACATAAAGTACCATNTAAAGTATCATATCATCTGCAAAGAGTGAGAGTTTGACCTCTTCCTTGCCAATTTGGATGCCTTTTATTTCTTTTTGTTGTCTGATTGCTGAGGCTAGGACTTCTAGTACTATGTTGAATAGCAGTGGTGATAGTGGACAGCCCTGCCATGTTCCTGACCTTAGAGGAAAAGCTTTCAGTTTTTCCCCATTGAGAATGATATTCACTGTGGGTTTTTCATAAATGGCTTTGATGATATTGAGGTATGTACCCTCTATGCCTACACTGTGAAGAGTTTTTATCAATAAAGGATCTTTGTCAGATGCTTTTTCAGAATCTATTGAGAGTATCATATGGTTCTTGTTCTTTTATTAATGTATTGTATCACATCAACTGATTTGTGGATGTTGAACCAACATTGCAGCCCAGGAATAGATCCCACTTGGTCGTGGTGAATAATTCTTTTAATGTACTGTTGGATCCTATTGGCTAGTATTTTGGTGAGAATTTTTGCATCCATGTTCATCAAGGACATTGGCCTGTAATACTCCTTTTTGATGGGGTATTTGTCTGGTTTTGGGATCAAGGTAATGCTGGCCTCATAAAATGAGTTTGGAAGTTTTCCTTCCCTTTCTATTTTTTGANTTTTTGGAACAGTTTCAGGAGAATAGGTATTAATTCTTCTTTAAATGTTTGGTAGAATTCCCCTGGGAAGCTGTCTGGCCCTGGACTCTTGTTTGTTGGGAGATTTTTGATGACTGCTTCAATTTCCTTACTGGTTATGGGCCTGTTTGGGTTTTCTATTTCTTTCTGATTCAGTTTTGGTAGTTTATCAGAATGACGATTATAAAGATACGAACTGAGCTTGAAAAAAGCATAGCTGATACCAGAGAATCCCTTTCTAGAGAAATAAAAGAACTAAAATCTAAACAAGTCACAATCAAAAAGCCTATTCATGAGGTGCAATAAAAAATGGAGGCTCTAACTGCTAAGATAAATGAGGCAGAAGAGAGAATTAGTGATCTAGAAGACCAAATGATATAGAATAAAGAAGCTGAGAAAAAGAGAGATCAACAACTACTGGATCACAGGGGGAGAATTCAAGAGATAAGTGATACCATAAGATGAAACAATATTAGAATAATTGGGATCCCAGAAGAAAAAGGGGGTGGGGAAGAAGGTATATTGGAGCAAATTATAGCAGAGATCTTCCCTAATTGAGGAAAGAAGTAGTCATCAAAATCCAGGAGGCACAGAGAACCCCCCTCAAAGTCAATAAAAATAGGTCAACACCCCATCATCTAATAGGAAAACTTACAAGTCTCAGAGACCAAGAGAAAATCCTAAAAGCAGCTCAGGACAAGAGGTATGTAACCTACAATGGTAGAAATATTAGATTGGCAGCCGACCTATCCACAGAGTCCTGCCAGGCCAGACAGGACCAACATGATATATTCAGAGTNATGATATATTCAGAGCACTAAACGAGAAAAATATGCAGCCAAGAATACTATATCCAGCTAGGCTGTCACTGAAAATAGAAGGAGAGATAAAAAGCTTCCAAGACATACAAAAACTAAAGGAATTTGCAAACACCAAGCCTGCCCTACAGGAAATATTGAAAGGGGTCCTCTAAGCAAAGAGAGAGCCTAAAAGAAACATAGACCAGAAAGGAACAAAGACCATATACAGTAACAGTCAGCTTACAGGCAATACAATGGCACTAAATTCATATCTTTGAATAATTACCCTGAATGTAAATGGGCTAAATGCCCCAATCAAAAGGCACAGGGTATCAGGATGCATTAAAAAACAAGAACCATCGATATACTGTCTGCAAAAAACTCATTTTAGACCCAAAGACACCTCCAGAATGAAAATGAGGGGGTGGAAAACCATTTACCACGCTAATGGACATCAAAAGAAACTGGGGTGGCAATCTTTATATCAGACAAATTAGATTTTAAACCAAAGACTATAATAAGAGATGAGGTAGGACACTATATCATACTTAGAGGGTCTGTCCAACAAGAAGATCTAACAATTTTAAATATCTATGCTCCTAACATGGGAGCAGCCAATTATATAAACCAATTAATAACAAAATCAAAGAAACACATTGACAATAATACAATAATAGTAGGGGACTTTAACACCTCCCTCCCTTACTGAAATGGACAGATCATCGAAGCAAAAGATCAACAAGGAAACAAAGTTTTTAAATGATACACTGGACCAGTTGGACATCACAGATATATTCAGAACATCCCATCCCAAAACGACAGAATACACATTCTTCTCTAGTGCACATGGAACATTCTCCAGAATAGATCACATCCTGGGTCTCAGATCAGGTCTCAACTGGTATTGAAAGATTGGGATCATTCCCTGCATATTTTCAGACCACAATGCTCTGAAACTAGAACTCAATCACAAGAGGAAAGTTGGAAAGAACTCAAATACATGGAGGCTAAAGAACATCCTACTAAAGAATGAATGGGTCAACTGGGAAATTAAAGAAGAATTAAAAAAATTCATGGAAACAAATGAAAATGAAAACACAACTGTTCAAAATCTTTGGGACACAGCAAAGGCAGTCCTGAGAGGAAAGTATATAACAATACAAGCCTTTTTCAAGGAACAAGAAAGGTCTCAAGTACACAACATAATTCTACACCCAAAGGAGCCGGAAAAAGAACAGCAAGTAAGGCCTAAACCCAGCAGGAGAAGAGAAATAATAAAGATCATAGCAGAAGTCAATGAAATAGAAACCAAAAGAACAGTAGAACAAATCAACAAAAGTAGGAGCTGGTTCTTTGAAAGAATTAATAAGATTGATTAGTTTTCTCTTCTTTGAGGCACAGAGTTAAGTTTACTTGATATCTTGTTGCTCATGTAGGTATTTATTGCTATGACCTTCCCTCTTATTACTGCTTTGGTTGGATCCCATAAGTTTTGGTATGTTGTGTTTTCTTTTTCATTTGTCTAAAGATACTTATAAATTTTTCCTTTAATTTATTCTTTGTTCTGTTGGTTGTTCAAGAGAGCATTGTTTGACTTCTATGTATTAGTGAGTTTTATAGTTTGATTATTGATTTTTTAGTTTCATAGCTTTCATTCAGAGAAGATATGGGTAGGATTTAAGTCTTCTGGAATTTGCTAAGACTTGTTTAGTGACCCAACATATGGTCTATCCTAGAAAATGTTTCATGTGTGCTTGAAACATTTGTTGGCTAGGTTATTCTGTACATGTCTGTTAGGTCCATTTGGTCTATAATATTGTTTAAAACTGTTGTTTCCTTATTGATTTTCTGTCTAGAGGGCCAATCTGTTGTTGAGAGTGTTTTACAAAGACCCCAGTGATTACTTATTGATGTTTATTGCTGTTAGGTTTTGCTTTATATATTAAAGTGGACCAAAGTTGGGAGAATAAATATTCAAAATTGCTGTATTTTCTTGAAGGATTGACCTCTTTATCATTATATAATGGCCATTTTTGTATCTTCTTTTCATTACTTTTTTAACGTCTATTTTGTCTGATATAAATATAGGTGTCCTTACTTTTTGTGTTTTTTTTTAATTAACATGTGCTTGAATATCTTTTTCCATTATTTTACTCTCAGTCTACATGTATCTTTAAGGCTAAAGTCAGTCTCTTGTAGGCAACATATCATTAGATCTTGGTGTTTTTCTTAATACATTCAGATATTTTCTTTCTTTTGATTAGAGAAATTAATCCGTTTAATTTATAATAACTACTGATACTTAATATTTCCACTTTGTTCATTGCTTTCTTGCTGTTTTGTAAGTCCATTGTTCCTTGTTTCCTATGCTTTTATATATATTTTTGTATATATGCATATATTTTACATATACATTTTATGTACGTATTTTATATATTTTTATACGTATTTATATACATATGCATTTAAATATGTGGACATCTTTCAGGATCAATATACCTTGACTTCTGTATAATGTTCTTTTGTGTAATTACTACAGGTTTTTCCCTTATGGTTACCATGAGGCGTACACAAAATATCTTAAAATTATAACACCCTATTTTATTTTTTTAAGTAATCTCTGCCCTCATCATGGGGCTCAAACCCATGACTCTGAGATCAAGAGTTACATACTTCACCAGCTGAGCCAGCCAGGCACCCCTGTAACACCCTATTTTAAACCGATAACAACTCCAATAACATTCCTAAATTTTACCCTTTTCCTCCCACTCATGTTTTAGATTTTTGATGTTATAATTTACATATTTTTATACTTTGTATCCCATAACAGATTATTGCAGTTGTGGTTATTTTTACTATGCTTATTTTTTTAACTTTTAAACTAAAGTTGTAAGTGAATTACACACCACTGTTACCATATTGCAGACTCTAAATTTGACTATATATTTATCATTACCAGTGAATTTCATGTATCTTCTTATATTTTTATTGTTAAATAGTGTCCTTTAACTTCAATTCAAATAACTCCCTTTAGCTTCTTGTAAAACAGGTCCAGTGGTGATGAACTCCCTCAACTTTTGTTTGTGAATATCTACCTCTCCATTTCTGAAGGGCAGCTTTGCTGGCTATTCAGTTCTTGGCTGAGAGTTTTTCTTTTAATATTTTGTATATATCATCCTATTCACTGGGGCTGAAAAGGCCTGAAAAGTTTCTGTTGAGAAGCCTACTGATAGTGTGATGGGGGTGACCTTGCATGAAATTTCTCTCTTCTCTATTGCTGCTTTCAGAATTCTTTGTCTTCAACTTTTGAAATTTTAATTATAATGTGTGGTGGTATAGTCCTATCTGGGGTCTTTTGGGCTTCATGTTTCTGGAAGTCCATTTCTCTCCACAGGTTTGGGAAGTTTTCAGCCATTACTACTTTAAGTGTATTTTCTGTCCTTTTTCTCTTCTGGAATTCCCATAATGTGGATATTTTTTCTTTTGATTGTGTCACATACATTCTCTAGGCTTTCTTCACTCTTTTTCATTCTTTTTTTCTTTTTGCTCCTCTGACTGGATAATTTTCAGTGTTCTATCTGCTAGATCATTGATTCTTTCTCCTGCATGGTCGAGTCTGCCTTTGAAGTTCTCTGTTGAATTCTCCAGTTCAGTCATTGTACTTTTTAGCTTTAGGATTTCTGTTCATTTTGCTGATTTTTTTTTTTTGGATGGCTTCGATTTCTTTATTGAACTCATTTTGCTCATGAATTGTTTTCCTAATTTCATTTAGTTGTGTGTTGTAGATGTAGTTAAACATCTTTAAGAGGAATATTCTGAATTATTTGTCTGACAGTTCATAAATTTCATAGGTCTCCATTTCTTTAAGTCAGCTATTGGAGCTTCATTAATTTCCTTAGGTGGTGTCATGTTTACCTGATTTTTCATGATCCTTGATTCCTTATATTAGTATGTGTGTATTTGAGTAAACTGTTTCCTTTTCCAGACTTTGTAGGTTCACTCTGGCAGGCAGTCCTTCACCAGTCTGCTCAGCTTGGGGTTCAGGACATGTCATCTGATAATATACTTGAGCAGGTGGAACTTGCTATCAGGGTGTATTTTTGGATGAGGCCTCTGAGCAGGCTCTGAGGTCATGATGGGGGTTGGGGAGGGCTACTACTGGCTGATAACACTGGATAGGACTGTTCTTAGCTCCCTGTTCAAGCAAGGCTGTAGGATGGGCTTCATGACTGCCTGAATTCTCTGGCCAGGCTTCCTAGATAGTTGGGACTGTGTACTATACACTGCAATAGGCAGGGCTATGAATTCACTTCCTGTTCTGGTGGGGCAGCAGAATAGGCTTCAAAGCCTGGACTTCTCATTGTTTGTGGACTGAATCAGGATAGATTTTGCACTGAATATCCTGGCCAGACAGGGCTACCAATTTTGCTCTGCAGATGGGGAAAGCGCTGTGCTGTGCTCTCCATTCATGGGCCACTGTAAGCTGGGCTGTAGAGTGGACTATACAGCTTCTCATGTGCTCTGGTTAGGGCCCCTAGTCAGGTGGGCTGAAAACTCTATACAGCAGTGGATGGGGCTACAGATTAGGGCCCCAAACAGGCCCCAAGGCTGGCAAGGCTCTTGTTTGGGGATCAAATTTGTCAGAATGAACTAGGCACCAAGTTCCCTGGCCTGGCAGGGCACTATCCTAGCTCTTTAGATGGGTGGGCCACTGGCTAGGTTCTCCACACTATGCTTCTATAATAGGAATTACAAAATGGGCCATACAGATTCCTAGGGGTTCTGGTTAGGTTTCCAGGTCAGGTGTGGTTGGAGATTCTTTCCTGCTTTGGGTGTGGCAATAAATTACCTTACCTGCATGGTTGGGGCTGGAGAACAGTCCCCAGGTCTGGCAAGGTTCTTTGAGAAATCACACAGACCCAGACGCTAAGCTCCCTGGACAGATGGGGTCATCATCTTGACTCTGTTGATGCAGAGCCACTAGTTGGATTTTCTGTTCAAATATCACAGTAATCAGGGCTGTGGGGTGAGCTTCTGAGATTCCCAGGAGCTCTGGTTAGGTGTCCTGGTTAGCATGGTTGCAGGCTGTATTCTTCACTGGGGAAGGCTGCAGTTAGCTTCCCTGTCTGAGGCAGGTAAGGGGGTCGGGGGCACACACCCCAAGACTGCCAAGACTCTTGTTTGGGGAGCTAATCAAGCAGACTTGTGCACCCACCTCTGTCTAGACTGGGTCACCAGCTTGCCTCTGCAGACAGGCAGAGCAACTGGCTGGATGTGCTCCAGTGCTGCTGGGCCAAACTAGTATCCAGGGGCTTAGGCCATGCTTCCCTGTCAGGCAGGACCCAAAGCTATGTCACCATCTTGGTGACGTCCCTCCTAGGAAAAAGATCTAGAATAGTAAGTCCTGGCACATGGTAAGGTCTAGTGAGTGTTTGCTGAGCTGCTGTTATCATCACCACCAGTGCTATCATCAACAGAGTTGGTAAGCCACTTGCCTCAGGCCACAGAGCTAACAAGCAGCTCACTCACTAAGGGCTCACATGCACAGCACAGAGGGGGCTGTGCCATTAGCTGAATGGGTGACTGCCAGGACCTCCCAACTTCAGGGCCTCTCTCCAGACTATAACAAAGCATCTTTCTGCCTGAGACAAGAATTCAAGATGCTTGATTGGTACATATGAACATGTGCTCATCTCAGCCACCTAAATGGGATATGCCTAAATTATTCTTAGGAGATGTAAGCTGAAATATGTAGGAGTAAAATGTTATGAGAGCCACAAACTGCTTTCAAGGGGCTCAGCAAAAAGCTATATGTAGATTCTACCACATATACATATTCTCATAAATATGTATATACATATAGACCAATTGAATGATAAAATATAGACGTATAAGATATATCCATACACATGTAGATAAAGAAAACAAGACAAAATAATTGTTTTAGGCAGGGTGTCCCTTGTACTATTCCTTCAACACTTTTTGTATATTTGAAAAGAAGTAATAAACATTGGACAAAAATACACATATTTTCATCCATTTTTAGGGGATAGTTTGGGGGGTTTTCATTAGAACTCACTGCATAGACATTGTAAGATTGGTATTTAGAATATATAAAAGCTGTAATGTATGAGGTAAAATAAAAAATATAGTGCTTCTTTACTCTTGAATTGGATATCTACAGCAGCATTTTAATGTGCATTAGTACCATCCTATTGTCTGATCCCAAATCCAGTTGAGCTCGTGGGGCTCAGTAACCCTTAGTAAGTACATAAGTTTACTAATGGCAGAACTTGGCAACTTAGCTGGAAAGAGGGTGATGAGGCCTATTATGGGCGACATAGATTAATGATTTACAAGTGTACAGTTATAGGCATTGTAAAAATGTCTATAAGGAATGGAAGTAGCAAGTGCAGCAACTTGTGTATCATCACACTAAAAGACAAGGCCACCTACCTAGGAAGAGTATGGCCTGTTGCCAGTGTGGCCACGTTCCTTGATTTCTGCTCCCACATGGCCTTCTGGCTTCTTCCGTGTACCACTGCTCTCATATGGCACTTGGGAATAGGAAACAGTCCTGCAACAACTTCGGCTACCATAATTAACCCTTATGGCAGTCTTTGGCATCAACAGACCTGTAATCTTTAGGTCATGGGGAACTTACATCATGCCTAAATTTAACCAGCTGTTCATTCAATTTATTTAATTTACAAAGTACCTACTCTGTGCCAGGCATTGTGAGCTCAGAATATACAGCAGTAAACAATGCAGAAATCCCTGCCTTTGTGAAATTTATATACTAGCAGGAAAAGACAGACAATAAATGTAACAAAAGTCAGGGGCACCTGGCTCGTTGGTTAAGCTTATGACTTTGGCTCAGGTTGTGATCTTGGGGCGCTGGGATCGAGTCCCGCATCTGACTCCCCACTGAACAGGGAGTCTGCTTGTTCCTCTCCCTCTGCCCTTCCCCCACTTGTGCTTTCTTTCTCTTCCTCTCTCTCTCAAATAAATAAAATCTTAAAAAACTAAAAATAAATGTAACAAAAATTATATATATAGGATGTTAGGAGGTACTTTGAGGGGAGAAATGGATGCACGCTTTATAAAATCTATAAAACAAGGCTGATTCTATTTATCAAAACACTGTTTATGAAATCTTCAAAGCCTAAGAATTTTTAATTACTTTATTCAAGCAATATTTGTCCTCATACATGCTGTTTCATTGGAATACAGACCAAAAGCTTCTAGAAACATGTAGATAAACTTCCTTTGATGAAATGACCATATTAGCTTTCAAATGCTCTTTTCTGCTTTTGCATAGTATATATTATGCAAAATATATAAAGAAACTACTTTTGTAAACTACCTACATCAAAGTCACCTAGAGTGATAAAAATGAATATACCCCCAGACAACTGAGTCATATTCTTTTGGCTGAGGCTAGTGAGTCTGTACCAAGATGTTTTATTCTATTCTATAATTGACTTTTTTTAAAAGATTTTATTTATTTATTTATTTATTTATTTATTTTTATTTATTTGAGCATTTGAGAAAGAGACTGAGCACACACACTTGAGCAGAGGGAGGGGCAGGAGGAGAAGCAGGTTCCCACCAAGCAGGGACCCCAACATGGGGATCCGTCCCAGGACCCTGAGATCATGACCTGAGCCAAAGGCAGATGCTTAACTGACTGAGCCACCCAAGGCTCCCCTACTTCAGGAATGTTGATGTTGATTTGTTTCCTTGGTGTTTTTTAATTGAGATATAATTAACAAAAATTGTATTAGTTTCAGATGTACAACATAATGATTTGATATATTGCAAAATGATCACAATAAGTCTAGTTAATATCCATCAGCAGAACTTGTAATATCTACTCTCAGAAACTTCCAAATATGCAAGAGTTTTTTAAAATAATTTTTTATTATGTTAGTCACGATACAGTACATCATTAGTTTTTGATATAGTGTTCCATGATTCACTGTTTGCCTATAACACCCATTGCTCCATGCAGTAAGTGCCCTCCTTAACACTCATCACCAAGCTCACCCATCCTGCCTCCCCTCTAAAACCCTGTTTGATTCCCGGAGTCCATAGTCTCTCATGGTTCATCTCCCCCTCTTATCTGCCCCCCTTCATTTTTCCCTTCCTTCTAATGTCCTCCATGCTATTCCTTATGTTCCACAAATAAGTGAAACCATATGATAATTATTTTTCTCTGTTTGATTAAACTCAATACCCAGAAAACAAATATCAAGTCAAAAAATGGGCAGAAGACATGAACAGACACTTCTCCAAAGAAGACATGTAAATGGTTAACAGACATATGAAAAAATGTTCAACGTCATTAGCCATCAGGAAAATTCAAATCAAAACCACATTGAGATACCACCTTACACCAGTTAGAATGGCTTAAATTAACAAGTCAAGAAAAAACAAATGTTGGTGAGGATGCAGACAAAGGGAACCCTCTTACACTGTTGGTGGGAATGCAAGATGGTACAGCCACTTTGGAAAACAGTGTAGAGGTTCCTCGAAAAATTAAAAATAGAGCTACCCTATAACCCAGCAATTGCACTACTGGGTATTTACCCTAAAGATACAGATGTAATGAAAAGAAGGGCCCCATGCATCCCAATGTTCATAGCAGCAATGTCCACAATAGCCAAACTGTGGAAAGAGCCAAGATGCCCTTCAACAGACGAACGGATAAAGAAGATGTGGTCCATATATACAATGGAATATTACTCAGCCATCAGAAAGGATGAACACCCAACTTTTGCGTCAACATGGATGGAACTGCAGGAGTTTAAGATTTTTTTTATTTGAGATAGAGCACAAGTGGGAGGAGGGGCAGAGGGAGAGGGACAAGCAGACTCCCTGCTAAGTAAGGAGCCCAACACAGGGCTCAATCTCAAGACCCCCAAGATCATGACCTGAGCCAAAGTTACACATTTAACTCTCTGAGCCACCCAGCATCCCCCTAATATGCAGTAGAGTATTATGTAGCTGTAGTCACCATGCTGTACATTATATCCCCATGACTTATTTTCTGACTGAAAGTTTATACCTTTTGACCAAATTCGTCCATTTCACCTCCCCCAACCTCCCACCACTGGCAATTACCAATGTGATCTCTGTATCAGATTCCTCATAGAAGAGAGATATAGCATTTGTCTTTCCCTGTCTGACTTAATTTCCCTTAGCATAATGCCCTCAAGGCCCATCTATGTTGTTGCAAATTATTTTCCTCTTTTTTATGGCTGCGTAATATTCATGTGTGTGTGTGTGTGTGTGTAACTGACTTTATCCTTTCATCCATCAGTAGACACTTAGGTTGTGTGCATGTCTTGGCTATTTTAAATAATGCTGCAGGGGACTGGGAGTGCAGGATTTTTCTGAGTTAGTATTTTTGTTTCCTGCAGATAAATACCCAGAAGGAATTGCTGGATGGTAGGGTAGTTCTATTTTTAACTTTTTGAGGAAACTTCATACTGTTTTACATAGAGGCTGTACAATCTACACTCCCACCAACAGTGCACAAGGGTTTCCTTTTCATGTCCTCTCTTACCAACACTTGTTATTTCTTGTTTTTTTGAAAATAGCCATTCTGACTGGTGTAAGGTGATATTTCATTGTGGTTTTGATTTGCATGTCCCTGACGATGAGTGATATTGAGCATATTGTGTCTGTTGGTACACCTATATGTCTTTGGAAAAAAATGTTTAGATCTCTGCTCATTTTTTTAAAGATTTTATTTATTTGAGAGGCAGAAAAAAGATGAGAGAGAGCATGAGATGGAGGAGGGTCAGAGGGAGAAACAGACCCCCTGCTGAGCAGGGACCCTGATGCAGGATTTGATCCTGGGATTCCAGGGTCATGACCTGAGCTGAAAGCAGTTGCTTAACCAACTGAGCCATCCAGGCACCCTCTGCTCACTTTTAAATCAGATTGGTTTTTTTGTTATTGAGTTGTAAATTTCTTTATATATCTTGGATATTTTATCAGATAAATTAATGATTTGCAAATATTTTCTCCCATGCAGTAGGTATGACTTTATTATGTTGATGGTTTCCTTTGCTGTCCAGCAGCTTTTTAGTTTGATTTAGTCCTGTTTATTTTTGCCTTTGTCACTTTTGTATTTGGTGTTAAATCCAAAAAGTCATCACCATGACTGATGTCAAGAGCTTACCACCTATGTTTTCTTCTAAGAGTTTTAAGTTTCAGGTCTTACATTCAAGTCTTTAATCTTTTTTGAGTTAATTTTTATGTATGCCCCTTTGTTTATTTTAGCTGATGTTGCCTGTACTTTTGGGGACTGTCCAAAAAATTATCGTTAAGACAATGTCAAAGATCCCTTTCCCTGTTTTCTTCTAGGAGTTTATGGTTTCAAATCTTAACATTTAAATCTTTGTTTCAGGTTAAGCTTTGTGAGTGGTATAAGATAGTGGTCCAGTTTCATTCTTTTGCAGGTAGCTGTCCTGTTTTTTCAACATCATTTATTAAAGAGACTGTCTTCTCATTTTTTTTTGTTCCTTTGTCATAAATTCATTGACTATATATTCATGTGTTTGTTTCTGGGCTTTCTCTTCTGTTTCAGTTGATCCGTGTGTCTGGTTTTTTGTTTTTTGTTTTTTTTTTTTTTTTTTACCAAACCACTGTTTTGATTACTATAGCTTTGTCATATAGTTTGAAATCAGAAAGTGTGGTGCCTCCAGCTTTATTCTTCTTTCTCAAGATTGCTTTAGCTAGGGGCGCCTGGGTGGCTCAGTGGGTTAAAGCCTCTGCTTTCAGCTCAGGTCATGATCTCAGGGATCCAGCCCCACATTGGGCTGCCTGCTTGGCGGGGAGCCTGCTTCCTCCTCTCTCTGCCTGCCTCTCTGCCTACTTGTAATCTCGTTCTCTCTGTCAAATAAATAAATAAAATCTTTTAAAAAAAATTGCTTTAACTATTTGGGGTCTTTTGTGATTCCATACAAATTTTAGGACCATTTGTTCTATTTCTATGAAAAAATACCTTTGGAATTTTGATAAGGATTGCATCGAATCTATAGATCACCATGGATAGTATGGACATTTTAACAATATTCTTCCAATCCATTACCATGGAATACTTTTCCATTTATTTATGTCATCTTCGATTTCTTTCATCAGTGTCTCATAATTTTCAGTGTACAAATTTGTCATCTCCTTGCTTAAATTTAATCTTATTTTTTGATGCAATCGTAAATGGGATTTTAAAATTTTCTCTTTCTGATAGCTATTTGTGTATATAAATGCAACAAATTTTTGCATATTGATTTTGTATCTTGCAGCTTTACTGAATTTAGTTATTGTGTTTTTTTGGTGAAGTCTTCAGGGTTTTCTATATATAATATCATGTCATCTGCAAATAGGGGATAGTTTTACTTCTTCCTTTTTATTTGTATGCTTTTTATCTTTTTCTTGTCTAATGACTCTGGCTAGGATTTCCAATACTATATTGAATTAAAGTAGTGAGAGGCCATTCTTGTCTTGTTCCTGATCTTAGAGGAAAAGCTTTCAGTTTTTCACCATTGGGTAAGATGTTAGCTATTGCCTTGTCACATGTGGCCTTTATTATATTGAGGTAAATTTCCTCAATGCCGAGTATGTTGAGAGTTTTTATCCTCACTTTGTTGACATGGTGTATTGCATTGATTAATGTTTAACCCTTATAATCCTGGAATAAATCCCACTTGAACATGGTGTATGATCTTAATATCTTATGAATTCAGTCTGCTAATATATTGTTGAGCATTTTTATATCTGTGTTCTTCAGGGATATAAGCCTATAAGTTGTTTTTCTTGTGGCACCCTTGTCTGGTTCTGGTATCAGGGCAATGCTGAACTCATAAAATGGTTGGAAGTGTTTGAGAAGGAATTGGCATTAATAATTTAAATGTTTGGTAGATTTCACCAGTGAAGCCATCTGGTCATGGACTTATTGTTGATTGAGAGGTTTTGATTACTGCTTCAGTCTCCTTCCTAGTAATTGATCTGTTCAGATTTTCTGTTTCCTCATGACTTAGTAGGTTGTAGGTTTCTAGGAATTTATTTCTTCTAGGGTGTGCACTTTATTGCCATATCATTGTTCATCCTAGTATCTTTGATCCTTTTTATTTTGTGGTATCAGTTGTAACATTGCTTTCATTTCTGATTTTGAAGTCCTCTCTTTTTTTATTGATGGGTCTCTCTAAGGCTGTCGATTTTGTTTCTCTCTCAGAAAACCACCTCTTAATTGTTAAATTGCTATATTGTACACTCAAAATGAATATAACATTGTATATTAGCTATACTGGAATTAAAATTTAAAAAATAACACCTTTTAGTTTCATAGATCTTTATTGTCTTTCTAGTCTCTATTTCATGTAGTTCTGCTCTGATCTGTGTTATTTTCTTCCTCTACTGACTTTGGGTTTTGTTTGTTGTTTTCCTTCTTCATTGAGGTGTAAAGTGAGGCTATTTATTTGAGATCTTTCTTGTTTCTTGATATAGGCATTTATTGTTATGAAGTTCTCTCTCAGAACGGCTTTTGCTGCATCCCATAAATTTGGTATGTTGTATTTACATTTTCATTTTTCTCCAGGTAATTTTTCAATTCTCTTTTGATTTCTTACTTGACCCTTTGGTTGTTCAATATCATGTTGTTTAATCTTCACGTATGTGTGAATTTTCCAATTTTCTTCTTGTAGTTGATTTTTAGTTTCATATCATTGTGGTCAGGGAAATGGTTAATATGATCCGCACAGGAACATCCAAAGCACCATGTTAGGATAACCACTTCCTGCCTCCCAGCTATAGTTGATGTATTTAGACTGTGTGTGCGCTGATGTCATTTTGGCATTGGGGAACTAGTACTGGTTGGGAAAGAAAAGTTAGTCTCCCTCCAGGTTGCTGAAGCTCTAACATGTAAAGCTTGGGATCAGCTAGCAGCTGTTTTCCACCACAGGGAGAAAGCCATGCTGCCGTGGGAGAAAAGAATGGTACTGACCTACAAGAAAAGGCCAGAGAAGAGAAGAGAATGGTCCTTACTGTGTGTGAATTGTAAGCTCCACTTAATTCTTGTGACTCACCAGCACTTCTGCAGCTGTGTCTCCAGTATGCTTAAATCTTTCTTTATTAAAAAGTGAGATGAGTTTCTGTCCTTGACAACTGAAAAAGTAATACATTCAGTCTTATAGGACTAAATTCAGTTTTGATGACCCTCTTTTGAAAGGGCTATAGAAAGGGTCAATGAAAACTGTTACAAAGAGGGCGCCTGGGTGGCTCAGTGGGTTAAAGCCTCTGCTTTCGGCTCAGGTCATGATCTCAGGGTCC
>LNAC01000143.1:2988902-3013472 GCA_002007465.1 Ailurus styani | reverse complement strand
AAAAAAAAAAAAAACTGTTACAAAGAAATAGTAAACAGGATCGTGGAGGAAGCTTCCAGAGCTTGGTCATTGTTAAGTAAAGAAACAGTTTTATAACCTTCTCCAGTGCTATAAAAAGAAGGTCTTTAATGTCCTTTTCACCAGAATAAATGGGGTGAGGCCAAAACTAATACTTTTTCTGTTAGACATAACTTCAGACTCCTGCTGTGCCATTGGTGTGACCACCCTAAGCTGTGTGTCTTTGTTCAGGAGCAAATCCAGTTGCTCAGCCCAGTGTTTTGCTTCCTTTCCTTTAGGTCAGGTATTCACTCTTGGGTCTGTCACCAAGGTAGTGGGAGCAGGATCATGTGGTATGAATATGCCCAAGTGGAACCTTGGGAGGAGGCAGACTCTAGAATGCTGTGGGCCCACAAATGGCCACGAGAGGATACCATGTTTTAGGGCCCTGGAAGCCAGTGCCTCCCATTGCTTTCCATGATCCCTTTAAGTTTTTATGATGTTGACAGTTGAGTTATGAGCAGCTTAGCACCTTTTCTAATCCTACCCCTCTCTTCAGTTCCCAGCTGCTTTGGAGTCATCCCTTTAACACCAGCTTCACGTTTCAAACAGTTGGCCTTTTTGACATTTCAGAAGTTGGCCTTCCAGGCTCACCTGGCTCTTCTATTCCCTGAACCCACGAACATTTGGTTATCAGAGGATTGTAGAGGCAGCAAACCCTTGAGAAATGTAGAATCCAATGGGATAACATGTAAATATCCTCAGAGAAACAAAGATGTGCAGACCTAATGAAGCAATAATACAAGTTGGCCACAATCTGAGAGAAGGTTGAAGAAGTCTATTAGTGGAGAGGATTTGCATAGTGATTTGACTTAGCCTGGAAGATGGGCCCTTTAAGTCCTGGAATCCCTGTTATTGTAACCATAAAAGAGGGTCCTACTTGTCCCTCCTTGTTGGGACTTCCTGGTCAAGTATCTATCCATGTTTAACTGCGGTCAGCTAGAAAAGCTACCCCAAATTATTTGAAATAATATAGTTATCCCTTTAGAGCATATTTATGTTTTAATCCAGAAAAAAATGAATTGTGTACAGAAATAATAAACAAAACCTGTAATATTGAAATTTGTTTTAGGTTCAGAAATAATTTGTTCATGTTTGATATTTTAAGAATTAGTTGTGTTTTAGAGAATTTGGTCTATTAGAATAAGAGATCAACTTTGTGATTCCAATTTAAAATGTAGTTTAGAGGGGGACCTCGGTGGCTCTGTTGGTTAAGAATCCGAGTCTTAATTTCAGCTCAGGTCATGACCTCAGAGTCTTCTCTGAGCCCAGCATCTGGCTCCATGTTCAGCATCCCTGCTGAAATAAATCAGTCTTTAAAAAATAAAATGTGGTTTAGAATTGACTTTTATTTGCAGTTTTAAGTTTTGAGGGGTATAGGGTAAAGTTTTAATAAATCTGTAAAATCAAAACATTTAAGAGGATTTAATATTTACTATGTTTAATTGATCAGATTTATAAGAATTTTTAAAGTATTTTAAGGTTTTGTTAATCAAATCAGCAGTCGCTGAACTACTTAGGAAATCATTAAAGGTATAAATGCAGTTTAAAATGTTAATGGAAATTAGTTAATTAAGCTGCATTAGCCCTTTTAGAAGTGTTAATGGTTAAAACTTGATAGATTAGAATAAGATTTGGGAGTTGAACTCAAATCAGTAAATAGAAGAAGAAATTGGGCTTAAAATTAGTACTTTTAATTGCATATTTTTCAAAAGTAGTTTTTGGTTATTTTTCTTTACACAAAGCAAATAGAAAACCTACATTGAAATTTCAGAATTTAAGTGAATAACTGCTGGAAAATTAGTTTAATCCCAGAGAGAACTAGTTCATGCACAGCTAGGGTGGTCCCCAAGACTATAGAAAGTCCAAGGACCCAGCTACCGAACAGGGTGAGTTTAGGACCAATGAGACAGTTCTGGAGACCCACTCCCACTCATGGCCTTCTGGGAGAGGTTCCATTTACTTAGCGCTCTCCAAGATCCCATGGAAATTGGGATCTGGCCCACCTCCTTGATGATCCTCTGCAACTCCAGGGTGGGGCCCAACCTGGAGCAATGACCCTGGCCCCGTATGTCCCAGCCCTGATATTTCAGCAAGTTAAAGTGGCTGGTACTTCTTTGGGCAAATAGCCAACTGAATACATACCAGGTTGTTGCCATATCTGAAAATACAAGCCTGAAATGACTCATCATTCACAACATATGAAGATACTTGCATCCCATTTCATCTTCAGTAAAAATGGTTCTTTAATTGATGTATTTGTTGCATATCTATCAAGTTGTTCCATCTTTAGGTCCTTCTGTTCTGCATCTGTGTCTTGAATAGTAAGCTCTCCAAAGACAGGAATTTTTTTTTAAAGTTAATATTTTTACTTTTCACCACCCAGGAAAGCCCACACACCATTCTAGCCAGGAGAGTACCTAAGGACATAATGAGTACTGCTGCTTTTCAAATAATAGTGAATTCTTGACATATTACTAACCCATGAAACTTTTAGGTACTGTCCTAAATTCTGTTTGTTGAGTAGAGGCATTGTTATACAAGAGTAATCTTTACAATCAACATTTTTCCCCAGTGAGGCAGATTTATGGAAAAGATTAGGTCCATCTTTGCGCTTTAGAATGTACAATGACAATGACGTCTGTGTGTTCTGGGGAAGGCTTGATGGAGCTTTTGTTCAGCCTCAGTCTTTGTTCTGTGAAGCAGTTAGGTGATCTCTTCTGATGTAGGCAGTCCTGTGTTTCTGGCATCAGCATTACAGATGCATTCAATAGTTCTGTCTGATTTAAGTGAGTTAACAGATAATACTGCAAGAAGAAACTTATGTAAGTCACAGTAATGATTGGAACTGATGAGGATTCAAGGCTAAAAGCACATTTTCTTATTAAAACAGATTTTCAGATAACAAAGTAAAAAATTATTGAGAGGGGAACATGGCAGTGGAAAGTTATTCTTCAGGATTTCCATTATTCATATCATTTTCCAGACAAAGGTTAATTGAGAGGACCCAGACGGTATACTTTAGCCAAAATAGTTGTATAAAATGAGGAAAAAGTGAATGCTGTTCTGATTATTAATATGGGAGGGAGATAAAACAAGGAGAAAAGAATATTCCTTTGCACTAGCTCTGCCTCTCCCAGTAGCTTTCTCTATGCAAATTCTACAAGGCCCAATTTTCTGGGTCTTGGTTTCCATGGTTTACAATCTCCTAGATTTGAGGGGCTGGAAGGCTGTAACAGTTATTTCAGAGAAAGTACAAAGGAGAGTTTTGGGGTTTTTTAAAATTCCAGTATAGTTAACATACAGTGTTAGGTTAGTTTCAGGTTTACAATATAGTGATTCAACAATTCTACACATTCTTCAGTGCTCATCCCAATGGGTGTCCTCTTAATCTCCTTCACCTATTTCACCCCCCTCCCTTCTGGTAACCATCCGTTCTCTATAGTTAAGAGTCTGTTTTGGGTTTTATCTGTTTTCCTTTGTTTGTTTGTTTCTCATATTCTTTAGGTAAATACCCAGAAGTATGATTACTGGATCATACAGTTGTACTATTTTTAACTTTTTGAGGAAACTCTATATTTTCCACAGTGGTGCACCAGTTTGCATTCTTACCAACAGTGCAAGAGGCACCAACACTTGCTGTTTCTTGTGTTGTTGATTTTAACCATTCTGACAGGTGTAAGCAGATACCTCATTGTGGTTCTGATTTGCATTTCCCTGATGATGAGTGATGTTGAGCATCTTTTCATGTGTGTCTGTTGGCCATCTGTATGTCTTCTTTGGAGAAATGTCTGTTCATTTCTTCTCATTTTTAAATTGGATTATCTGGGCTTTTTGGTGTTGAGATGCATAAGTTCTTTATACATTTTGAATACTAACCCTTTATCAGATGTGTCATTTGCATATATCTTCTCCCACTTAGTAGGTTGTCTTTTAGTTTTTTTTTTTTTAATTTTATTTTTATTCTTTGCCCAAGGGGTACAGGTCTGTGAATCATCAGGCTTACATCTTTCACAGCACTCACCAAAGCACAAACCCTCCCCAATGTCCATAACCCATCCACCCTATCCCTACCCTCCCACCCCCCAGTAACCCTCAGTTTGTTTTGTGAGATTAGGAGTCTCTTATGGTTTGTCTCCTTCCCCATCCCATCTTGTTTCATTATTTTTCCCTCCCTACCCCCCACGACCCCCCACCCTGCCCCTCAAGTTCCTCATATCAGAGAGATCATATGATAATTGTCTTTCTCTGAGGTTGTCTTTTAGTTTTGTTGATACTTTCCTTCACTGTGTAGAAGCTTTTTATTTGATGCAATCCCAATAGTTGATTTTTGCTTTTGTTTCCCTTGTCTTAGGAGACACATTTAGGAAGTAGTTGCTTTGGCTGATGTCAAACAAGTTACTGCATGTGTTCTCTGTTAGGATTTTGAAGGATTCAGAAGTAACATTTGGGTCCTAAGTCCATTTTGAGTTTCTTTTTGTGCATAGTATGAGAAAGTGGTCCAGTTTCAGTCTTTTGCATGTAGCTGTCCAGTTTTCCCAACATCATTTGTTGAGACTTTTTCCCATTGCATATTCTTGCCTCCTTTGTCAAAGATTAATTGACCATATAATCATGGGTTAAGGTCTGGGCTTTCTATTCTGTTCTATTATCTGTGTATCTGGTTTTGTGCCAGTACCATACTGTTTTGATTATGATAGCTTTGTAGTATCTTCAAATGGAGAATTGAGACACCTCCAGCTTTGTTTTTCTTTTTCAAGACTGCTTTGGCTCTTCTGCATCTTTTGTGGTTCCATACAAATTTGAGGACTGTTTATTCTAGTTCTGTGAAAAAGGCTATTGGTATTTGATAAGGATTGCATTAAGTCTATAAATTCCTTTGGGTACTATGGACATTTTACCAATATTCTTTCAATCCATGAGCATGGAATATCTTTCCATTCATGTCATCTTCAATTTCTTACATCAATGTTTTATAGTTTTCAGAGTACAGATGTTTCACCTCCTTGGTTAAGTTTATTTCTAGGTATTTTTTTATGCAATGTAAATGGTATTGATTTCTCTTTCTGCTGCTTCATTATTATACAGAAATGCAACAGATATCTATGGGGTTTTGTATCCTGTGACCTTACTGACTTCATTCATCAGCTTTAGCAATTTTTTGGTGGAGCTTTTTGGGTTTTCTATGTACAATATCATTTTCATCTGAAAATAGTGAAAGTTTTACTTATTCCTTACCAGTTTGGATGCCTTTTATTCCTATTTCTTGTCTGATTGCTTCACCTAGGACTCCCAGTACTATGTTTAATAAAAGTGGTGAGAGTGAACATCTTTGTCTTGTTCCTGACCTTAAGGGGAAAGTTCTCAGTTTTCCACCATTGAATAAAATGTTAGTTGTGGGTTTTTCAAAGATGGCCTCTATTATGTTGAGATATGTTCCCTCTAAGTCTACTTTGTTGAGAGTTTTTATCACTAATGGATGTTGTACTTTGTCAAATGCTTTTTCTGTGTCTGTTGAAACAATCTTATGTTTTATACATTTTCTCTTATTGATGCAAATCACATTGATTTGCAAATACTGAACAACCCAAGCAACCTGGGAATAAATCCTTCTTGATTGTTGTGAATGATTCTTTCAGTGTATTATTGGATTCGGTTTGCTGATATTTTGTTGAGGATATTTACATCTATGTTCCTCAGAGATATTGGCCTATAGTTCTTTTTTATAGTGTCTTTATCTGGGTTTGGTATCAGGGTAATGCTGGCCTCATAGAATAAACTTGATAGTTTTCCTTCCTCTTCTATTTTTTGGAATAGTTTGAACTCTTTAAATGTTTGGTAGAATTCACCTGTCAATCCATCTGGTCCTGGACCCTTGTTGGTTGTGAGTTTTTTTATTATGAATTCAATCTCCTTGCTGGTAATCGATCAAATCAAATTTTATCTTTCTTCCTGATTTGGTTTTAGGAGGTTATGTTTTTAGGGATTTATCCATTTTTTTTCTAGGTTGTCTAGTTTGTTGGCATACAGCTTTTACAATCCTTTGTATATCTGTGGCATTGGTTGTTATTTCTTGTCTTTCATTTCTGATTTTGCTTGAGCATGCTCTCTCTTTCTGATAAGTCTGGTTAAAGGTTTATCAATTCTGTTGATCTTTTCAGATAACCAGCTCCTGGTTTCATTGATCTGTTCTATTTTTTTTTTAAAGATTTTATTTATTTGACACAGAGATCACAAGTAGGCAGAGAGAGAGGAGGAAGCAGGCTCCCTGCTGAGCAGAGAGCCCGATGCGGTACTCGATCCCAGGACCCTGAGATCATGACCTGAGCCGAAGGCAGAGGCCTTAACCCATTGAGCCACCCAGGTGCCCTAATTTTATTTTTTTAATCTTATATTTAAATTCAATTAGCTAATATAAAGTGTATCATTGGTTTCAGAGGTAGAGTTCAGTTATTCATCTGTTGCATATAACACCCAGTGCTTATTACATCACATGCCTTCCTTAATGTCCATCACCCCCCTGCTCACCTCCCTTTCAGCAACCCTCAGTATTTCCTATAGTTAAGAGTCTCTTATGGTGTGTCTCCCTCTCTGATTTCATCTTATTTTATTTTTCCCTCCTTTCCCCTATGATCCTGTTTTCTTAATTTCCACATGAGTGAAATCATATGATAATTGTCTTTCTCTAATTGACTTATTTCACTTAGCGTAAAACCCTCTAGTTCTATCCATGTTGTTGCGAATGGAACAATGTCATTTTTTTGGTGGATGAGTAATATTCCAGAGTTTCCTGACTTATTAATTTAAGCTATTCTGACTGGTGTGACATGGTATCTCAATGTGATTTTGATTTGTATTTTCCTGTTGCCAAGTGATGTGGAGCATTTTTTCATGTGTCTGTTAGCCATTTGTTTGTCGTCTTTGGAGAAGTGTGTGTTCATGTCTTCTGTCCATTTTTTGACTGGGTTATTTGTTTTTTGAGTGTTGAGTTTGAGAAGTTCTTTATAGATCTTGAATATCAGCCTTTTATCTGTAATGTCATTTGCAAATATCTTCTCTCATTCAGTGGGTTGCCTCTTAGTTTTGTTGACTGTTTCCTTTGTCATGCAGAAGCTTTTTATCTTGACGAAGTACCAAAATTGCGTTTTTGCTTTTGTTTCCCTTGCCTTTGGAGACATGTTTTGAGAGAAGTTGCTGTGGCCGATGTCGAAGAGTTTACTGCCTGTGTTCTCTAGGATTTTGATGGATTCCTGTCTCACGTTGAGGTCTCTCATCCATTTTGAGTTTATCTTTGTGTATGGTGCAAGGGAATGGTCCAGTTTCATTCTTCTATATGTAACTGTCCAATTTTCCCACCACCATTTATTGAAGAGACTGTCTTTTTTCCATTGGATATTTTTTCCTGCTTTGTCAAATATTAGTTGACCATAGAGTTGAGGGCCCATTTCTGGGCTGTCTATCCTGTTCCATTGGCCTTGCTGTCTTGGTGATCACAGCTTTGTAATATAGCTTGAAGTCAGGCAACATGATGCCCCCAGCTTTGATTTTCTTTTTCATCTTTCCCTTGGCGATTTGGGATCTTTTCTGGTTCCATACAAATTTTAGGATTGTTTGATCCAGCTCCTTGAAGAATTCCAATGGTAATTTAATAGGGATGGCATTGAAAGTGTAACTTACTCTGGGCAGGATAGACATTTTAACAATATTTATTCTTCCAGTCCATGAGCATGGACTGTTTTTCCACCTTCCTCAATTTCTTTCATAAGTGTTCTGTAGTTTCTGGAGTATAGATCCTTTACCTCTTTGGTTAGGTTTATTCCTAGGTATCTGATGGTTTTTTGTTGCTATTGCAAATGCAATCAATTGCTTAATTTCTCTTTCTATAGTTACATTGTTAGTGTATAGAAAAGCACAGAATCCTGAAAATATATACCTTTAGTAGCCATAAAAATAAGTATGGGGCCCAGGCATAAGAAACATAAAGCTAGGCCTAAGAGTAAATCAGGAAGTTGGACTAAAACAGTAGCCCCTGTTCTGGGTTCATACTAAAATCATCTAAGAAGTTTTTCAACTGATTCCCACAACAGAGCCTGTTTCAGTTGCTCTGGAGTGGGTATTTTTTTTTTAAAGCTTCCCAGGTCATTCTTATGTGCAGCCAGGATTATAAACTGGCCTATATAATGCAATAAAGTTTGTTTTCATTTCTGCTGCTTTCAGCATGATTTCAAGACAGCCTGGGTTTTGAGGACTGTTCTAGCTAACTATTCTGGCAAATAAGTGTATTTAAAAAAAAAAAAATCTGTACTGGAAAACACATGTATTCAGTGATCCTGATGGTGATGGTTGGTGGGGTGGGGGTGGGGGGGATGCAAAGATGAGAATGGCCCGGAGGGGAACATCATAACCAGCAGTAGTCTGGCAATAGTGTATATTGGCCAAGTCCACTGGAAGGTTTTAAAGGTGGTTTGTAGACATGACTCCATGTTCCCGTATTTTAGGTGTGGTTCCTTGTCTGATATGGGCAGCCAACTCAGACTTGAAATATCACTGCCTTAGAGTTTTGATAATTCATTCTTGCTGATTTATGTTAGAAAGTGGTAAGCAGCACAGAGTTATCCATGAATTAGTGATTAGAGTCCAGGCTGAAAACAAGATAAGTACCCCACATTTTAAGTTCCGAGAAACTCCAACTGTGAGACCAGCCATTTCCCTCAAGGCATCCTGGGTGGCCCAGTTCAGCAGAACTGGAATTCCTTCCACCCCCATCTCCATATAGGAGAGCACTGGGGGCATGTCAACAGGGGACAACACATCCTCTCTGTTCCCTACAAGATCAAGGGTCCCCAAACTGTACCCCGTACCTGCCTAGTAGACTGTAGTCTCCCATCTTTATCATTCCGAGCCACTGAATGGCCAAGACTTGATGTTTCAGGCCCAGCGTTGCCCTGAGGAAGGAGGCAGGAGAAAGATGACCAAGGGAGATGAACCAGAGTGCATGCGGTGTTTCTGGCCTTGGTGAGGGGCTGGTAAATGTAGATAATTGGTTTAAAAGTCTATATGAAACGCTTTTTGACAGGATTCAACAAAGCAGAACCATAGGCCAAATCTGGCCTGCTGCCTATTTTTGTAAATAAAGTTTTACTTCAACACACACACACATAGCATTTGAACCCCAAATCAGCCATCTCTTCCTTATTCCATCAGAATACTGAAGTTTATTCTCTGGAACGTTGGACCAGCAAACCTCGATGTGAGGATACCAAACATAGTTGAGGGTCGGAGTGCTACACTGAACCCAGAAAAAAACAAGTGCAATTCTGGATCCTTGACAGCAATACTACCAGCCCAACACTCTCCCTGGGTGGTTTCAGGAACATGGGCTACCAGGTTTCTAATACCCTTTATTGGATATATGATTTACCAATGTTGTCTCTCATTTCATCAGTCACCTTTTGTTATGAAATATATTTTTGCTGTGTAGAAGCCTTTTGATTTGATGTGTTCTCATTTATTTTTGCCTTTGTTGTCTTCCTTTGATGTCAAATTCAAAAGATTATCACCAAGACCAATATTAAGGAGCTTACCTCCTATGTTTTCTCTAGGCGTCTTTAACCCATTTTGAGCTTATTTTTATGTATGGATGATATAAAGTAGGGGTCCAGTTTAATTCTTTGCATGTGGCTATCCAGTTTCCGAGCACTATGTATTGAAGCAACTGTCCTTTCCCCATTGTATATTCTTGGCTTTGTCATAAATTGACCTTATATGCATGGGTCTATTTCTGGACTTTCTATTTCTATTCCTATTCCTTTCTACTGATCCACATGTCTTTATGCCATGTCATACTGTTTTGGTTACTCTAGCTTTGTCATGTAGTTTGAAATCAGGAAGCATATTCTTCCAGCTTTGTTCTTCCTCAAGTATTCAGTGTCTTCTATGATTCCCTACTAATTTTAGAATTAGTCCATTTTGATGAAAAATTCCATTGGAGGTTTGATGGGGATTGCATTGAATCTAGATTGCTTTGCATAGTATGAACATTTGAACAATATTCTTCCAATCCATGAGCACAAAATACCTTTCTATTGAATATGTCTTTATCAATCCCTTACATCAATGTCTTACCGTTTTTATTGTACAGGTCTTTCACCTCCTTGGCTAAATTTATTCCTAGGTGTTTTATTCTTTTTGATGCACTTACAAATGGGATTGGTTTCTTAATTTTTCTAATATGTTATTCATTCAAATGATACAATTTTTACATCTTGCAACTTTACTAAATTTAGTAGTTTTTTGGTGGAATCTTTAGGTTTTCATGATATCAACATAGGGTGACAATTTTGCTTCTTCCTTTCTAAGTTGAATGTCCTTTATTTTTCTTGCCTAATTGTTCTGGCTAAGACTTTCAATACTGTGTTGAACAGAAGTGGGGAGATTAGTTTTGTCTTGTCCCGATCTTAGAGGAAATGTGTTCAGCTTTTAACCATGGAGTATAATGTTAGCTGTGGTCTTTTCATATATGGCCTTTATTATGTCCCCTCTATACCCACCCTTACTGAGAGTTACTATCACAAATAGATGTTGTATTTTGTTAATTTTTTTTGCATATAACAATCTCGTTATATAATTTTATTCTCATTTTGTTAATGTGGTGTGTTGTATTGACTGGTGAATGTTGAACCATCCTTGCAAGTCTGTAATAAAACCCATTGGATCATCATGTATGAATCTTTCAATGTATTGTTGAAATCAGTTTTGAGGAATATTTTATCCATGTTCATTAGGGATACTGGTCTGTAATTTCCTTTTCTTCTAGTGCCCTTATCTGGTTTGGTATCAGGGTAATGCGGGCCTCATAAAATGAGTTTGGAAGTGTTCCCTCCTCTCCTCTTTTCTGAAAGAGTTTAAGTCTTCCTTAAATGTTCTGTAGAATTTACTAGTGAAGCCATCTGGTCCTGGACTTTATTTGAATCACTCATCAAAAATCTCCAATCTCCTTGCCAGTAATCAGTCTCTTCAGATTTATTTATTTCAGGATTCAGTCTTGGTAGATTGGATATTTCTAGTTATGTATCCATTTTAACAGCTCTTTCATTTCTGATTTTGTGTCCTTTCTGTGGTGAGTCTAGCCAAAGGTTTGTCAATTTCGTTGATCTTCCAAAAACTACTCTTGGTTTCATTGATCTTTCCTATTAACTTTTCAGTCACTGTTTCATTTATTTCTGCCCTGATTATTCTTTTCTTCTGCTACGTTTGGTGTTAGCTTGTTGTTTTTCCAGTTCTTGAGGTTAAAGGGAGATTGGTTGAGATCTTTTTTGTTTCTTGATGTAGGCCTTTATTGCTCTGAACTTTCAGTACTGCTTTTGCTGCATCCTAGAAGTTTTGATATGTTGTAGTTCCATTTTCAGTTGTCTTCATATATTTTTTTATTTCTTCTTTGACCAATTGGTTTTTCATGCATATGTTAATCTCCACAATTGTGAATTTTCCATCTTCCCTCCTATTACTGTTTTCTAGTTTTATACCATTATGGTGAGAAAAGATACTTAGTATCATTTATTCTTAAATTTGCTAAGATATTTTTTTGTGCACTTGAGAATATGCATTCTGCTGTTGGGTAGAATATTCTCTGTGTCTATTATGTCTGGTCTAAAGTGTTATCAAATCTATTCCCTTATTTTTTTGGTCTGGGTGATCAGTTTATTGTTGAAAGTGGCATAGTGAAGTCCTCTACTATTATTGCATTACTGTCTATTTCTCCCTTCAGATCTGTTAAATTTTTTTGAGGTCCTCCCATATTGGGTGCATATTATAATTGTTATATCTTCCTGAGAATGACCCCTTTATCATTTATAATGACTTTCTTTGTCCCACATAACTACCTTTGCTCTCTTTTGGTTTCCATTTGCTTGAAATGTCTTTTTCCATCCCTTAACATTCGGCCTGTGAGCATCGTCCTGCTTAAATGAGTCCAGTGTAGACAGCATACAGATGGGTCTCTTTTTTCCCCCCATTCATGCAGTCTATGTCCCTTAATTGGAGAATTTTTGTCCGTTTAAAGTAGTTATTGATAAATAAGGATGTACTGTAGCCATTTTGTTAACTGCTTTCAGACTGTCTTTTATAGTTTCTTGCTGTCATATTTTGTAGTGTTTTGCTTTCTCTTTATCATTTGTGTATCTATTATAACCATCTATTTTAAGCTGATAACTTCAATTGCATGAGAGAAAGTTCTACCCATTTACTTGTTCCCCCCCAAATTTATGTTGATGTTCCAATTTACATCTTTTTATATGGTGTCCATTAACACAATATTGTAGCTATGGTTAATTTCAACACTTTTGTCTCTAACATATGCATGCTAGATTTCAAAAGGATTTTCATATCACCATTGTATTAGAGTATTTTGAATTTTTATATTCACCTTTACCAGTAAATTTTACACTTTAATATATTTTCATGTTACTATTTAGCATCTCTTTTGTTCCTGTTTGAAGATTCATTTAGCATTACTTGTAGGGCAGGTCTGGTGGTGATAAATTCCCTCAGCTTTTGTTTGAGCACTTTGAATATATCACCCCACTCTCTCATCTGTAAGGTTTCTGCTGAAAGCCTTGTTGGGATTTCTTTGTATGTAATGGTTCTTTTTCCTCTTGCTGGTTTCAAGTTTCCTTGTCTTTGATTTTTCAGAGGTTGATTATAATGTGTCTTGGTGAAGATTGAGCTTCCCGTGCCTGGATGACCATGTCTCCCCAGTTTGGGGGGAGTTTCAGCCATTAAGTTTTCTGTTCCTTTCTCACTCTCTCATCCTTATTTTGGATGTCCCAGAAAGATTTTTTTATCATGCTCCACAGTTCAAGGAGGATTTCTTCATTCTTTTCCATTCTAATTTCAAAAATGGGATTTTTGCTTAGAAGTAGCTGGATGAAATAATTAGTATCAACCTAAGATCTGTTCATTGAACTATGACAAGGAATATTTCTCTTTTGAAATTCCTTAAATCAGTGATACTTAAATTGTACCAATCCTTTGTTCATGCAAAAATCAGTCTACCCTTTTATTTTATAGCCAATGGTACAGTAATACATAAGTCATACTAATCAGGGAAAAATTAGAGAAAAATTTACATTTGGGTATGATAAACCCCTTTCATGAATTTGTTTTTTAGATTCTGTCATTAAAGTTAGCCTTAGTGCCCCATCCTCAGATCTATGACCTTGATTTTGTCTGTTGTTCCTCAAATGGATAGCTTTTTAAATATATACCAAATCAATCAGAACTAATAGTTCCAGGTGGTCATAGTTCCTTTCTATTTAGCATCTTCTGTGATACTTGTTCCACTTTCCCAAGAGCTGCTACTGATATTAAACAAAGGTGGTCTCTAAGGCATTCCTTGACTTGAAAATTTTTTTACCATAGATGTTGCTGCCACTTTCTTAAAACACCACAGCCCTCATGATTTTTTTCCTATAAAAACCATTTGTAGTTTATGGATATTTGTACATACTTAATAGTCCCTTGATAATAAACACTTTCAGAAGAGATTTTTACCTCACATATATTTTTGTATTTATTCAGTAGGAATTTGTTCAGTGCTTCTGTGTGCCAATATGAACATTTGTGCAGGTATTAGAAGTCGTTCAGCCAGGGTGCTAAAAGCCATAGCAGCAAGTAGATATTTTACAGTTAACCCCATTCGTCTAACTATTTAATGTACATTTCTGCCAAATGTCTGTGTTTCAGTAATCTGTAAGGTCAGGTTCATTAGATACATACTTAGCTCTTTTATATGTGCCAGCCCACAGTCCTCAGGGTTCCAAGTTTTTTTGTTTGGTTCCCCACCCCCCAACCTGGTGATTTAGAATAGCTGCTAAATGGGTAGCAACAGTTTCTCAAAACAGCACAGTAAGTACTAGCCTTAAAAGATGAATGATGGTATTTACACTGTATACATATCAAATCCAGAGTGTGTGTGTATGTACATATATATATATGTACACACACACAAAGAACAGGTACTTCACTAAAGAGGATATCCATGTGGCCATTAAAAATATACTCAATATCAGTCTTCCGGGAAATGCCAATTCATACCAGGATAAAATATCATTGACCACCAGAATCGCAAAAATATTAAAGAACAGTAACAGCAAATGTGGAGGATGTGAAGCAACTAAAACACAAATTCCTCGTTGAATACACATTGATACAATCAATTTGGACTTTTGAATTCCAGAACCTTCTAAAGTTAAAAAAAAAAACCTTGTGCCCCAGCAATTCCACACTTAGATATATGCCCAAGAGAAGTGAGTGCACATTGTTCACAAAAGAGGGGAGGTGGCCAGATGAGGCTTCACAGCATCACCTTGAGTTTGGTCTGTGAAGACAGGCAGGTGTTCTCTAAGCAGACAAGCATTTAGAAGAACAGGAAGTCATGGAGATGTAAGCCAACCTGATGTGTTGGGGAACAATGTCAGTTCCAAACAGCTGTACCACATAGATTACAATTCCAGAAAGATACAAGCTGAAGGAGTACAGTGTTGTAGAGCTTAATACTGGGTCTGCTCAGGGAAATGGTCAGATTTGTACTTATCAAGATCATTCAGATCGGTGTGTTGGCGTGAATTTAGGGAGCCTATAGAACTGTTTAGCAGGAGGTCAGATGGATGGTTATCACTTTGCTGCCATTTTGCCAATTCTGGAGAATAAGTTATAAAGAATGATACACAAGATAATGTAGAATATAAGACATGAACAAGTGAATGGTTTAAGCAAAGATTTGCTTAAATCATTCTGACAATTTGTTTCCTATCTAGAAGTGTCACTGATTTCACCAAATGCACACAGGTTTTACCTTTAATTTGAAACTTGCATTTTTCCTCTAATGACCATTCAAAAAAAGTTTGAGATGGTGACTTAGGAGGATCCCAAACTCACCTCCTTCCAGGGACACACTGAATCTACATATAAAAAACATTCTTCTGAAGGGAACCCACATAAAAGTGGGGCAGGGGGTTGATCCAAGACGGCAATGTAGAAAGACCCTTAAATCACCCTCCTCTGTGGGCCACCAAGAGCAGTTCCTTCTGAACAACAGAAGACGGAGGGAATTCCCCACTACCTCTCCTACTTGAGTTCACAAAGAGACTCTGAGCAGATTCTTCTGTCTTAGGGCACAGGAAGAAAAAAAAAAAAAACCTGCAGATTAGAATATAAAGGAGCTAGCCCTAGACACCAGCCAGAAGGTGGGGAAACTGCTGGAACTCTCTCAAGTCCAAGGGGCAGGCAAGTACCATGGTTTAAGTTCCCCACCCCCAAGCTTGACAGTATGGATAGAAACAGGGTTCAGGTGCCCTAGCCAGCCTACCTCCTCAGTGACCTCTAGGCCCCTAACCCACACCACACCCAGCTGTCCCACCAAGGTGGCATCAGCACTCACTATATCTCCAGTCATTGCATGAAGGTGGCACAAGCAAGCTGGAATACCCCAGACTCATACCGCTTCAGATGGCTTGTTAAGGTACCCCCAGCACAGAGTGCTCTGGAACATCTCATGCTTGCCTCAGTTCTAGCCACACTGCCAGAGCACCCCAGGATTCCCCAGCCTGTCTCACCTACTAGGGTGCCCTCCATGTGGAGAGCCTCAGGACACCCTGGTTTGCACCCACTTCACCTTCAACCTTTCTATCATGGCAGCACCATCACAGAGTACCCTGGGAACCCAGCCCACATAAGCCACAGCTCCAGCCAGCCAAAGTTACCACTCCCACACAGTCTACACGGGATGACTATACACAAGACCATTCCTTAGAGTTTTGAAGTAGCTGTCGTACCTAATTCATGGAAACACATGCAGGAAGTCAAGCACTATGAGGAGACAGAAGAACAGGCTTCAAATAGACAAACTCTCAGAAAGAAAACTAAATGAAATAGTGGTAAGCAAATTTGCCTCATAAAGAGTTTAAAGTAGTGCTACATGAAGATGCTCACTAGACTGGAGAGAAAAGTGGAAGAACTCAATGAGAACTTCAACAAAGAACCAGTCAGAGCTGAAGAATACAATAACGGAAATGAAAACTACGCTGGAGGGAATCAATAGTAGATTAGCAGAAGAATGGGAATAGATCAGTGATCTGGAAGGGTAACAGAGCACCCAAGCTGAACAGAAAAAAGAAAAAAAACCTATATTCACTTTTTAATATTCTTAAGGGATTTCCTGGACATCAAGGAAACATTCCATTTATAGGGGGGGTCCCAGAAGATAAAGAGAGAAATGTATAGAAAACTTATCTGAAGAAATAATTGAAATAATAGAGATGAACAAGATGAACACAAAGTGTTCCACACCATGACACATAAAATGTCAAAAGTTAGAGAATTTTAAAAAGTAGCAAGAAAAGCAAAAAGTTACATAAAAGGAAGACCCCATAAGACCATTAGCTGATTTTTCAGCAGAAACTGAATATATCATGTTATTCCCTTCTGGCTTGCAAAATGCTGAAAGGAAAAAATTTACAACCAAAAATATTCTACCTGGCATAGTTATCATTCCGAACTGAAGGAGAGAGCACAAGTTTCCCAGACTAACAAAAGTTAAAGGAGTTTATCACCACTAAACCAGCCTTAAAACATTAAAGGGAATTCTTTAAGTGGAAAAGAAAAGGCCATAATTCGAGGAAAAGTATAAAATATGACAATATATACATAAAATGTGGAGGAGGAAATGAAGTTTTTTTTAGAATGTGTTCAAACTTCAGGGACCATCCAATTGATATATACTTAGGATGATCTAAATGAAGCTCACAGTAACCAAAAACCTATAATACACACAGAAAAAAAAAAAAAAGCCAATCACATACTGTAGAAAGTCACCAAGCACAAGGAAAGCGACAAAGGAACAGAGAAAGACTACAAACAACCAGAAAACAATTAACAATGTGGTAATAAGAACATACATATCAATAATTACTTTAAATATAAATAGGGTGAAAGATTAGATTTAAAAAAAAAACTGCCTACATGCTACCTACAAGAGACTCACTTCAGATCTGCAGCCACCTAAAGACTAAAAGTGAAAGGCTAGAAAAAGATATTCCATTCAAATGGCGACAAAATAGACTTTAAAACAACCACTTAACGAAAGATAGAGAAGAGCATTACATAATTATAAAGGGACAAATCCAACAAGAGGATATAACAATTGTAAATATCTACGTACCCAACACTGGAGCACCTAAATACATAAAGCATCTATTAACAGACATAAGGAGAAGAACTGACAGAAATACAGTAATAGTCCCCTAATAGTAGGGACTATACCATTCCACATATATCAATGGATCGATCATACAGACAGAAAATAGGGAAATAGTGTCTTTAAATGACACATTAGACCAAATGGACTTAACAGATATATACAGAACACTACATCTAAAAACAATAGAGTAACATTCTTTTCAAGTGCACATGGAACATTCTCCAGGATCATATTATAAGCCACAAGACAAGGTTCAATAAATAAAAGATGCTGTCAAGCATCTTTTTCAGCCATAATAGTATGAAAGTAGAAGTCAATCACAAGGAAAAAAAAAAAAACTGAAGGGGTACCTGGGTGGCTCAGTTAAGTTTCTGCCTTCACTTTAGGTCATGATCTCAAGGTCCTGGGATTGAGCCCTGCTCAGCAAGGAGTCTTCTTTTCCCTCTCCTTCTCCCCCCACTTGAGTGCTTGCAATCTCTCTCTCAAATAAAATCTTAAAAAAATAATAATAAACTGGGAAAAAAACACAAACATGTGGAAGCTAAACAACATGCTACTTAACCAATGAATGGATCAATGAAGAAATCAAAGAGGAAGTCAAAAAATACATGGAAGCAAGTGAAAACACAATGGTATAAAATCTTTGGGACACAGTGATAGCACTTCTAAGAGAAATTTATAGTGATACAGACCTACCTCAAGAAATAAGAAAAATCTTATCAAAAACTAATGATGTGTACTATATGTTGGCTAATTGAACATAATAGAAAAAAAAGAAAAATCTCAAACTAACTTTACAGCTAAGGAAACAAGAACAAGACCCAAGATTAGTCGAAATAGGGAAATCAAAGACAAGAGCAGAAATAAGTGAAGTAGGAACTGAAAAAAGTAGGAAAAAAAATATCAATGAAACCAAGAGCTGGTTCCTTAAGCCTTTAGCCAGACTCAAAAGAAAAAAAATGAAAGTCCCAAATAAAGTCAGAAACAACAGAAGTAAAAACACCACAGAAATACAAAACATTATATGCCAACAAATTGAACAACCCAGAAGAAATGGATAAATATCTGGAAATACACTATCTTCCAAAACTGAATTAGGAAAATTGGAAAATCTGAATAGGCCAATTAATAGTAACAAAATTGAAATGTTGATGAAAAACTCCCAACAAACAAAAGTCTAGTACCAGATGGATTCACAGGTGAATCTACCAAACACTTAAAGAAGAGTTAATACCTATTCTCAAGCTATTCCAAAAAATAGAAGAGGAAGGAAAATTTCCAAATATGTTCTAAAAGGCCAGTACCAAAACCACATAAAGACACACACACAAAACAAACAAACAAAAAAAACTACAGGCCAATATCCCTAATAAGCACAGATGTAAAAATCCTCAGCAAAATACCAGCACACTGCATTCAGTAATACATTAAAAGAGATCATTCATCCCAGGATGCATGGGTGGTTTGATATTCACATACCAAACAATGTGGAACACCACATTAACAAAACTAAGGCTAAAAATCATATGATCATCTCAGTAGATGCAGAAAAGGCCTTTGGCAAAAGTCAACATTCATTCACAATAAAAACTCAACAAAGTGGGTTTAGAGCAAACATACCTCAGTATGATACTGGCCATACATGACAAACCCACAACTAACATCATATTTAATGGTGAAAACCTGAGAGCTTCCCCTCTGAGATTGGTGGTGAGGGAGACAAGGATGTCCACTCTTGCCACTCTTATTCATCATAGTCCTAGCCACAGCAATAATAAAGGGCATCCAAATTGGTAAGGAAGAAGTTAAACTGTCACTATTTGCAGATGACATGATACTATACATAGAAAGCCCTAAAGACTCCACCAAAAAAAACTATTAGAAGTAATAAATGAATTCAATGAAGTTGTAAAATACAAAATACACAGAAACTGGTTGTGCTTCCATACACTAATAACAAAGTAGCAGAAAGAGAAATTAACAATTTTAGTGTTGAGTTTGAGAAGTTCTTTATGTATCTTGGATATCAGCCCTTTATCTGTAATGTCATTTGCAAATATCTTCTCCCATTCTGTGGGCTGCCTCTTAGTCCTATTGACTGTTTCCTTTGCTGTTCAGAAGCTTTTTATCTTGATGAAGTCCCAAAAGTTCATTTTTGCTTTTGTTTCACTTGTCTTTGGAGACGTGTCTTGAAAGAAGTTACTGTGGTCGATGTCGAAGAGGTTATTGCCTATGTTCTCCAAATAACCCAGTCAAAAAATGGGCAGAAGATATGAACAGACATTTCTCCAAAGAAGACCTACAAGTGCTAACAGACACATGAAAAAATGCTCAACATCACTAGCCATTGCAGAAAAACAGTTGAAAACCACAATGAGATACCACCTTGCACCAGTTAGAATGGCTTAACAAAACAGGAAACAACAAATGTTGGCAAGGATGTGGAGAAAGGGGAACCCTCCTACACTCTTGGTGGGAATGCAGGCTGGTACAGCCTCTCTGGAAAACTGTATGGAGTTTCCTCAAGATGTTAAAAATAGGACTACCTTATGACCCAGCAATTGCTGTACTAGGTATTTACCCCAAAGATACAGATGTAGTGAAAAGAAGGGGCACATGCACCCCAAAGTTCATAGCAGCAATGTCCACGATCACCAAACTGTGGAAGGAGCCGAGATGCCCTTCAATAGATGAATGGATAAAGAAGATATGGTTCATATATACAATGGAATATTATTCAGCCATCAGAAAGGATGAATACCCACCATTTGCATCAACACAGATGGAACTGGAGGGTATTATGCTAAGGGGAGTAAGCCAAGCAGAGAAAAACACTTACCATATGGTTTCACTCATATGTGGAGGGTAAGCAATAGCATGGAGAACCATAAGGGAAGAGAAGGAAATCTGAAGGGGGAGAAATGAGAGAAGGAGACGAATCATGAGAGACTATGGACCCTCGGAAACAAACTGAGGGTTTCAGAGAGGAGGGGATTGGGGGGAGGGGGTAACAGGGTGATGGGTATTGAGGAGGGCACATGTTATGAGGGGCACTGGATGTTATATATAACTAGTGAATCTTTGAACCCTGCATCAAAAACTAATGATGTACTATACAGTGGCTAACTGAACATAGTAATAATAAAAAAAAATTTTATTTATAACTTCACCAAAAAGTAGAATAAATACATAGGAATAAACTTATCCAAGTAGGTGAAAGTCCTATACTCTAAAACATTGAGGAAAGTAGTTGAAGATGACATGAACAAATGGAAAGACATTCCATGCTGCTGGATTGGAAGAATATTGTTAAAATGTACTACTCAAAGCAATCTACAGATTCAATGCAATCCCTACCCAAATACCAATAACATTTTTCACAAAAACCAGAAGAAATGATCCTAAAATTTGTATGGAACCACAAAAGACCTTCAATCGCCAAAGCAATCTTGAGAAAGAACAAAGCTGAAGCTATCACAATCCTTGATTTCAAGATATACTACAAAGCTATAGTGATCAAAACAGGATGGTACTGGAAACAAAAATTGATACACAGATCAATGGAACAGAATAGAGAGCCCAGAAATAAGCCCATGCATATGCGGTTGATTAATCTTAACAAGAAAAGCAAGAGTATACAACAGGGGAAAGACCGTTTTTTTCAACAAATGGTGTTGGGAAGACTGGACAGCTACATGTAAAAGAATGAAACTGAACCACTTTTTTACCATGAACAAAAATAGATTATGAAGCTAAATGTGAGGAGATACCAGGCGGCTCAGTTGGTTGAGCATCTGACTCTTGATTTTGTTTCAGATCATGATCTCAAGATAGTGGGATTAGCCCCACTTTGGGGGGGGAGGGGGGAGTCCATGCTCAGCAGGGAGTCTGCTTGAGATTCTCTCCCCTTGCTCATGGTTCTCTCCCCCCCTCTCCAACTCTAAAAAATATATATATAAATAAATCATTTTTTTTAATGAGACCTGAAACCATAAAACTTCTAAAAGAAAACACAGGCAGTACTCTCTTGAACATGGTCATGCCTTCCCAACATTTTTCTAGATATGGCTCCTAAGGCAAGGGCAACAAAAGCAAAAACAAACTATTGGGACTATACCAAAAAATTAAAGCTTTTGCACAGCAAGTGAAACTCAACAAAACGAAAAGGCGACCTACTGAATGAGAGAAGATATTTGTAAATGATATATCTGATAAGGAGTTAATATCTAAAAATACATAAAGAACTTATACAACACCAAAAAAAAAATCTAATTTAAAAATGGGCAGAATGGGCGCCTGGGTGGCTCAGTGGGTTAAAGCCTCTGCTTTCGGCTCAGGTCATGATCTCAGGGTCCTGGGATCGAGGCCCGCATCGGGCTCCCTGCTCGGCGGGGAGCCTGCTTCCCCCTCTCTCTCTCTCTGCCTGCCTCTCTGCCTCCTTGTGATCTCTCTCCCTCTGTGAAATAAATAAATAAAATCTTTGAAAAAAAAAAAAAACAAATAAAGCCTGTGCCTGAGAGAGGAGTCCCCAAAACACCTAGCTATGAAAGCCCATGGGACTCATGTCCAAGAGCCCCACAAGGCTCTCAGGACCTGAGAAATGGTTCTTAAAGGGCTATCCCGAATTACCCACCCTGGGGCCCAGCACAGAGACAGCAAACTAAAAAGCACCAAGTCTTCCTGTAAAAAAAACAAAAACAAAACAAAACAAAAACCCTGTTTGCCTATCTTAAAGCTCCACCTGAGGGGCAGGCACATCTAATTTAACACACATCCAGGGAACTACTGAAATACTTTATAAAACAGATGCAATGTTTACAGATGCAATAGCACAAAATGTGGGTGCTATTTTTGTGCTCTTCCCTCTGCCTTATTCCAGGTCACCAGCGTCTCCCAGAAAGGAGTTTGCGCATTTGTCTTGTGCCCTGTTTTTGCTGCTGCTGTCCAGGGGAGGCTGCTTGGCTCTGGTGGCCACCAGGCCTTAACTTTTGCAGGCTCCACAGGATGGTAACAAACTGAGAAAGAGTTCTTAACCAGCTATACCACAGAGCACAGCAAAGAGGCATCAGACTAAAATACTTTCTATAAAAGCAGCTTATTAACATATCTTTATGGCTGCACCTATGGGGCATGCTTTTATTTGAATACTTGTACAGGGGCTGACTGTAATCCTCTCCAGAGACTAGGAAGGCTGGTGGGCACCATCCTGATGCTCTCCATCTTCACGCTTTTCCTCTTCCTAACCCAAGGTTGCAAGAAAGGAGCTGCTTATGTACTTTTTTGGTGTCCCACCTTTTGTGTCTGCCACTCTGAGAAAACATTCCTTGATTGCTTGACCCTGGTGTCCAGCAGGGCTTCTGTTCCCAGATTCAGTGGGATGGTAGCTAACAAATGGTTCTTAATTGGCTGTCATCCCAGGGCTCAGTGCCGAGGGAGCAGACAACACCTGTCTCCCAGTCTTTCCCTGAAAGAGGTGTATTTGCATACTTTAAAGCCTGCTGCCTGAGGTTCTTGCTTTCAATCAGCCTGAATCTAGGTTCAGACTGAGATCCTCCCTTTGGGACGCTCACAAGTCTTAGACGCCCTCAATTATTTGGAGCCACTAGGAATAAAACAGACTGCTTGGACAAACACAAAGTTCTGAGATACAATGAAAAGCTAGAGCAAGATTGAGTAATAGTTTCATCTCCCACGTGATCCCACTCCTTCAGGCTGGGAGATTTGGCTGTTTTCTCTAGTGCATAGCAACCAACACAGAGAATGAAAGAAAATGCAGAAATAAAGGAACATGTTCCAAATGAAAGAACAAGATAAAATCTCAGGAAAAGACCTTAATGAAACAGAGGTAAGTAATTTACCTGATAAAGATGCTCACTAAGCTCAGGAGAAAATAGATGAACAAAGTGGGAACTTCAACAAAAAAGAAAATATAAATACCACCTATTAAGTCATAGAGCAGAAGATATCGTAATTGAACAGAAAAATGCACTGGAGGGGTTGAAAAACAGACTAGATGAAGCAGAAGTAAAGATCAGTAAACTCCAAGACAAGGCATCAGAACTCCTCCAATTAGACCAGCAAAAAGAGAAAAAAACAAGAGTGAAGACAGCTTCAGGAACTTATGGGACAACACCAAACAGACTAACATTCATATTATAAGGGTCCCCAGAAGGAGAAGAGCGAGGAAGGAGTAGAAAACTTACTCCACAGAATAATAGATGAAAACACTCCTAACCTAGGGAAGGAAACAGACATGCAGATCCAAGAAGTCCAGAGAGTTTCAAAAGGATGATACACCACGATCAAGTGGGATTTATTCCAGGATACAAGGATGGTTCAACATCCTCATATCAGTGTTACATTACCAAAGGAAGGATAAAAATTGTATGATTATCCAAATAGATGCAGAAAGAGCATTTGACAAAATTCAACACTTAAAATAAAAACTCTGGATAGATTGGGTGTAGAAGAAACATACCTCAACATAATAAAGGGCTTATATAACAGACCCACAGTTAACATCATACACAATTGTGAAAGAGCAGAAAACTTTTCCCCTAAGACCAGAAACAAGACAAAGATTCCCACCTTACTGCTTTTATTCAACATAATATTGCAAGTCTTAGAGCTATTAGGCAAGGAAAAGAAATAAAAAGCACCCAAATTGGAAAGGAATAAGTAAAACTGTCACTATTGGCAGATGACATGATACTATATATAGAAAACCCTTAAACCTATACTAAAACAAAAAAAAACTATCAAAACTAATAAATGGATTCAGTAATGTTGCAGGATGTAATATCAATATATAAAAATTTGTTGCATTTCTCATACAGGAATTCAGTAAAGTGTCAGGATATAAAATCAATGCACAGAAATCAGTTGCATTTCTATATACCAACAACAAAACAGAAGAGACATTAAAGAGTCAATCCCATTTACAATGGCACCCAAAACCATAAGATACCTAGGAATAAATCTAACCAAAGAGGCAAAGAACCTGTATTCAGAGAACTATAAAGTACTCATGAAACAAATTGAGGAAGACACAAAGAAGTGGAAAAACATTCCATGCTCATGGATGGGTAGAATAAATATTGTGAAAATGTCTATGCTACCAAGAGCAATCTACACATTTAATGCAATCCCCATCAAAATACCAGCAATTTATTTCAAAGAAATGGAACAAATAATCCTAAAATTTATATGGAACCAGAAAAGACCCCGAATAGCCAAAGGAATGTTGAAAAAAAAAA
>LNAC01000143.1:2937779-2986657 GCA_002007465.1 Ailurus styani | reverse complement strand
ATGGAATATTACTCAGCCATCAGAAAGGATGAATACCCAACTTTTGTATCAACATGGACGGGTCTGGAGGAGATTATGCTGAGTGAAATAAGTCAAGCAGAGAAAGTCAATTATCATATGGTTTCACTTACTTGTGGAACATAAGGAATAAAATGGAGGACTCTAGGGGAAGGGAAGGAAAAGTGAACTGGGGTAAATCAGAAGGGGAGACATGAGAGACTCTGGACTCTGAGAAACAAACTGAGGGTTATAGAGGGGAGAGAGTGAGGGGGTTGGGTGAGCCTGGTGGTGGTAAGGAGGGCACGTATTGCATGGAGCACTGGGTGTTGTGCATAAACAATCTTGGATCACTGAAAAAAAAAGTTAATAAAATAAACAGTGGGTTGGCATCAAACTAGAAGGCTTCTGCACAGCAAAGGAAACTATCAACAAAATGAAAAGGCAACCTACTGAGAGAAAATATTTGCAAATATTTATCTGATAAGGGGTTAATATCCAAATACATAAAGAATTCACATAACTCAGTAACAAAGAACCTGATTAAAAAATGGGCAGAGACTCTGAATAGAGATTTTTCTGTAGAAGACACTCAGATGGCCAGCAGGTACAGAAATGGTGCCCAATTTAGCATCACTAATCATCAGGGAAATGTAAATCTAAACCACAAATANAATAGAGATTTTTCTGTAGAAGACACTCAGATGGCCAGCAGGTACAGAAATGGTGCCCAATTAGCATCACTAATCATCAGGGAAATGTAAATCTAAACCACAAATGTTGTACCACCTCCCACCCTTTCAGAGCAGCTAGTATCAAACAGACAAGAAATACCATGTTGTCAAGGATGTGGAATAAAGGCTGTTGATGGAAATGAAAATTGCTGCAGCCACTGTGGAAAACTTTATGGAGGTTCCTCAACAACTGAAAATAGAATTCCCATAAGATCCAGCAATTCCACTTCTGAGTATTTGTCCAAAGAAAATGAAAACACTGACCCAAAAAGATATTTGCACACACCCCCATGTACATTGCAACATTATTTACAATGGCCAAGATGCGGAAGCCACCTGTGTGCCCATCAGNGTCCAAAGAAAATGAAAACACTGACCCAAAAAGATATTTGCACACACCCCCATGTACATTGCGACATTATTTACAATGGCCAAGATGCGGAAGCCACCTGTGTGCCCATCAGGTGAATGTATAAAGAAAAATACACTTTTTCAGCCATAAAAAAGGAAATCCCACCATTTGCAACAACATAGATAGACTTCAAAGGCAGTATGCTAAGCAAAACAAGTCAGAGAAAGGTACCACGTGATCTATTTAGATGTGGAATTCAAANATAGATAGACTTCAAAGGCAGTATGCTAAGCAAAACAAGTCAGAGAAAGGTACCACGTGATCCTATTTAGATGTGGAATACAAACAGACTCACAGATACAGAGAATAGATTGGTGGTTGCCAGAATTGGGGAATGCGGAGTAAAACTGTTCAAAAGGTGTACTTTCAATTATAAAATAAATAAGCCCTGGGGATGTGACACAGCTTAATGACTGGTTAGCAATACCAGGTTGTATATTGAAAGCTGCTAAGAGAGCAAATTAAGAATTCTCATTACAAGGGCGCCTGGGTGGCTCAGGTCATGACCCCAGGGTCCTGGGATCGAGGCCCACATCAGGCTTTCTGCTCAGTAGGGAGCCTGCTTCCTCCTCTCTCCTCTCTCTCTGCCTGCCTCTCTGCCTACTTGTAATCTCTCTGTGTCAAATGAATAAATAAAATCTTTAAAAAAAAAATTCTCATTACAAGAAAAAAAAATTTTTTTTTAGCTTAAAAACCAGGAATGACTGGCAGACGACAAACCCTTGGTGGTTTTGAAAGATTTTCACCACCACGATTGTTTAATGGAAACCTACCTGTGCTCTCTTATTTTGGCTCCATCACGAAGGCAGGAATTCAGGTAAACCTTAAATTATGCTGCTTTGAAGAAAGGAGGCCCCCAATGTTGGTCACCAGAGGGGGGCCTAGGTGCACCAGGGAAGTGCTAGGTGGGCAGGTGGGGTTCCAGCTGGACCAGCGCTGGCTGTGGTAATGGCGGGGTCTCGGGGGCAAGGGGTTGCAGGAATGTGGCTGTGAGCCTCCACCCCCGCCCCCACCAGCTCCCACGTTGAGCACATGGGGGTTGTGTGGTGATTAACTGGGTTTATTGGGGTGATCATTTCACAATATATAATATTAGTACAACATAATTATTCTATTTTTATATATCAACTATATTTCAAAAAGAATCATTTTTATTTAAAATAATTTTTAGGGGCACTTGGGTGGCTCAGTCGGTTAAATGTATGCCTTTGGCTCAGGTCATGATCTCAGGGTCCTGGGATTGAGCCCCGAGCTGGGCTCCCTGCTCAACGGGGAGCCTGCTTTTCCCTCTCCCTCTGCCCCTCTCCCAACCCTGCTCATGTTCTCTAATAAAATATTTAAAAATAATTTTTAAACAATTTTAAATTTTAAAAATAATTTCAAAGACAACATAGGCTGTATGAAAACTTCCCAGAGGACAGTGAAAGGGGAAGCAAGATGTGTTTTTCTTTAGAACAAAAATCTGATTTCTCATCTGAACCCATTGTCCAATTTCCTTGAGTTGCACCTGATGTTTTTTATTAGTCCCTGGATTAAAATTTCTATTGCTGTCTCATTACTCAGCAGACAGTGCCACACTGGTTGTATTTGTGCCAAGGACACAAGAGGAAATGACCCTTCTCAGAACGAGGAGGTGTGAGGATGAGGGAGAATTGCAGTGTGACACTGCCCAGGGTTACTGGGTCAGGGAAGAGTCACCTTCACTGGGGGTTCTACCCATGTGCCAGGAGATGAGCCTGCTGACACCCGGATCACTGAAAAAATGCTTCAGCTCAGACTTCACGTCCCTAATTTCAAACTGCCTGTGTTCAAAGTTGCTGGGAAAACTTCTGGGGTGAGTGCCGTGTGTCACCGCTTTGTGACTTCAGAGACATAACCAGATCTGCCTGGCTGTTGCCTAAAGCAGATTCATTTATCTATTGCTATTCTGTTCCACAAATAGCAAAGGGAGAAACCACTGGCTTCCAGTGAGTCAACAAACCTGCACTGCTTCAAAGAGAAAGACAGGTGACTCCAAGGCACATGGCTGCTGTCACAGAAGGCAGCCCTGAGAGCCCCAAGCCTGGCAGAGAGAGACTTCCATGGAAGGAGGGCCCACAGAGTGATGTTCTACCTTGGAAAGGTCACCTGGGGAAGAGTTTCCTGAAACATCTACAGTGATTCATTCTCAGCCTGGTCAAGTTAGACAAGCAGACAAGAGAGGCCAGAAACAGAGTCATGGTCAGGAGAAGGGCACAGAAAGAAGCTCCATCCAGTGTCAACGTGAGTTGAATTTAAGACAGACCAGACCCTGCTTTTTGAAGCGGACTTCTCTGCGTCTGTGCAGAGCTGGAGAATACCACCAGACTTGCTGCAAACACATCCCCCATGCGGTCAACGCGGGAGCTGGTGGGAGGGTGGAGGCTCGCTGCCACCCTCCTGCAACTCCCTGCCCCCAGACCCTGCCACTACCACAGCCTGCGCTGGTCCAACTGGAACCCCACCTGCCCAGCTCGCACTTCCACAGTGCACCTGGGCCCCCCTTTGGTGACCAACATTGGGTGCCTCCTCTCAAGCAGCATAATTTAGGGTTTATCTGAACTCCTGCCTTCACGATGGAGCCAAAATAAGAGAGCATAGGTAGGTTTCCATTAAATAAGCATGGTGGCGAAAATCTCTGCAAAACCACCAAGTATTTGTCTTCTACCAGTCGTTACTGGTTTTAAGTCAAATTTAACACCAGTCTTCCCCTGATAGGGGGAGGATTTAGATGTCCCCTAGCAGTTTCTTTCATGGCAACCTTGGTCTTTTGATGCTCAGGACGCAATGCTCATGGAGGCTTCCTTTTTCAGGCAGATTCAGAATGCAAACACACTCTCCAAGAGCATGCTCCTCAAATAAGGCTCCAAAGATGGAAGTTATAGGGTGATGCACACTTATCAAATAAGAAAATACATTGGGGCACCCAGGGGAATGGGCCCTTGGGAAAAATCCTAGTTTCACATCTTGATTAATAAACATTGCCTCTCCCCTCCCAAAGCATCCTCCATACCCGAGGACTTCCTTCTCCCAAGAGCTTCATGACTTATCTTTTCTTGTTTAGCCAAACTGAAGTGATTAAGACCATCAGGAAAACCATACCATACCCACTTAGAGCCTGTACCAAAAGCATTTTGCCTCGTGTTCCTCAAAGATCTTTAACTCAGACCATCAGAAATCTCTGTAATTGCTGCTTTCACCTTTAGCTCCTTAAGCCACCCATGACGGAATGATTTGGGAATTTCAGTAGGCTGTACAGAGTCTCGAAAGTGCAAGACTAGAATCGGCAGGTCATGGGGACACACACCACAGAATGTAGAGATTGAGAATTAAGGAGACCATCAGGAAGGTTGGACAGATAATCCATACAAAATCCTGAGTTTCTGAATTGATGTTTGAGAAGAAACTCAGGCAAACAACTGGGAATGTAGCTTGTCAGGGATCTTACAAAGTGAAAGACTACAGCAGTATCTTCTAAAGTGCTTTCTACCACTAGTCTTCCTCCCCATCCAATCCTTTTTCCTTTATGCCACAGCCATGTCGCCATCTTGCTTTCAAGTCTCCAGGTTTTAAAGTGCAGGGGCCTTACATGGACACGTGATTTGGGGCCTGCCCTGACAAGACTCCTCTCACCTCTCCAGGCTCACCTCCTGATTTGGTTCACACCTCCAATCAGGCTGCTTCTGTGCGTGAGCATGCTTCCATGCCACACCGGTTGCCCTCCAGTTAGGAAACACTTCTTGCACCTCCAAGATTTTGTCCAAGTAGGACTGCCCAAAGCAAGCTTTTTCTACCCTCTCCCCATGCTGCCTCACCTCTCTGCAAAATCAACCTCTCCCTCTTTTGTGCACGAACATGGTCCATATGTTGTCACTCCCTTTCTCATCACAGCTCACGATATTATACTTGAACACTGTATTGTTCATTGTTCAGGCCTAAGATTGTGTCTTATTCAAAGTTATCTGTGCCTGGCCATCCAGACTTTTTTCTCATCAAAGATCACATAGAAAATGATAATTAGAATACTTCTGTGGTGCAAGAGGCTGTTGGTAAAAGAGAGCAGTATCTTGGCACACCTTCAATAACCCATTCAAAACTTAAACACACCCATGGAGAAGTTCTGCCAAAAAGACCCTCAGTTAGTGTTGATTGAAAGAATGAATCAGACTGTTGATAAGATTAGAAGAGATCTGCAATTAGTCAAAGACCTTAGAAATCAATGAAAGGAATGGTCATACATAAAAAACAGAATTAAGACTCCAACATAAGGATGAGTATGTAGATTTCTTACCTAGTCAAGGTCTCCTTGGCCAGAACGGCTCTAGACTCCATTCCCAACATGAACTTCATCACTGCTTTCCTTCATTCACCTTGACTCTGATCAAGCCAACTGCTTGTTACCCCCTCACTCCCACATATTCTTCGCCTACCTGCCAACAGTCAGCCTCTGTTTGGGTTGGCCTCTCTCCAGCACAGCCTCCTGTCCACCCATGCCATCCAGCAGGAGGCCAGCCACCCATCTCAAAGGCTCGCCTGTGAGGCCACCGCCACTGGAGACGCCTCTGCTCTCACTGGGCAGGCATGCGTGGTCTCTCCTTCTTGTGCCTGTTGTCAGGCTCTTGTCCGAGGGATTTCTATCTCCTATCCTTTCAATGAAATGTGAGCTTCATGAGGTCAAAGACGGAGTCTCATTTTAGTTTCCCCTTCTTCACCTCTAATAGGTACACAAGAAATGTATCTTAACATTCGCCTGTATCTCCCAAAACTAGTTCCCATTTAATAGGGAAGCCAGGGTGTCTGTTGGGTAGGGAAGGGCCTGCTGGGTGCCAGGAAAGATCCCTGATAGTAAACCACACTCAGAACCCTTCTTTCAAGGATTCATAAATTAGATGATCCTATCCTAAATAGAGCCAGACCCACTGTCCCTAAATCCATTGTTTAACGGAAACTTTGTATAGTAGGCTTGGGCACTGAGCTAGACCAGAGGGGGACTGGGCCCCGTATAGAGGTCCCCAGCTCCATGTAACAGAAGCAGGTTCCTGGTGCGCTGCACGGAGGGTGGGGGGAAGAGCAGAACAGGGTGGGGTGTTAGAGGGAGACGCTGCTTGTCCAGGCCCTCAGGGGCATCCGTGGGGTCTGGCAGTAGTCAGCAGCCCCCCTTCCTGTCCAGTCCCTGAAGGGCAGAGTGTATGGAGGAGTCTGGTTCCAGATAGCAAGTAAATAAACGCTAGTTTCCTGAGAGCCTCTCACTCATCAAAGATGTACCGCCTGAGCCATGGGCCACCGCCCCTAGGATATATCCTGGCAATCTCACACGTCCTGGAACCGAATCCCATGTTGATCTGACCTGAGACTGTGGTACCCCACCCTCATCACCCCCATCTTCCCATCAGTTACATTCCAACAGTGCTGCTTTGGGTGGAGAGAAACACACCCTTCGGGTGTCTTTTTGTGTTTTCTGGTACCCTTATCTCCTTTGTTGTGCTCAGCCAGGCCCTGTTCTTGTGGCGCGTCCACGGAGCAAGCAGCCCTCCCTAGGTCTTTGAGATAATACAGTCCCCATGGCGACCAGAGGCTGCATCTCCTCCCAGGTTCAGAGAGCTCTCCTCAGGCTGAGAAGTCGGACCCACACTCCCCCAAACCCTGCTACCTCATGGCTTTAGAGTTTGGAGAATGAGATACCTGGTAATGTTTGATTGCCACAATAGTGCTGGAAGTTCCGAGTTGCCAGTTAGTGTGTTTCATGATGCACTTGACCTCCTCCTCCCCAGTGACCCCAGCCCTACACTAACGTCACCTGCCATCTTCCCCTACAGGCGCCAAGGGTGCACAAGAGGTTTCCTAAGGCCGCCAGAAGCCACCACGCATCCGAGCAAAAACCTCCTTCCATGCCTTCCCCGAGCGCCACCGCCCCGAGAACGCTTGGCAGCAGCCAGCAGCCCCTACTGGACAGCTCACATCCGGGGCCCGGCCACGGGCACCCGCCAGAAGCCGCCAGACAAGCCAGCAGCCCTCCCAGCCTCCCCTGGTCCTTCCAGAGAAGCAAGTCCTTGTTTTGTTTGCCCACAGGAGACTCCCCCGCGGGTTCCTCGGCTCTACCACAGTGGTTTTCAAACACAGATGCCCCAGGGCACAGGGCATCGGAGTGGAGGCACGGCCACCTCCTCTCCATCGATGACCTAGAGGGGGCCCAGGAGACCGATGTGGACACGGGCCTCCGGCTCTCCTCCTCAGACCTCTCTGTGGTCTCTGCCTATTCAGCGCCCAGTAGGATCTGCAGCACCGTGGAAGCAGCCCTCCCCCCTGAAAGGTGCAGCAGCCTCTGGTCAAAGCCCAAGGGTTTCAGAGAAGGACCACTGCCCACTGGGAGTGGGGGGACCACAGAGACCACCTGGGCTTCCCTCCCTTTCTTCACCAAAGGGCCTTCCAGTTCCTCAGCCCCAGCTGCTGCTGCTGTCCCTGCCGCTCCCAGCCCTTCCTCACTCACAGGGTCCTCCCCAGAGCCTCCCTGTGATGCTCCCCACACTGAGCAGACCACGGGCAGAGACGCCCCGCTGCCCCCAGTGCCGGCCGGACACGTGGACAATGACATGGAGGAATTCTATATCTGAATACCCTCTGCTCTTGTGTTCCAGACACACAAGCTCAGGTCCTACTACCCCTCTGGGCTCCGAACACCACCCGTGCGTGCTCTCAGCCCGCTCCCCCAGGACTGTCGGGAATCTGTCCCTCTCACGGGTTAGCACATTTGCCACACCACCCGTTCTTACCTGAGAGGTGGCACGTTTTAGAGACTTGCTGCAAAAATACTTGCATTTTTATGCAAATGAATTCTCAAGCTCAAGTTGTAAAATTTTTTTCGAATACCCAATTCCTTTTGAGATATGGTTTAGTGCACTTAATACAATTTAAATGCCTCATATAATTATTTGAAATGAAAAGAAAACCTAGTCAGCCGGAGCTGACTTGGCAATTTTTCATGCTGTGAAGGAAAAACAATTAAAGCCAAAATGTTGAATGTGGGAAAGATACTAAGTGACCTGTGTGAGAGATTAGTGCACAATAACGTAATGTACGGCTTACTGGATTCTGCACACATATTTGCATCACCAGGCAACGGTGGCCCTAAGAATTTCCAGGTAGTTCTTACAGTGCGAAAAGTCAGCTTGATAAAACAGTAAACATCTATCAGGCTATGGTAATTCCTCGCTGTGATGCAGTGAACATCCAAAAATCTGAATTTATGCAAAAGTAGCTAATATACTTTGTAAGGATTTATCCTGAGTAACAGACTCTTGGTGGAATCAAAATATGATCTAAGTTCCAAAAACCAGATTTGCATCCACTTTTCAACAACACCTCACTGGAACAAGTGGAGTCTGCCGAAGACGGCTCCACTCCCGGAATTTATGTGGATCCCTGAAGAACCGCTCACTGGAGTTACAGAATAACAGGATCCGGTCATAGGGTAGCTAGGCTTACGACTCTCCCATTTTAAAAACCACCATCCAAGGGCTATGTATATATGTATCTATATAAATGACGGGAGCCACACTTTCTACGCTTTCTCCAGTACACATGCATTGTCGCACACCCTGATCTTTGTTTTTAAAGAATTTGTAACCTTTTTAAGTGGCATTTTGATGGCACAAATTAATAAAGGCCCCCATCTTCTCCAAATGGGAAGCTTTATACAAGACGTTGTCCGGGACAGTGTTTCAACACCAGCCTTCCCCAAGTGCACAGAAGCCTTAATTAAAGCCGGAGCTCTAGATCAACCTTAACCTTTTCTGCCTGTTTTCTGCTTCTGTCGAAGCATGAATGATATTTAAATAGCACCTCTCTCCCACTCAGTGAGGGGATGTTTACAACTCCAACCTCAGCAGTGCCGAGCGCCGGCCAGTTGGGGGGCGGAGGGCACGATGCGGAGCCGGGCCTGCTACCCACGTTTGGGAAAGAGGAGCATGGACTTCTTGGCCTTGCTCATTTCCTAGTCTGGTGCTCCTTGCCTCCGTGACTCCTGGCCCAGCGCTCCCCTCTCCGAAAGCGCCCACACCTGTCTGGACACGGCCTCAGGATCCTTTTCAACACTGTCCTGCAGGCAGCCGTGAAGCCTTTCCCATCCCTGCAATGAGAACCTAGATCCTGCCCCAAACATCCAAGTTATAAGATTCTCCATGTTAATAAAAATATGGTCTCTTATAATTCTAGGCCAGGAGCCAGCAAACTTTCTAGAAAGGGCTAGATAATAAATATGGTAGGTTTTGCCAGCCATTTGGTTTCTGTTGTGACTACCCGACTCTGTCGTCTGAGTGTGAAAACAGCCAGGGAAGATGTGTAAGTGAGCGAGAGTGGCCGAGTTCCAGTAAAATCTTATTTACGAGAACAGACCTAGCCCTCGTGCCAGCTAGAGGCCGATTTAGGACCTCGGGCACAGTCGGCAGTCAGGAGTCAGCGTCTGCAGCCCTCTGCTGCCGTGGGTCCTCCTGTCATGCGGGTGGCCGCAGAAGCGCGGGGCTCAGGGCCATGAGGGGCTTCTTTCTGCAGAGATGGTTCTTAGAAAGCCACTAGCCATCCTCCTCCCATCTGGAAACGTGACTCGCGGCAGCGGGGAATGGAAAACAACAGGTTAACGTTAGGAAGGAGGAAAGTAACTCGGAGGTGTTGATGCAAGCTCCTGAGTAGCAAAGGTCAATGAGGCATCAACAAGTGGACCAACTGTCAAGTGATGGCTCCTCGTGGCTTCACCCCATCCGTACCCTTAGTTTAGTTGGAGACACTTGCATGCACCCCTAGGATGGCCGTGGAGCCCAAACCCTGATGCTCTCCGGTCCCCCCCCCTTCTTAGTAACCCTCCCTCAGCACAGTCCAGTCTCCCAAATGGAGGGACCCCAAAACATGTCAGCGACACCATCCAAAAGCAGGAAGCGCGCCCATAACACGAGGGGAGAATGAAGGGAAACCCACCACAGACCACATTCAGGCACTCCCCCTCCTCTCTCCCAGGCTGTGGTCGGAAGCGGCAGTACCCTCTGTGCAGAAGACGGTCAGAGAGACATACTGACAAAGGCCTAGCTTCCACTTCTGGCCACTAGCATTTTCCTCATCCAGGAAGGCTCCTGACACCCACTGAAAGGGTCCTGACTCTGGGATTACTATTGTTGTGATAGAGGCTGGCATACTGTAAATGCTCAATAAATTTGTTCAATTAAAAAACATGAAGCTGTCTCAAATTATTTCTCTCCTGAACTAGGCTCTGAGGTATAGGAAATCTAGATTTTACCCCTACTTTTTTTGTTTTGTTTTTGGGGTTTTTTGTGTTTGTTTGTTTTGTCATTTAATGGAACCCAGTCTCTTGTCTTCTTGACCTTAATATGTCCCCCACCATTGCCCGGGGGAGGGGGGCTCCTAAGTGTCCTAGTCTAGATCACAACCCATCCCTTGTCTCTTCTCCAAAAAGACTCCCCAGAGTACTGCTCACGATCCCATCACGGCAACTAAACACCACCGAGGAACCACTATAAAGATCAGATGTTTCTTAGTTCCTAACGGACCCGCCAAGCCCTCCAAAAATCATCTTGGAACACCCATGAGGGTGGAGTGGTGAGCTACCAAAGATACTTTTGTGATGGGGGAGCTGACTTGCGGTTGTACAAAATGGGTTATAGTACTGGGTGTCTCTTGAGCCCTGTGACACGACACAGGGGACTAGTCACATGGAAGTCAACGGGACTGCACTGGCCAGTATGTGCCAGGTGCGACCAGATGTTCACTTTTATTGGGAAGACCTTTGAACTCATGGCTGATATCATCAGCCCCATGTAAATCAGGAGAAATGCAGGAGAAAGCTACCTTCCTCCTGGGCTTTCTGTAGATGAATGAATTCTGTTCACCAGGTAAGAAACACCTAAGTAGACTCAGAATTCCTGGAAGAGATTTTTAAGGGCAAATAAAACTAACTGTGGAGAGCTTCTACCTCCCAAACCCCCAGAATGGTATCAGTGAGCAGTTATGGTCAATGATTTCACGTCTGCATTTCAGGAGAACCGTGGGAACAGCCAAATAGTCCTCTACCCCCTCCCTTCCCGCCACATTGCTCCATGTTCCTGGTCTGAACAGAGATGTCTCTTAGGATTTCTAAGATTCCGTTTCTCTTTAATTCTATGGAAATACAGTTGATCAGATCCAGCAGAAGTTTGAGAAAATAACATGAGAAATTGACAGTACATTATAAAAATGGATTCATGAGAGGTAAAGAACCTGAATTTAAAGATTTTTATATAATCACACTCTTCCAACTTTTACAGAAGGCTTTTCTCTAATCTTTGGGAACAGAAGTCTAAACACAAAATGTCTTTAAATCCCATAATATGAATAGCAGAAGCAAACCTTAATGGTAATGTCGTTGCACTTGGGTCTTTTTAACAACTTCTATTTTAGAGATGTGATAACTATTATCCAGTTATGTGCCCAAAATTAGGATCAATATACATTTAAGACAAAAGTCACCACAGTATTTGGTGAAGCTGAAAAGACCCCTTCTCTGTGCTGCTAAGACATGCTCCCTAAACTCTCCATTTGTGATGAGGGTCCCCCCTCCCATTGCCTAAGATGGTATAGCAACAATGTTTTCACGCATAGGACACAGCCCCCAGCTGACCTGGTCCCGGTGAGAATCGCTGCAACCACCCCATTTGACACATTTATCTTGTAAGTGAAATGTCTGAAAGAAGCCAGCCAGGCTCCCTCAGGTCAGCCCTGCCCAACTTCCAGAACAAAACCCAGAGCGTTTTGGACAGGAACAGCTCCACATGTTTGTGGCACAGTCCAAAAAAGGACCTGATGAACAAAAATACTTTGAAGCCGAGTCACCCCTGGCTGGCTGTGGGAAAGCTTTGGTGCCACCTGGTGGCCGCCCTATTCAGGAGGGTCAAGCAGCCCTCCTTTTCCCGAAGACGGCTCCACCCAGATGAACAAAAAGGAAGCCTTTCTCTTCCATTTATTACTCTGCATTTAATTACTTTATTTCTACAAGATACTGAGGCAAGTGAAATCACAAGGACTTAAGACAAGATAGAAGTAGAAAATCAGGGCTAAGGAGAAAGAGTCCATAAATATGCCAACCATAAAGAAAAAACATTAACTGCTAGGGAAGGGATAACCTTCCCAAGAGCCAAAGCAAACAGGGAAACGTGAATAGCATAGTTCTCGCGTGGGATTTGAAAATCTAGTGACATTGTCTTATCCTCATTGTTAACTTAGGTTGTCTCAAGGTTATTCCTCAGTGGGAACCAAGTTTTTCTTAGCACAGTTTCTAAAATCACTTTCTCAAAAGGGGATTTCCAGGAGGGGTTTTTGTCTCAAAGGTTACTGGGTTTGGTCCAAGCGGATCGCTTTCTTGATTGAAGGCTGAATTTACCAGACCTAGAGGAGCAGGCCTGTCCACAGGCTTCAGATGAACCTCCCCAGACCTCTCCGGCCACACTGTTGGGAGATGGAAATTTGACCCTCGGCAGAAAGTCTAAAGGCTGGCTTCCTCCAGTCTCTCGAGAGCCAATCTATAGTTTGGCAAGCGGAGGGCGGGGGGTGAGGCCGACGTCCTCCCGAGAGACCAGTCTCCCACCCCATTTCAGCCTGCAAGCGTAGGGTCTCCACATCTCCTGAGCCCCTCTGCAGCGTCACCCTCGCCCTGTGGTTCCAAAGTCAACTCCATTCCCTAACCTCCCCCTTTAAGAGAGGCTTCCGGCACAGAGAAGCCCTTCCACACAAGTTATGAATCCCCTCAGCACTCCTCCCTGAGCTTCCGGAGAATTCGGGTCCCTGCACCTCCTTCTTCATTGCTCTGTGTGGAATGGCTTATTATTCAGCAAGCATGTACTGAGTTCCACCGTGTGCCAGGCTGGGTGCTGGGGACCTAGAACTGAACGAGTTCACTCGCTCTGTGAACTGAGAACAAGTTATTTCACTTCCCTGAGCCCTCGTTAGACCGTCTGTAAAACACAGATAAGGATATCTACCTTGGAGGATAATGAGAAATTATGTCATTTGCACGAAAGCCCCCGTGCTGCCTACGACACAGCCCGTATGGAATGAAGGCTGAGGTTCTCTCCCTCCCCTCGGGCTGCAGAGGGGCACCTGCTCTGCCTGCCAGGCTCCAGGCCCCCCACACTGCTTGGTGGCGGGGAGCACAGACAAGGGCCGCCTTCCAGGTGCTTCTCACAGCACAGGTTCTCTTTGTGCCTCTGGACACCATCTCTCTGGACAGAATTCCACCCGACGGGAATGCGTCTTTCCATCATCACATGCTTAGCCTCCTGGCTTTTCTTCTTCCTCCATTTGAAGCCACTGCCACAAAGCCAGACCTTGTGCCTTTACCACGGAACTCCCTTCCCTAACCCCCCCCCCCCGCCCCCAGCCATCCCCTCAAGCCATTGTCTTCCCACCTCCTCTCTCCTTGGGGTTCCAGACTGGCCGGCCCACAGTGGACCACTGCACCCTGGACCTGTGTGGCGTCTACACGCTCCACTGTCCCCTCACCACAGTCCTAGCCCCTTGCTGCCGGACCCGTCTCTGGTGGCTCACCCCGTCCACTCCACCGTCCCCCCTGCTTGGCCAACCTCCATGCAACTTACAGGCTCCAAGAGTCGACACCTGCTCGGACTTCCCAAATGCCCCTACCCTGCCTGGGTCTGCACTGCTCTCAGCAGCTAGCCCACCCCCGCATCCAGCCAGGACCAGAACTGCCCGCCACCCCCTCAGCCTTCCCCCCATCACATGTGTCCAACTCCAAGGAGGGAAGGCACAAGACGATACTAACAGGTAGAATGGATTGACTGCCATGTCCTCCGCCCTCGGAAGTTGTCTGAGGACTGGAAATGCAACCCAGCACACAGAGGAAGTTGATCTGTACAGCAGGGAGAGTCCTCATCTTATTTCCACTCCAAGAGTCATGTTCCGCTTCCTGCAGAATGAGCCTCCTGTGCCCAATACAAGTAAATCACCCCACGCCGGTGGCTCTGGAATTTTCCTTGGCCATAAAGCTCAGCGGCAGTCTGTGCCCCAGGATCATCACCTGAGCTGGCTGTGCAAACCTGCAGGGACCCCTCTGCTCCTTTGGTTCATGCCCGAGCGCAAAGCACTGCCCGGTACCGCCCGGGAGTGACTCCCTGTCCAGCTTTGCCTTTGTGCCTTTGCGGGACGCAGTGAACTGGCTGTAGCGACGGAGGGGGGCACGCAGGGCGCCTGGTGACAAGCTCGGGAGTGCGGGCCTGAGGCGCACAGGGTCATCGCCGGGAACCCCGCCTGCTCCCCTTCCTGCTCTGCCAGACCTCGGCTCTCTCACTCATTCGGTCACACACTTCCCTACGGGCCAGGCCTGAACCCTCAGCTACCTGCGTATCCCACACACGCGTGTCCGGTTCCCAAATCAGTGCGACCCGCACCAAACTAGCGCACCCAACCTACACTCCAGGCAAGACCAGCTCCCTCCACCCCCGGGTTCTTCAGTTCGGTTAAGGGTTTCTTCTCTCTCCTCATCATTCACATTCAAAAACCCGGATCTGAATGTCATCCCTGAGACTTACTGGCTGCGTGACCCTCATCAAAATACTTCATTTCTCACCCTTGGTCTCTTCGCTGGCAAAGTGGAGCAAATCAGAGCTGGGTGCAGGACGATCGCCTCAGAGGTAAAGTTGAAGAGGATACCGAAATAGTCTGCAAAGTTTATAATATTTTCAGAAAGGAGGCCTTGTTCATAGGGCCATTCTAAGGAACAAATGACATCAAGAGGCAAAGTGTGGCACGGCAAGAGGTCATTTCCGCCTTTCACGTTAGCCAAGGTCCTTAATATAATACTCAGTTTAAGTTGTACATGGCTCTTAGCAGTCATCAGCACAACCTTTCTAGAGAGAAGTGTAGCAACAGATCTACCATACACTTAGACCTTGTAACTTCCAGGACTCTATCCCTGGATAGATGAGGAAATCATCCAAAACAGAGGTAAAGCCTTATGTGTCCGTCTCAGTATACTTTAGAATAATAAACCACTTGGAAACAACCTGAATACGTGAATATATTGCCCTTGACCACACAAAACAGTGCAGAGAAAAACAGTCTGTAAAGGAGTAGGTCAAAACAGAACCGTTTTCACTTCCAGGTGTATTGTCACGGGTGGTACTTTTTTCTGTTTCATTTCCCTTTGTGCACTTGACATATTTCCTATGATAAGTATTAATTATGTAATTAAAAATACAGGTAATTAAACTAGAAACCCCAGCCATCTTTGAGTGTTCTCAATGTTCACATCAAATCTGTTCCCGTTTCTGCTTATTCATTCCCTCCAGGTTTGGCGGACCTTCCCTCCAGCCCCCACTACACAGGTGGTGGTAGACTAGTGATTACAACAAGGGTCTTCTGATCCTGGCCCCTTCCTTATGAGCTGTGAAACCTTGAACAAGTTCTATGATCTTCTGTGACTCCATTTCCTCATCTGTAAAGTGAGGACATTCAAATACTTCACCTCTCAGGAAATTTGCCTGTATGATACAGAAATCGGCTTCATGGAACCCCTGGCCAGGGGGTCAGCAAGCATGACAGGGTTCACAGTAGGACCACAAGAGACCAGAGGCCCTTCCCCATTTCACCTACCATATAATCCTTTCGGACTCTGATATGTCCCCATTCAGGGGGAGGGGAGCCCTCAATTATAACTATAATGGAATTTCCCTGGGACATACTATATGCTCACTTTAAGTCAGAATGAATTGGATTTAAAGAAAAAGTAGTATTTCTGCATCCCTGATTTCCTTGCCTGAGAGCCATGCCCACCATCCTGTGTCTGTATAACTCTGTTATCACTGTCCTCGGCTATGGCCATAGACTCCCAAGTTGTTTCTGTGGTTCTAACATCTGCCCACTCTTGCCAATCTTTTTTCAAATGCTTTGGACACACTCCTGCTCAAGACCCTGCTATGGCTCCCTCTTGCCCACCAAGCAAAAGTATCCTCTCTCCAGACACCCCCTCGAGACTTTTACCACTCGGCTCCCAACACCTTCTCCATACTAGCACTTACTATTCTATGCTCCAGCCAAATAGGCTCTTGACTCTCCACCAAATATACCCTGTGCTTTCCCACCCACATGCCAAAATTCAGGTTATTCCTCCAACTCAGCCCATCCAAATCCTACCATCCACCAAAGTCCAGTGCAAAGGACGCCTCCTTCAGGAAGCCTATCTGGATTTCAATGCCAGAGCATACTGCCTAGTGTCATGATGTGCAAGTTCTCGGTTGTCCCTAATTCGGGACAAATCACAGGGTACTCAGTCTTGCAGTTGTTGAGCCACAAAGTTGATCACCCAGACAAGTTACACACTAGTCCTTGGTCCAAAGTACCTCAGTAAATAAGATTCAAATGACTGAGTACGTGAGTGAAGTCTTCACGTTTGGCACAGTTCAGCAGCAGGCCCAGCCAGTGTTCCTCTCACGATAAATCCCCATGTTCACATTCCCAAGTCAAGGCCCCTGACCCTGATTGTCATTAGTCAACCCAAATGTCCTAGAAAGTCAAGAGGGAGAAATTGTATGCAGCAAGGCAAACTCAGAAGGCCATGCTGAGCAGGTCCAGATTTAACCAAACCTCAGCCATTTACTTTGGCTGTTGTTTTCAATCCCATCAGCCTTTATGCCTCCATACTAAAAACTCCTGAATTTCCTATCTGTTGTGGAATTCTCTCCATTCCCCCCTCACCTCTTTCTCAATTTTTTTTTTTCCGGGCCCTTCATTCTCCCCATTACGTATTTATGAGTCACTCCATCCACACCCACATTTGGATCCAGACACACCCTGGTTTGGAGCTGGTTTGGAGCAAGAGTAAGAGTTGTTAGTCTGACCTCTAAAATGTTTCTTGTCTTTACAAACATTGAGGGCTAAACACTGAGGGCACTTGCTCAGAGAACCTTTTTCCAACCTAGAATTTACCCACCATTTCCCTACAGACATCCTATGTGTACACAGTTATTTTTAAACTTTACGCCCACAAAACTCTTGGCAAAAACACAAACTGAATGGATTTCAAACCCAACTGGCTTAAACCAACATGTTTGAGGAAGAACACTGAAATGGCATGAATACACTTTCTTGCTCTCTTGAATGTTTGTCAGGTTAGAATTAGACCCTTTCAAGGGAAGGCCAGGGGTTTAGGTATTTGACCTATTTCTTTGCCTCAGACTGAAAATCGTTTCCACTGTCACCTTCCAAGATTTCCCTCGGGGTAAACCAACACAGGCCCTTGGAGGCTTTGTACCTTCAAAGCCACATGTGTAACATAAAACAGCCCATGGGGTGCCCTTGGATGGAGCTGTGCATCGAGAATCTCATTCAGAGCCACAGCTGCTCCCTGGAGCTGTGGGTCCCATTTGCTTTACATCGTCACCATGCCATCTACTTATTGTGCAATTATTAACTTATTTCTAAAATCCAACAGACAACTAGTGGACTCTCCAACGCTAGGTTACTGGGCAATGTGGTGCAATCACCCCGCAGTGAGAGGCAAACAGTGATTGTGGAGAAGGGAGCCACCAATCTCTTTCAAGAGGTGTGGCTCAGGGCGCCTGGGTGGCTCAGTGGGTTAAAGCCTCTGCTTTCGGCTCAGGTCATGATCTCAGGGTCCTGGGATCGAGGCCCGCATCGGGCTCTCTGCTCAGCGGGGAGCCTGCTTCCCCTTCTCTCTCTGCCTGCCTCTCTGCCTCCTTGTGATCTCTCTCCCTCTGTGAAATAAATAAAATAAAATAAAAAATATTTAAAAAAAAATTTAAAAAAAAATTTAAAAAAGAGGTGTGGCTCAGAGCTCTGGTCTTAGACATAGTGTGTGGGCAGCTAGGAGGCCACCTTTCTCAGAGACTGGTCAGGCCTCAGAAGGACCGCCATGTCCCAGTCGATCCTGGGAGAAGAGGCAGCAGAGACCGCCTGAGAGCCCGCAGTCAAGAACCTCCCTGTGTAAGACCCTTCAGGAGCTGGTGGTGCATTCACAGCCCAGGAGAACAAGAGAGGAGAAAGGGATGGAGGGCGCCTGGGTGGCTCAGTGGGTTAAAGCCTCTGCTTTCGGCTCAGGTCATGATCTCAGGGTCCTGGGATCGAGGCCCGCATCGGGCTCTCTGCTCAGCGGGGAGCCTGCTTCCCCTTCTCTCTCTGCCTGCCTCTCTGCCTCCTTGTGATCTCTCTCCCTCTGTGAAATAAATAAAATAAAATAAAAAATATTTAAAAAAAAATTTTTTTTTAAATAAAAAAAAGAGGTGTGGCTCAGAGCTCTGGTCTTAGACATAGTGTGTGGGCAGCTAGGAGGCCACCTTTCTCAGAGACTGGTCAGGCCTCAGAAGGACCGCCATGTCCCAGTCGATCCTGGGAGAAGAGGCAGCAGAGACCGCCTGAGAGCCCGCAGTCAAGAACCTCCCTGTGTAAGACCCTTCAGGAGCTGGTGGTGCATTCATAGCCCAGGAGAACAAGAGAGGAGAAAGGGATGGAGGGCGCCTGGGTGGCTCAGTGGGTTAAAGCCTCTGCTTTCGGCTCAGGTCATGATCTCAGCGTCCTGGGATCGAGGCCCGCATCGGGCTCTCTGCTCAGCAGGGAGCCTGTTTCCTCCTCTCCCTGTCTCTCTGCCTGCCTCTCTGCCTACTTGTAGTCTCTCTTTCTGTGTCAGATAAATAAATAAAATCTTAAAAAAAAAAAAAAGGGATGGAATCTGCACGCTGGACCACGTCACTGTCCTAGTTCAAGTCCTTCGGTGGCTTCTCCTTGCCTTCAGGCTCAGAATCCAAATGTCTGTCCCCGGGCCGCAAAGGCCTGCCTGATCTGGTCCTTCATCTCTCTCCCAGCCTTCCCTCCCGTGCCCCTCCCTGCCTGGCTCCCTCTCTGCCAACCGGACCCGCTTCTTGCAGTTCGCCCCACACTCCTACAATCTGCACGTGCAGTCTCCTCTGCCCAGGCTGCTCCTGCCCTCCACGTTGCTCCGAGATTGCCTTATTCTTTTGGGCTCAGTTTAAATGCCCTCTCTCCTAAAAGGCCTTCCTTGGCCATTTGTCTCTGTCTCCCTGTCACCTCATTCTTGACACACACATGGATTCCCTTCCCTCCATTCCTTTTCTTCTCCAATCACCCTCTGGACTTTTTTTTTTTCCCCCTGATAGGGATCACAATGTTTAAGTGTCTTTTTCTGTATGTCGCATTATTTTTCATTTGATCCCCGGACTAGAATACCCTCCATGATGGCAAAGGCTACCCCTGACTTATATACCATTGTCCTTCGAGGCCAAGCATCAGGCAGGCACTCAATAAATATTTGTCAAAAGGATAAGTGAATGAGCGCTTGCCAGGTATTTGCATGATTTTAGTCCACAAGCCTAGAGTACATGATCTATCAGATTCCTTTGTTTCTACACATCGAATGTTATCTCCTGGAGCCCTGACCTGCTGTCCCCATGTCTCCACAGGAAATTCGATCACTGCCTTCGCTAGGGCTCCCACTCCCCGTCCAGGAATGACATAATCATGTGGGCTTATCCAGGGCTGGAAGTCAGGGGAGGGGATGGGGCTGGTCCGCGGCAGTGGCCATCATGACCACTGGAGCAGCACTTTGGTCCCACGTATGACAGGAACTTTGCCCCAGGCAGGCTCACTGTCCCCAAATCTTCCTGTTACAATGTAGAGACAGAAACAAATCCCTACTTTTTAGGGGTTCATAGTCTACCAGTAGAAGCAAACCTTTAAGCATACACTTGCCCTACAATAAGACCAGGGCAATGACGCAAGTTAGAACCATTGTGTTGCCCAGAGGAAGGATGAATAACTCTTCCTGGGGAACAAGGAAAGCTTCCTGGAGGAGGTGAATGTTTGCATTCAGTCTGGGAAGATGAGTGAAAGCCCATAATGCCAGAGAAAAGGGAAACAGAGTAGCTATGGTGTCGTTGGGAAAGTTAAAGAACATGAAGAAAAGAAATGCTGGATCTAGCTCCTTGAAAAAAAGAGCCTTGTGAAAAACTGCCTCAACCTCATTGTCCGGGGATATTGGCCAAACCTACATTGGCTATTGATTTGACAGGCACAGACTGCAAAGGTCTCTGCTTGCTCTAGGAAAATGAATGCAAAGAGAAATAAAGCGTTAATTTAACCTTCCTTGGAGAGTCCTGTTAAAAGAGCAGGCTACTCAAAATATCACCAAAGGCACACTGTATCACAGGGAGACCGGCATAATATGCGCTCACTTGATAATGGACATGATTATCTTGGCTATAGATCAAATTTATGATGAGGTCGGGTTGTACTTTTATGTGCTGAATGTATGCTTGAGAGTACATTGGGCCCTTCTGGAAACCTGCCCATTATTGTATAGAGAACTTGGAGCATCATCTTACCGGTTGAAATTACTCTAGCTTTATTACTGTTACTTCGCTTTTATGAGATACTGTCGATTGTATCTATCCTTCATTTACCACTATGCCCTTGGTCAGCAAAGAAACCACCTTATCTCAAGGTACCCACTGAAAAACACATTCTGTGCTAGTAATGCTAAAACAAACAGCTGACATTTATTGAGAATTCAACACGCCATGCCTTGTGCTAAGTACTTTATACACACGATCTCATTCACTCTTAGAGGTGGTTGTAGTTTTCACCATTTTCCTCATGAGGAAACAAGTACAGAGATGGCAGGAAATTGCCTTTGATCACACAACTAGCAAATAATACATTCTCATCATTCACTCGTTCATTCATTCTGTTAAAGGGATACACCAGTGTTGTTAGGTTGCATCTGCACACGTAAAGCTGAATGTAATGTGAATCCTCCCCTGAGGAGCTTACTGTATAGCAGGTGAAGGCAAACAACACAGACAACCTAGAAGGAAGAGTGAGGTGCCTGGCAAGTGACAGGAGCGTTCTGTTCTTGTCAAGAAGTGAGGAATCACTCCTGGGAAAGCAAGTAGCAATTCTGCTGGGGTTTGAAGAAGGGTAAAATTTTAGGAATAAAATGTGAGAAAGTCCTTCGAAGCAGAAATATTTAAGTTGAGATTCCCCAAAACAAGAATAATTAAACCAGCAACATCCAATATAGCATATGTTATCATTACTTTGTTAACAACATCTTAATGCATTCCATTTGCTTATTCACCTACTTAATTGTAAACAGAATTCACAGTGTGGTTCTTAGACACGACACCTGGTGGTGAAAACCTGGCAGGAGTAGTCTGAGGCTAAATTTAGGTTTCAAAAGTTGTAAGCAGATTCTATTAAAATTCTATCCCTAGGACTTAATTGTGGTCATTAACAGACTAATTCCAGAGAAAACCATCTTCTTTTAAATGGGAAGGCCATGCTTGTATCCGATAGAAGTGGAGTGTGCCTGGTTTAGAGTCTGACCCTGCCTTTGGAAGGTCCTCAGGAATATCCAGGTATAATACATGAAAGATTTAGTTCAATGAAGTCAAATATACAAAATTTCAGGCCCATCTATAGTCAGTCAGTGCACTGAGAACCACACAGTAACATTGAACTATCTGCCACATTTATGATTTGACAGGAAGACCAGCTGTTCCCTCCGTAACCAGGGGGGGCTGGGAAAGGGGATGAGTTTCTGCCTTCCCTCCACCAAGCAGAGTCAAATTCTTCTCTCCACTTTGACGCTTGGAGCAGAAGAGAAGAAAGGGAAATAAATGGAGGGTATGAAGAGCAAGAAGGATGGAAGAAATTAAAGCTCCCACAGAGCTCCTCACTGCTGTGGTCTTGGGGGTCAAGGGAGGTGGGGAGGCCTTATAGGGTTCCTGGGAGGCCCTGACTCAACACTGTCCATCAGCACCATTAAAGCACTCAGCACTCTTCCCTTCAAAGGGTGGGGAGCAAGAATTTGCATCCCTAGGGTGCCCTGTGGTGGCCAGGGAGGGCAGGTGTTTTAAAACTCTTATCCCAAATAAGGACAGTCAGGCACAGAAAGGTATAGTAATGTACACAAGATCACATAGTTTATAAAAGTCAGATCTGTGACATTTCAATTAGGTCAATAGAGTCCACAAAATTTTCAAAACAGAATTCATGTGAATCCGCTCTACTTTGGGAAGTTGTGACATTACCTCTGGAATTAGGAGTGGAGTAGAGGGCAGGGAGGATGTAGTCATCAGGGGTTATCAGAACAAATGAAGCCAAGAGGCGGCAGTGTCTGGAGCAGGCAAACAAGTCCCACAGTCCCACACATGGATTTCATTCTTGAATGAGGGCCATTTGCGCAGTCAAAGCCTGTCACCGAGTTCCCTCAAATCATCAGAGTTCATCCTGCGTTTCCCCAGCTAAGTACAATCAATTCGCAAACGTATTTGATTTTCATATAACAAATATAGGGTCTTCAAAGCAACCATCCTGCCTGTCTGGATTTTTGTCTGTTCATTTAATTACACTGTCTAAAATTCCTGCAGCAGAAAGATGGCACCGTAGTTAAGACCATTCTGCTGAATTGCAAATGTCTTCCATTGCATTTGGCAGCTTCCTCCTCTACCACATATCTTTAGCAAGGCACCATAAATCAGCATGTTCTAAACAGCTGAACCAGAAATAACCGAAGAGGATGTTTGGACCAAATGGAGAGGGAGGCCAGGATGAAAGATTTAAACACTAAGGAAAAAATGCATGATGAAGGAACAAAGAGAAAGGAATTAAGCAGAAGCTGTTTTTATAGTACATGAATAAAATGATATCTTTGCAAAAAGCTTGATGAAGTCATGACTGATACTAATTTGTTTGTTCTCCCCCCTCTGAGTCATCCAAATTACTATCCTCAGGGTCACTGTAGCATTAGCCTAATTAGAGCCAGTGACAAAGCTGATGTCTAGTGTAGAAAGACCAGACCACGTTCTAGAGAGAGAGTGCCTGATCCCATTGCTGGCTTCCAGAGGACTCTAATTGTCCCAGGGAACGGAACAGGTGAGGGAAAATAGCCTCTACGGGGGACTTCCAGCCATTTCCAAACTTTTGCTTTTCATTGTTATGACTGAAAAAAATTATAAAATCATCTAACAGGTTAAAAGAGAAAACATAGGCATAGCTCACTGGAAGAGCTACCCTTTCATTCACTGAGCATCAACTACCTGCCAGGCACTGGGCTAAAAGCTTTATAACCATTCTGTTTTTAATCCTCAGAACAGCCCAGTGTGGTAGGTTTTATTTTATCTGTGAGAGGACAGAGATTCAGTGGGATCTAGTCAGCTGTCCAATGGCATACAGCTAGTTAACCGCTGGGTCAAGTCTCAGCCCCAGTCTGTCTGATCCCAAAGACCAGGCCCTTCATCACTACCCTGTGCTTCCTCCCCACCACTTGGTTAGAAGTAGTTCTTAGTTGTAAACGGCAGAATCCAGTGTCTTAGTTGAATCTAGAAAGAAATTTCGTGAAGGATGCCCGGCATCCTTCTGAGGATGAGAAGGATCTGAGAGTCTCTGGAAGGGGCAGGGACCCTGGCTTGACTGCCACACAGCCAAGAATAATGCAGCCAGGAATGATGCCACACTGCTCTGTGGAATTGTTCCAGCAGTAACGCCACTGCTGCTCCAACCCGTGACTGACACAGATCATACCTGGGACTGGATTCTCAACTAAACTGCCCCAGAAGAGCCAGAGGCCTCTGCCAACAGGCTTGTCAAGAGAACAGCCTTCCCGTGTTGACTGCCATTACTCACTTTCCATGCATGTCTTCTGTGAGCACTTCTAACTAAGGGACTCTGAATCATGTGGACACACCTAGGTGGAAAAGGGGAGTCTGGGAGATGTAGTCTGGGGGTGTTTTTCTTGGGAAGGAGAGACTCTCAAAATGGAAACTATGAAAATAAGGAGAGGGTAAACAAAAAGATTTAGGCCCACTAAAAATAGCATTAAATAAGCAGTTACTGAGGGCCTACTGCGTGCAGAACAGGACACCAGACTCAAGGCTTTCAAGGATGAAGAAACATGGTCCGAAATCTGGTCCTTGGAGGAATGGAATCTGCTCAGTTAACAAAGTGACCGACCACCCAAGGCAGCCACCCATGGAAGAGCCAAAGAGGCAGAGAGTCGTGTGCGGGTTTTGTGAGCTGGGCATTAAGATGTAATGGATGAAAAGAAATCTCCAGAGGATTTTAATTTGAAAGGCACAGATGTCATCCACGAAGAGGAGGAATGGGTGAAGATGTTGGCCCTCTTCCCCACACTAGCCTCCAGGGGTGCGGGGCAGGGAAGAATGACCACATCCCCTATAAGGGCAGGGGGATCTAAGATCTCACTTCGGTTAGGCAGTGGTGGATCCAAGAGTTCAGGGACTCACTTACCATGGCATAGTGTTTCTTTAGGGATCACTGAGCTGGGTAGTGAGGGGAGAAGGAGGCCACCAATGGGGAGAGGAAACACAGGACGCTATGATCATGCATGCATGGAAGAGGACAGTGGTCCAAAGGGTCCTACATTTTGGACAGTCGCTTAAGGATGGTAGGTTGTAAGGCTGCACCAGGCAGGGTTATGAATGACAAACAACAGTGCCCACTCTGGCTTGTTTAAATGGCCAGGATTTGTACAACAAATTAGTTTGCTCGCCAAATCTCTGAGAGCACGAAAGGGTCAGGTTAGAGGTTATGCAGCCAGAATCCAAGCCCAGACTTCAACCCAAGACAGTTTCAGCAAAGACCCTCTGTTGCTGTTGCTGAGAGACAACCTCACAGCCCCCTCAATGTTTACTGTGCTGTCTCCACAGCCAGACCGCCTTTCTTTCCAGAAAACGGATTCCACAAGTGCCATCTTCCTCACATGCTCTAGTACAGGCACATGTCTCTGTTGGTGCCTTTCTCACATGCCTATGCCCTCATTTCCAGGCTGGGGAAAGGAGTTCGGCCTTCTCCCTTGAGGAAGAATATTATTCAAGAATATGGGAGGCCACATTCATAACAAATGTTCACGGCTAAGGCACAGTGTGAGCTGACCTCTTGTGCCAGCTGAGGGCACAGCCTCACCGGACTTGGCTTTGCATCTCCTGAGCAGGAAACAGTCTCTCTCATACACACGGTGAGAGTGCTCAAGGGTCTTGGGCTCCACACGGGGTACCTCTGGGCAACCAGACCTTGAGAGAAACTAAAAATCTATAATAAGTTTACTCACCCTGAAATATAAATGTCCAAGAATGCTTGTGTGCTACCTTCCCAAGGATTCTGCTTTAATAGAAAATAATACTTTAAGTAAAAAGGACAATATACTAATTGGCCAGGTTTTGACAGCAGGCAGCCAGTGAGGCAAATATTTTCTAGTTGGCAAGAGGGGAGGCTGTGGCAAACACCTGCATTAGGCGATAGCCATTGGATCATCTATCCAATAGCCAATCTCTCATTTTTTCTTATTAACAATAGTTTTGGGAGAAGGTGTTCTTTAAAATTAGTTACCACCACAACAAATTATCTAAGAAGGAAATCAATAAAACAATTCCAGTTACAATAGCATCAAAAATAATAAAATGCTTAGGGACAAATTTGACCAAGGAGTTAAAAGATCTCTATACTGAAAACTATTAGATATTGATGAAAAAAATAGAAGACACAAATAAATGGAAAGATATTCCATATTCATGAATTGAAGGAAATAATATTGTTAAAATGTCCACATGTCCCCAAAGCTATCTGTAGATTCAGTGCAATCCCTAGCAAGTTTCCAACGGCATTTTCATAGAAGTAGAATAAACAATCCCCCCCTCCAAAAAAAGGGAACCACAAAAGACATTTAATAGCCAAAGAAATTCTGAAAAAGAAGAAGAAATGGAGGGATCAAACATCTGATTTCAAATGATAAATCCACAGTAATCAAAACAGTATGTCACTGGCATAAAAACAAACATACCAACTGAACAGACTCAAGAGCTCAGAAATAAATCCATGCATATATGGTCAACTAATATTCGACAAGGGCCACGCATACACAATGGAGAAAAGGTAGTCTCTTCAATAAATGGTGCTGGGAGATATCGGTCATTCAAATATAGAAGAATAAAGATAGACCCAAACCCCTATTTTAAAGCAATCACAAAAATTAACTTGAAATGGATTAAAGACTTAAATATAAAACCTGAAACCGTAAAACCCCTAGAAGAAAACATAGGGAAAAAGCTTCTGGACATGAGTTTTGGCAGTGATTTTTTTTTTTTTTTTTGGCTAGGACACCCAAATCATGAGCAACAAAATAAAAAATAAGCAAATGGGACCACATTAAACTAAAAAGCTTCCGCACAGCAAAGGAAATGATAACGAAATGAAAAGATAACCTTGAATGAAAGAAAATATTTCCAAATCATCTATCTGGTAAAGGGTTAAAATCTAAAATATATAAAGAACTTCTACAACTCAATAGCAAACAAAAAATGAAACAAACAACTCAATTTAAAAATGGACAATCTGGAAAAAACATTTTTCCAAAGGAGACATTCAAATGTCCAAGAGGTATATGAAAAAGTGCTCAGCATTGCTAACCAAGGAAACGCAAATCAAAAATCATAGTGAGATCACCTCATACTTGTTAGAGTGACTATTATCATTAAAAAAACAAGAAATAAATACTGGTAAGGATGTAGAGAAAAGGAACTCTTGTACCCTACATAGGAATGTAAATCATCCCAACCACTATGGAAAACAGAATGGTTTTGAAATTAAAATTAAAAATGAAACTACCATATGATCTAGCAATTCCACTTCTGGGTATATATCCAAAGGAAAGGAAATCACTATGCTAAAGAGATATCTGAATCCCCAGGTTTTTATAGCCAAGACATGTAAACAACCAAAATGTCCAACCAAAGTGTCCATCAACTCATGAATGGATAAAGAGATTATTTCACAGTGGAATTATTCCTACCATGGAATACTAGTCAGCCATAAAAAAGGAAGGAAATTCTGCCATCAGTCACAACATTGATGGACCTCAAGGGTATTATGCTAAGTGAAATAAGTGAGAGAAAGAAATACTGTAGGATCTTATATGTGAAATCTATTTTTTTATCTTTATTTTTGAAATTTTTATTTTTTAATTTTTTAAATTAAAAAAATTTTTTATTATTAACATATATTATTTGTTTCAGGAGTACAGGTCTGTGATTCATCAGTCTTATATAACACAGCAGTTACCACAACACACACCCTCCCTCCCCAAAGTTCATCACCCAAACTCCCCATCCCCCACCCCCTCCCCTCCAGCAACCCTCAGTTTGTTTCCTGAGAGTAAGTGAAATCTTAAAAACAAAAACAAAAGAAACTCAGAAAAAGACGTCAGATTTGTGGTCACCAGAGAGGGGGGGGCGGGGAGTAGGGTGAAGGTGATCCGAAGGTATAAACTTCTAGTAAATACGTACTGGGAATAAAATATACAACATGATGACTATAATTAACACTGTTGCATGGCATGTGTGAAAGTTGCTAAGAGTGTAAATACCAAAGATTCTCTTCACTAAGAAAAAAAAAAAAACCATGAGATGAGTGTTAACTGAACATAATGTGGTAATTATTTATAACATTTATATAAAGTCATTATGCAGTACACCTAAACTCATACAGAATTGTAGGTCAATTCTATCTCAATAAAAACTGGAAGGGGAAAAAAGTACATTAATCAATTAATTCTAAAATAGTCACTCCCTTGCAACCTGGGATAGTCATGTGGCCAATGAGATACAAACAGAAGTCTACTAGGTGGAGTTTCTATACAAGTTATTACTTTGTTGATGAGAAGGGACAGACTCAACTGGCCCATTTTTTTTTAAGTAGAATTTATTTTTAGAGCAATTTTAGGTTCACAGCAAATAGAGAAGAAAGTATAGATTTGCCATATACCCCCCCACCCTCCCTCATGAGCACCTGCTCCAGAGAGGTACATTTGTTACAAATGATGAAGGTACTTGGACACACTGTTATCATCTGAAGTCTGTAGTTAACGTTGGGGTTCGTTCTGGGTGATGTACACCCTGTGGATTTTGGCAAATATCTAATAATAGATATTCACCATTATCGGATCACACAGCATAATTTCACTGCCCTAAAAATCATATGTTCTGCCTATTCATCCTTTTCGCCCCTCTGTCCTCTGGCAACCACTGACCTTTTTACTGTGTCCATAGTTTTGCCTCTTCCAGAATATCATATAGCGGAATCATACTATATATGCAGCCTCCTCAGATTGGCATCTTTCACTTAGCAATATGCATTTAAAGTTCCTCCATGTCTTTTCATGGCTTGATAGCTCACTACTTCTTAGCACTGAATAATATTCCATCATCTGGGTGTACCACACTCTGTTTACCCATTCACCTGCTGAAGGGCATCTTGGTTTCTTCCAATGCCAACTATGAATAAAGCTGCCATAAAAATCTGGAGGCAGGTTTTTGTGTGAATATAAGTTTTTAACTCATTTGAATAAATAGCAAGAAACATAAAACCTGGAGCATGACCCATCACTTTTGGACTTTGCCTGTTGCCCTTCTTGTCTGCAACTCGAGGGCAATGCCCAGAGGAAGGGCAGCCATTTTGCTACACGCGCTGCAAGTAGAGGCAGTCCGTGCTAAAGAAGGAGCTGGAAGCTCGACGGGACCTGGATCCACGGTAGCTGTGTTGAGTACACCAGTCCCAGAATGCCTACACCATACGTTTCCTTACATGAGAAAAATAGACCCCATTTGGTTATGCTACTGTGTCAGCCAAGCTCAGTCCTAACTAGTACAGAAGTCTTCCCAATGTTCCTGAAATCACCTGGAATTGGCAGCTTATGGACAGCAGGCTTGGTTCTTAAAATATTGTCAGCCAGGAAACAACTATGAGGTTTCCTTTCCCCCACTCCGCCCCCCAATTTAAAGTCCATCTAAATCATGAATCTTTTACCTTTGTTTAAAATAGCTATTTCTCCTTTCAGTGAATCTCCAAGAACAGAGGAAGTACGTTGCCAGTGTCAGTGGCAGGGAGAGGGGAGGAAAGCTAGACCCTTTTCCTTCTTCATTAAATACCCAGTTGGGAATGTAAAAACACCGTCTGCAATTCAGTCCCTGCTGGGCAGAAGATGTGCATTCTGAGCAGAGAATCCATTTGCTTTTATGAGAGAGGTTTCTTCTCCTGTGAAAGTCCTACTATAAAAACAATTAGTCTCGTTAAAGGATCCTGTTCTGCAAAAGAACTAATTCTCTGCACAGCTGCTCATCCCTAGAAATGGCCGAGCCTAAGTATTAGAGGGAGGGGGGATCCGGACACCGCCATAGAATCTGCTTCTGGAGCCAGAACCTGCTTAGTCAAGCAGGAGTCGGCCTCTGGCCCGAGTCCATCCAAAGCCTCTAACCCCACTAGGGCTGCTTCGTGGTCTAGAGGCCACAGCTGCTAAATCTAAGGGGAGAAAAAGACTGGAGGCCAACTAGATCATGCTGGAGGACAATTCTTGAAGACCTTAACACTTTATCATGTTCAACAGATCTTGACTTAACTGGGTCCTTTTTAATACCTATCATTGTGTTGAGATGTACAAGTTGATTGTGGAGCTTCGATTTATGAAATACAGACATGACACAGACAATGTTTCTATATACCATTATCCTTTGCCAAAATCTACTCTTCCGCTGGGTAGTAGTCTCTCTGGAGCGCTTTCAGTCCCATTCACAGCTTTTCAATCACTTTCTGTTATTAACATAGTCTCATTTGGGTCACTCAGCCTTAGCCTTGTCCATTTTTAAGTCAGAATTTCATTTTTGACTTACATTCTTCCCGGCCACCCCAGGTTCCTGGTCCCAGAGACTTGGAGTCGGTGATGTGCTGCTACATATTAGACACCCTAACACCCTTCTCAACTTGGAAGAAAGGGGAGAAGCACTGACTTGTTGCTTTTGCTGTTCTGGTGGTGGAAACAGTCCCACCAGGTAGATAGGAAGCTACCAAGGTGAGGTCACTAAACACAGAGTCATTACAAGTCGAGCAGCACTGAGGGCAGTGAACAGGGGGATATGTGAGGCCTGTGTGCCCATCACCTTTGCTGGGCCTGCTTTCTTGGTGTTGGAGAAGGAAGGAGGGTAAGAGGGTCAAAGGACATTTCCAACCTTAGCAACTGCTGGTGGTAGGACTGAGGTCACTCTCCACCTTTTATTGGTCATTATCACCCATCTAATTTGTGGTCGCCAAACCTTGCTGGCAGAGGATACATCCCCAGGCAGCTTCCCACAGCTATTGACAGCGACATGACCCGGGGGCCTGGTTGCCCCTAGTTGGTGACTTCACACCATCAGGTGAGCCCCTTTGCCCCACGCTGCAGCCCGGCAAACCTACAGACCCCAGTTTTGTCTGGTCTCCTGTGTCAGTGCACCTGGGCAGGTGACATCTTCTTTATGGCAAAGAACGGGGATATCAAGAGGGTACCAGTGGTTCCCTCCAAGCCTCCTCCCTCTGTCACACAGATCAGACAGACCTAGTCAGCAGAGGACTTGGAAGAGCAGATATCCAGAGAGGGAACAATGGGATACCTTCTCCCATGCACCTTCCCCACCCGCTCCAACCACATTCAGCGCCCCCAGAAAAGGTGATCTCTCACTCCCTTCTTCCAAACTTTTATCTTGTGGGTCGTTCCGGGTGTTCTTAGCAATTCCAGTAGGAAATATGGCTTGCCTGTTGGTGGGTGGCTTTCAAGACTTTAGAACATGAGGTACTCAGAGCCCTTTTTCCTTTGTGGGCTATAGCCACAATTTTGGAATAACAAAGCATGCAAAGGGAATATATTATTATTAATGTCACTCGTAACACTCTGTATAGCACACAAAAGGCTTTCACGTGCATTATCTCACTTGATCTTCCTGATCAGTGGTCTTTAAACCAGAGTACACGCATCACTGGGTGATCTCCAAAGACTTCTCAAGAGGAACACTGAGCACGGATGGTTTTAAGAGAATCAATTTTTAGCTCTCAACTTTCTCTGCCCTTTTCCAATAACTGATCTGCTGATCACTGATCTCCCTTTTGTGGAGGTGTTAAGAGGGTCCCCTGTCCACCTGTCTTTCTCCTGCATGCTTCGCACCCATCTGGAAGCTTGTATCTAATTTTTATTATAGATCACCAAGTGGATTTTAGCACAGAACTCAGAAAGTTCTAAAGAACTACTTGATCTTGCAGTTATAAAATGCTTTCCGTTTCTATCAACTTACTTAATGAGAAAGGTTACTCAACACCTAATCCACAAACATGAAAATTAGAATCCAGCTGAACCTAAACTCTACCCCATTCCAGAAATAAAAGACTCTTCTGCTATGTTTTAATAGCATTAAGAAATACATTGCAATAAAACCAAATCTATTTGTTTTATCTCATTATTTATCAAAATTTATACTATATGTTGTTTTGGTCAGTTGTGTTCTGACCAGTAAATCCTAACAATTCAAAAGAAATGTTTGTAACCAGACTTATGTCACGGGAAATAATTTTTTTATATTTCGACTTACAGTTGTATTTTTGCTTCAGGAGAGTACATGAGGCTTCTGGAGAAAACATCTAACTGTGCCCTCTAGTCATGCCTGCTCCCCCCTTAGGTAGCTTAAATAGATTTTTTCTTCCATAATAGAGTCTCATGTTCCCAGGTAACTTTCAGCTAAGGCATAGGCATGTAATTCAGCCTGGCCAAAGAGACCTGAGGAAAGTCTGCCAAGAGGTTCTAGGAAAGATTTTCCTCCTGGTTTGGTGGGGGGGGGGGGGCAGGGACGAGTCCCCTTCCCTTCTCACATTTAGATAGGGAGAGGGTATGAAGACTCTCATTACAGCCATCTTGTAACTATAAGGAAAAAGCCAAGAGAATTAAAGCAAAGGCAAGTCAGAGTCTTAACATCACTGAACTGCAAAACTAACCCCGGAAACACCTTCCTCCAGATTTCCTGTTATGAGAGAAGATCAAACCCCTAAAGTTATTTTTTTTTTAATTTTTAAATTCTTTTAAATTATTTTTAGTCAGGAATTCTATTTTCAGCCCAAACAAATACTGATGTAGCTTCTACCCTATGCTAAAGGTTTGGAATTTTAAGCATCTAGGATCCAGCAGATTTTAAGATTTAAACACCACAGTGGCCTTTCATTGACAGCCATGTGAAGGATGGATTGGTAAAAGGAGAGAATGAAGGCAAGGGTCCAGTTACAATCACTTGTCACTATAATTTCTACCTTCACATAGAGAGCTTTCATAGAAATTTAGCACATTCTGTAATAAGGATGCTCATTTTTTACCTTTTTATTAAAGAACAGCCCAAGCTGCTATACCAAACACTACAGTCCACTGGTGAAACGTCTGGGGGAAATGGAATGGGGCTTATGGGGTAGCTTCGCTGCCCTTGGCACATGGCTTACTAGGTCACTCCTGTCTTTGCCCTTTCTCAAGTAATAGGAAGAGGAAGGAGAGACCAGAGCAGACATTTTTAAGTAGAAACCCAGAAGCTGCCTACATTATTCCCACTCTTATCTATTCACCCTATGGCCTATTGCTGCAAAGAGGCTGACGATTACAGTTTAGAGCTGGAAGCCATCTAGTGCAGGACTGGCGCCACAATTCCCCTAGCTCCATTACTAAAAGATGACAGCAAAATGGATATCAAATGACAGTTTAAGACTATCCACAAGTATAATTTAAGGTGTTTCTTGAGATTAACTAACTTTAAGGAAATCTGATGCCCAATCTTTAAAGAAGAACAGATGATATAAACCTTTAAGTACTTATTTGAAGTAATTCTCACTTCATTGAATAATTACTATTATCACTGATTCAACAACATGTAGCTTGAATTGGCCTCTGAACGTAAAGCAGCGTTCACGAATAGGAAAAAAAAAATGTGGTTCAGGGTCAGCACCCAAAATAAGGGACAGGGAATGTGAGCAGACCCAGCATCTGATGATGTTTTCAATCTCTACTAAACCATGAGGACTTTAAAAAAAAAAAAGCCAAAAAAAGATGTACGTTAACACAAAGGAAAACAGTTTCCCGAATGCAATGGTATTCAGAAACGGCGGCTACGGAAGTCAGATACCCTGTGGGAGGCATGTCCCTCCACCAGGCATCTGACTCACCGTGCTCTCACGTGTATCTGAAGTGAAAGGCCATTTACCTGAGGCTTCAAAATGAAAAAAGAATAATAAATTTAGTCAGGAAATCCCAAAAGCAGATAAAGGACAGCTTGTGAAAGAGCTATCGCTCTAAGCTCTTTTCTTCTAGCTGCGAGAAATCATGAGCATATCAAGGGAAAACTTCGAAAGAGCCCAGGAGTTGTCTTCTATTAGCGAAACAATGCTGTCCTTCCCAGCACAAATCAGTGATCCTAGGTGAAGCTAAAAGTCTGCTGGTGTCCAGGTTTTAAGTAAAGGATCCAATTTAACAGAGGAAGCAATCCTGGTGCTATTAAACCCAATTTAATATTTATTTATACCCCAAGGGGGCAGGAACACAAAGTAGTTTCCTCTCCTTGAGAAGATATATTTGTAAGAGTGTTTTGTAGATTATAAATCATTCAAATGCTATAGAGAAGTATGCACACATACCACATACATATTAATGTGTATTAATACTCGCCAGGAGCACTGAGTAGTTTCCTCTACTTGAAGGGTCTCTTGGAAATATTATATATAATGGTGCTTTGTAAATGCTAAAACCCAAAACACATGTGACAAACTGGTAGTCTTCTATTTGATTTTTTTTTTTTTTTTATCAAGAAAGGCAGTCTCGGGCGCCTGGGTGGCTCAGTGGGTTAAAGCCTCTGCCTTCAGCTCAGGTCATGATCTCAGGGTCCTGGGATCGAGGCCCGCATCGGGCTCTCTGCTCTGCAGGGAGCCTGCTTCCTCCTCTCTCTGCCTGCCTCTCTGCCTACTTGTGATCTCTCTCTCTGTGTCAAATAAATATATAAAATCTTAAAAAAAAAAAAAAAAAAAAAAGAAAGGCAGTCTATCCTGCATTGGGCCTCTGCATCCAGACCTGCCCATCAGAGGAACCACGCAAGAAAGGGACAGAGAGATGTACCAATGGAAGCCAATGCCCACACACAAGGACTCTGAGATCCCGATGAAAACCAGGATCTTTTACTACTTTGATAAATAAGGCTCTTAAATATATCGTAAGATGCTATGATTTGTTCCTTTTTGTGTTTTGACAGGCACAAGGCTTTCTTTACTTCTATTTAATGAGGTATTATTACATTTACCCCCAAATTTAAGTGAATAAAGCATTTAGCATCTTAGACTCCTGGAGATCAATGGCAATTAAATAATCTAAGATAATCACATTTGATTAAACTGACTTATTGTTTCTAAGTCCAGCAGCCCCCTACCCTACCAAAGCCATGACATATAAGTAGGAGACACATAACATAATGAAGCATTTAAAGTACACTGTCACCAGACTGTCTCAGAAGTGACAGATACTGAGATGAAAAAAGGAGTATAGGTTCAAACATTCTTGTAAACAGTCTTTCCCATAAAAATAATTACAATGAAGATTTCCAAGTAGCCAAAAATGTCAACACCAGCCAGCAGTCCACTCATGTTAAGCAATATTAAAGGCAATCTGGTTCAGGTGAAACCAAAAGAACAAACCATCCCTTAGAGTTTGCTATGATAGCCCTTGACCCTGAACTCTATCACACTTCACCGTGGCAGGCTTTATTTGTAAGGGCTCCACAAAGACAGCTCCCTTGGGAGGCTCACTGAAGTCAGCTTCCCCTTCACGTTGCCTGACCACATGTGGCCAAATCACCAAACAAAGGGTCTGGCTCCCTGGCCTTCCCTCTGGAATCACTAAGACCCTGCCAGGCCCTCAACTTCTATATGTTTGACTCTTATCCAAGTCAAACTTTTTCACACTATAACCTGAGACTCTTAAACCCACTTCCCAGGCCGGATTCGGCCTTTGAGTCACACTTGGGAGCTTATACCAGCAGTTCTAGGTCACGACCATTCAATCCAGCCAAGCGTCACCTTGGAACTCAACAGATTGTATAATTTTTGGACATGTTGCATTCTGCCTTTACCTTATCTAAGTTACTGGAAAGTAAGAATCTATATGTTGATATTGGTGCTATAGGAATGACCTTCACCAATATTGATGTTGGGGACTTTTCCTGCAACACCGCTGCCTCTGCTCCCCCTCCCCGAGTCATTAAGGAACCTATCTTTTGTTTAGGGGTCCTGACAGTATCCTGGGTCATTAGAAAAGGGGTGGCCACATATGGAAGTCAAAATAGAATTTGGCTCTCAGGGCCAGAGCAGGAATCACATCTACCTCGCCACTAATGGGAAGGACAACCATTCCCTCTCCCTCAGCACAGGGAACATATAAGGCTCCCTCAAAAGTCAGTGGAGACTGTACATGTATGGGGATAAATGTGAATTCTCTGTACTTTCTGTCCAGTTTTGCTATAAATCTAAGATGCTTCAAGGAAATAAATTTTGTTCATTTTTTTGAAAGTCATCGGAGGGTCTATAGGCATGGGTTTGGCTCATATGGCTTCCCAGTGTGCCAGACCGGGGTCATCCCTCAATACTAGCCACCTTCTCCCCTCCTCACATTGTTCCCTCATTTTTGGTTCTCTCCATTTAGACTCCATAGACCCCTAAAAGTATGCCACTGATGGTAGGCTGAAAAATGATCCCTCAAGATGTCCTAATTTGTGGACCCACTGAATATGTTGGGTTACATGCAAAAGGGAATTAAGGTTGCAGCTGGAGTTAAGGTTGGAAACCAACTGAACTTAATACTAGGGTGGCCCCAATGTAGTCATAATGAGCCTTAAAAGTGGAAGAAGGAGGCAGAAGAGAATCAGGGGAAAAGTTGATGGCAGAAGCACGGTTAGATATATGCTATGTTACTGGCTTTGAAGATGAAGGGAGGGGTCCCATGAGTCAAAAAAAAAAGGGACAAAGGGACAGCTGGAAAGAAAACAGATTTTCTCCTAGAGCCTTCAGAGAGGAATACAGTCCTGGCAACACCTTGACTAGCCCAGTGAGACCATTTCAGACTCCTGAATTACAGAACTATAAGAAAATAAGTTTGGAGCGCCTGGTTAGCTCAGTGGGTTAAAGCCTCTGCCTTCAGCTCAAGTCATGATCTCAGGGTCCCAGGATCGAGGCCTGCATCGGGCTCCCTGCTTGGCAAGGAGCCTGCTTCCTCCCCTCTCTCTCTGCCTGCCTCTCTGCCTACTTGTGATCTCTCTCTCTGTCAAATAAATAAATAAAATCTTTTAAAAAAATAAGAAGTTTGTTGTTTCAAGCTGCTAAGTCTGTGGTGTTACAACAGCAATAGGACACTAACACACCATCATTCGATCATTCCTTTTCTCCTTTGCAACCATTTCTTTCCCTTTGGTAATAATCCTTCTGAGTAATGTGCTTGCTTCTTACCAACTAGTTGGGAGAGACAGGTGGTCACAGTGAGTAATACATAAAGGGATTCTCTTGGCTCTCTAGTGATATAAAGTAGAGGCATCATAAGTTTAATATACTTGGAAGATTTGCCATGCCAAAACTGGTGAATGAAGATTTGATTTAAATCAGATGTCTCAGTCAAATGCTTACTCATTCTAATACACAGCCAGGCTGTATATTTCATCAGCGCTTATTATTGATATAAAACCTTCATCACTTAAAGAAATGGATGTACACTTCTTTAATGTAATAAAAGAACCCCTTCTTCTCTTTCACCCTCCACTTCCTCCCTCCCTCCCTCCCTCCTTTGGTCTAAAAGCCAACTTAATTAGGAAATACTAGAAGACTGCTCATAAAGATCAAAAATAAGACAACAAGATCATCCACTATAACCTTAATTATTTAACATTGTTCTGGGGTACTAACACAATCAACCAGTAGAAGAAAAATTGGAGGTATAAAAATTGGAATGGAGAGGATAACTATTGGCAGATTATAAGATTGTTCACATGAGAAAACTAAAAGAACCAAAACTGTTATAAACAAAAATAATTCAGAGGTTCCAGTCCAAGATGGCAACATAGAAAGTTCCTGAATGCACCTCCTCCCATGGACACATCAAATCTACAGCTACACATTGAACAATTCCATCTGAAAGAAATCCAGAAACCAGTTGAGTGACTCCTACACATTCAGTGAATGAGAAAAACCCAGACTGACAAGAGTAGGGAACACGGAGATATACTCTCACCATAAACCCTACTCCTGACACAACACCATATAATTAGGAGGGAACACAGAACTCCCAGCTTCTTCCTGGGAACCCACATTTAGTTCCTTAGCTTTTAAAACTTCCACCCAAGAGATGGGCCCCCAAAACCTCTATCTCTGAAAACCAACACAATTTGCATCCACAGGACCCACAGATTACAGCAAAAAAACAGTTAATAAGTTTGAAAAAACTCGCCATGCTTATCCCACATCCCAGGGCTCAGAGCAGTGACAGACAGAAATGCTCATCTCTCAGTCTTTCCCAGAAATAAGACTACTTTTTTTTTTACTTAAAAGACGCTGCCTGAGGGTCAGGCAAATGTCCAGGGACAGTTGGCAATACTCTCTGGAAACTGAGGAGGCTGGCAGAAACCATCTTCATACACTCTCTCTCTGCTCAGTTTGAGATTGCTGGTGTCGTCCTGAAAGGAACTTATAAACATACCTGCTGCCCTTTTGTGGCTGTTGTCCAGAAGGTGCAGCCCTTTATAGCCTGGCTCTGGTGGCCAGTGGGTCCTAAGTTCCAGATCCAACAAAATAGTAACAAAAATACTTTTTAACCAGATACACAATGCTCAGTACAGAGGGAAGAGATACATCCAACCTGCCTTTCCCTAAAAGAAGTCTATTTGCATACTTTAAAAGTTGCTGCCTGAAGGTCTGGCTTCCAATCAAGCTGCATGTAAGTGTTAACTGAGATCCACCTCTTAGAATATTGACAAAACTTGGAATACCCTCAACTATTGGAAGCCACTATGAAAAAAGATGCAGCTTGGATAATCACAAAGTTTTGAGGGGAAAAAACAACAACAAAAAGACATAAAGCCAGTTCATCTCCTACACAAGACCACCCCATTAAGACTGAGAAAGGTGGCTGTTTCATGTAATGCACAGAAACCAAGAGCGAGAGTTAAGAAAAATGAAGAAACAGAAGGTTACAAACAAAAATAAAACTCAAGAAACAGAACTTAATGAAATGGAGACAAATGATTTATCTGACAAAGAGTTCAAAGTAATGGTCATAAGAGATGAGGTCAAGAGAACAATGAATGAACAAAGTGAAAATTCAACAGAGATAGAAAAGGTAAGCAATATCAACAGAAAATAACGAGCTGAGGAATACAATAACTGAACTGAAAAATTCAATGGAGAGGTTCAACAGCAGACTAGATCAAGTAGAAAAAAGAATCAGTGAACTCAAAGATAGGAGAAAGGAATCCATCCAATCAGAGGAGCAAAAAGAAAAAAGAATGAAAAAGAATGAAGATATGTTAAGGGACTAGGGAAACCATCAAGTGGACCAATATTCTCCTTAAAGAGATTACAAAAGGAGGGAGAGAGGAAAGAGCAAAAAAGTTATTTGAAGAAATAATGGCTAAATCATTCCTGACCTGGGGAAGGAAAGCAACATCCAGATACCAGAAAGCTCTAAATAAGATGAAACTAAAAAGATCCACACAAGAAACATTATAATTCAATTGTCAAAAGTTAAAGACAAAGAATCTTAAAAGGTGTGATAGAAAAACAATTTGTCACGTAAAATGGAGCCCCCATAAGATTATCAGCAGATTTTTCAGCAGAAACTTTGCATGCCAGAAGAGAGTGGTATGATGTATTCAAAATGTTGAAAGAAAAACCCTGCCAATCAGAAATACTCCACCCAACAAAACTGTCCATCAGTATTGAAGGACAGTTTTCAAGACAAGCAAGAGTTGAAGGAGTTTGTCATCACTATACCAGCCTTGCTAGAAATATTAAAAGGACTTCAAGCTAATACAAAAAAATGCTGATTAGTAACCAAAAAGTATGTGAAAGTATAAATCTCACTGGCAAAGGAAAATATATAGTTAAATTAATAATACCCTAAGATTGTAATGGTAGTGGGTAAATCACTTATAAATCTAGTTTGAAAGATAAAAGAGTAGTTAAATAAGTATGATTATAATAATTAAAGGATACACAAGGTAAAACAATGTAAATTGTGACAACAATAACATAAGACATGGGGGGGTAAATATATAGGCTTTAGTATGCATATGAACTTAAGTTGTTATCACCTTAATATATACTACCATAAATATGTTAAATGTAAGCTTTATGACAACCACAAAGCAAAGTCCTATGATACACAAAAGAGAAAAAGTTAAGCACACCACTACAGAAAATAACAAAATCACAAAAGATACAAAAGAGAAATGAAGAAATTATAAAATGGCCAGAAAACAATTTTAAAAAATGGCAAAGTAAGTCCATACCTATCAATAATTACTTTAATTGTAAAATAGACTAAATTCTCCAGCCAAAAGATGCAAAGTGGCTGACTGGATTTTTTTTTAAAAACAAACAAACAACAAAAAACAACAACAACAACAAACCACAAAACCATATGCTGCCTACAAGAGACTCACTTCAGATTTAAGGCTACATATAGACTGAAAGTGAAGGGATGGAAAAATATATTCCATGCATATAGAAACCAAAAGAAAGCAGGGTTGGGCATACTTACATCAGACAAAATAGACTTTAAGACAGAGTATAATAAGAGACAAAGGTCATTATACAATGATAAAGGGATCAAAGCAATGTGAGGATAACATTAGTAAATATTTAACACTCACAAGAACACCTAAATATATAAAGCCAATAGTAACAGACAAAAAGAGAGAAATAAACACCTGTGCAATAATAATAGAGGACTTCAATACCCCATTTTCAACAATAGATAAATCAACAAAAGAAATTAATAAGGAAACATTCGATTTAAACTATACTTTAGACCAGATGGACCTAATAGATGTTTATGAAACACTCCATCCAACTGCAACAGAATATTCATTCTTCTCAAGAGCACATGAAATATTTTCCAGGACAGATCATATGTTAGGCCACAAAACAAATCTCAATAAATTTAGGAAGACTTAAATCATATCAAGCATTTTTCCCCAACCACAATGGTATGAAACTAGAAATCAATTACAAGAAAATTGAAAAATTCACAAATTAGTGGAGATTAAATAGCATGCTACTGAACAACCAATAAATCAAAATAGTATTCAAATGGATAATTTTAAAAAAATGCCTTGAGACAAAGGAAAACGGAAATATATCAAAATTATGGAAGACTGCAAAAGCAGTTCTAAGAGCAAAGTTCATAGCAATAAATACCTACCCTACATTAAAAAGAAAAAGGATACCTGGGTGGCTTAGTCTGTTAAGTGTCTACCTTCAGCTCAGGTCATGATCCCAGGGTCCTGGGATCAAATCCCCCATTGGGCTCCCTGCTCAGCAGGGAAGCTACTTCTCCCTATCCCTGCTGCTCCCCCTGCTTCTGCACTCTCTCTTCCTCTCTGACAAATAAAATCTTTTAAAAAAAAAAGAAAAAGTTCAAATAAAAAACCTAACTTTACACCTAATTTTACACCTTTACAAACTAATACCAAAGTTAGAAGGAAGGAAATAACAGAGATCAGAACATAAATAAATGAGATACAGATCAAAAGACAAAAGAAAAAAAAGTTACTGAAACTAAGAGCTTGTTTTTTAAAAGATAAAAAAAAAGTGAGACAAATCTTTAGCTAAATTTAAAAAAAGAGAGAAGACTCAAACTCAAATTAGAAACATTAAAACTGATACACAGATACAAAGATACATAAGAGACAAGAAAAAAATTATATGCCAACAATTAGGACAACCTAGAAGAAATGGGATAAATTCCTAGAAATGTAAAGTCTACCACAACTGTACCAGAAAGAAACAGAAAATGTAGACAAACTGATTACTAGTAAAGTGATTGAATCAGTAATCAAAAACCTCCCAACAAATAAAAGTCCAGGACCAGATAGTTTTCACTCATGAATTCCACCAAATATTTAAAGCAAAATTTTATACCAACATTTTCCCAACTCTTCTAAAAAATAGAAGAGGAAATATTCCCAAACTCATTTTAAGAGACCAGAATTATCCTGATTCCAAAACCAGAAAAGGACACTACAAAAAAGGAAAATTACAGATTAACATTTTTGATGAACACTGATGCAAACATCCTCAACAAAATATTAGCAAACCAAATAAAAAATACATTAAAAGGATCATACATCATTATCAAGTGGGATTTATTCCAGGAATGCAAGTACGTTCAACATCCACAAAATCAATGTGATACATCATATTACTAGAACCCTCATGATTTTTATCTTTCATCTCCACAGATGTAGAGGGGGTTCTATAAAAGAAGAAAGAACCCAAGAGTGACATAGAACAGAAAGTTACAGAGACAATGCATAGAAACAAGGACTTCACAGGCAACATGATGTCAATAAAAACTTACCTTTCAATAATCACTCTCAATGTGAATGGCCTAAATGCTCCCATAAAAAGACACAGGGTTGCAGACTGGATAAAACGACAGGACCCATCCATATGCTATCTACAAGAGACACATTTTGAACCTAAAGATACATCCGGACTGAAAGTGAAAGGATGGAGAACCATCTTTCATGCCAATGGACCTCAAAAGAAAGCTGGGGTAACAATTCTCATATCAGATAAATTCGATTTTAAGCTAAAGACTGTAGTCAGAAATACAGAAGGACACTAAATCATTTTTTTAAGATTTTATTTATTTATTTCACAGAGGGAGAGAGATCACAAGGAGGCAGAGAGGGGGGGGGAAGCAGGCTCCCCGCTGAGCAGGAAGCCCGATGCGGGCCTCGATCCCAGGACCCTGAGATCATGACCTGAGCCGAAAGCAGAGGCTTTAACCCACTGAGCCACCCAGGCACCCTAAATCATTCTCAAAGGGTCTATCCAACAAGAAAATCTAACAATTGTAAATATTTATGCCCCCAACATGGGAGCAGCCAACTACATAAGTCAACTGTTGAACAAAATAAAGAGTCATATTGATATGAATACATTAATTGTAGGAGATCTAACATGCCACTCAGCAACAGACAGATCATCTAAACAGAAAATCAACAAAGAATCAAGAGCTTTGAATGACACATTGGATCAGATGGATCTCATATACAGAACATTCCACCCTAAAACAACAGAATACTCATTGTTCTCGAGTGCACATGCAACTTTCTCAAGAATAGATCACATACTCGGTCACAAATCAGGGCTCAACCAATACCAAAAGACTGAGATTAGACCCAGCATATTCTTAGACCACAATGCTTTGAAGCTGGAACTCAACCACAAGAAAAAGTTTGGAAGGAATTCAAACACTTGGAAGCTAAAGGCCATCCTGCTGAAGAATGTTTGCATCAACCAGGAAATCAAAGAAGAACTTAAACAATTCATGGAAACCAACGAGAATGAAGACACATCAGTCCTAAACCTATGGGAAATGACAAAGGCGGTCCTAAGGGGGAAATACATAGCTATCCAAGCCTCACTCAAAAAATTTGAAAGATCCTAAATACACCAACTCTCTTTACATCTTAAGGAACTGGAAAATCAATAAATTAAGCCAACTCCACACACAAGAAGGGAAATAAGATCAGAGATCAATGAGTTAGAAACTAGAGATACAGTAGAACACATCAACGAAACTAGAAGCTCGTTCTTTGAAAGAATTAATAAGATCAATAAACCACTGGCCAAATTAATCCAAAAGAAAAGAGAGAAGACTCAAATTAATAAAATTATGAATGAAAGAGGAGAGATCACAACTAACTCCAAGGAAATAGAAACAATCATTAGAAACTATTATCAACCATTATATGCCAATAAGTTAAGCAACCTAGAAGAAATGGATATATTCCTGGAAACCTATAAACTTCCAAGACTGAAACAGGAGGAAACTGACAACCTGAATAGACCAATGTCTAGTAACGAGATTGAAGCAGTGATCAAAAACTTCCCAAAAAACAGAAGCCCAGGACCTGACGGATTCCCTGGGGAATTCTACCTAACAAAGAAGAAATAGTACTTATTCTTCTGAAACTGTTCCAAAAAAATAGAAACAGAGGGAAAACTTCCAGACTCTTTCTCTGAAGCCAGCATTACCTTGATCCCCAAACCAGGCAAAGACCCCATCAAAAAGGAGAATTTCAGACCAATATCCCTGATGAATATGGATGCCAAGACTCTCAACAAGATCCTAGCTAACAGGATCCAACAGTATATTAAAAAGAGTATCCATCATGAGCAGATGGGATTTATCCCTGGGATGCAAGGGTGGTTCAACATTCGCAAATCAATCAATGTGATAGAACAAATCAATAAGAGAAGAAAGAAGAACCACATGGTCCTCTCAATTGATGCAGAAAAAGCATTTGACAAAATACAGCATCCGTTCCTGATTAAAACTCTTCAAAGTAGATAGATTTTATGAAGTTGAGGAATGTTCCCTCTATCTATGAAAAACCCACACCAAATATCATTCTAAATGGGGAAAAACTGACAGCCTTCCCATTGAGATCAGGAACACAAGGATGCCTACTCTCACCACTGTTGTTCAACATAGTACTAGAAGTCCTAGCAACAGCAATCAGACAACAAAAGGTATTAAAAGGTATGGGCGCCTGGGTGGCTCAGTGGGTTAAAGCCTCTGCCTTCAGCTCAGGTCATGATCTCAGGGTCCTGGGATCGAGGCCTGCATCGGGCTCTCTGCTCAGTGGGGAGCCTGCTTCCTCCTCTCTCTCTCTCTGCCTGCCTCTCTGCCTACTTGTGATCTAATCTCTCTCTGTGTCAAATAAATAAATAAAATCTTTTAAAAAAAAGGTATTAAAATTGGCAAAGGAAAAGTCAAAATATCTCTTCACAGATGACATGACACTTTATATGGAAAACCCAAAAGACTCCACCCCAAACTACTAGAACTCATACAGCAATTCAGTAATGTGGCAGGATACAAAATCTATCCACAGAAATCAGTTGCTTTCTTATACACCAGCAATGAAAATATAGAAAGGGAAATTAGAGAATTGATTTCATTTACTTTAGCACCAAGAACAATAAGATACCTTGGAATAAACCTAACCAAAGAGGTAAAGGATCTGTACTCGAGGAACTACAGAACACTCATGAAAGAAATTGAAGAAGATACAAAAAGATGGAAAAGCATTCCATGCTCATGGATAAGAATAAACATTGTTGTGTATACTTCCCAGAAGAATCTATAGTTTCAATGCCACCCTGATCAAAATTCCACTGGCATTTTTCAAAGGACTGGAACAAACAATCCTAAAATTTGTATGAAACCAGAAAAGACCCCGAATCACAAAGGAAATGCTGAGAAAGAAAAATAAAGCTGGGGGCATCACATTGCCCGATTCAAGCTTTACTACAAAGCTGTAATCACCAAGACAACATGGTACTGGCACAAAAACAGACACATAGACCAATGGAATAGAGTGGAGAGTCCAGATATGGACCCTCAACTCTATGGTCAAATAATCTTCGACAAAGCAGGAAAAAATATCCAGTGGAAAAAAGACAGTCTCTTCAATTAATGGTGCTGGGAAAATTGGACAGCTATGTATAGAAGAATGAAACTCGACCATTCTCACACACCATACACAAAGATAAACTCGAAATGGATGAAAGACCTCAATGTGAGGCAGGAACCCATCAAAATCCTAGAGGAGAACATAGGCAGTAAACTTGTCAACATCACCCACAGCAACTTCTTTTAAGACACATCTCCAGGGGTGCCTGGGTGGCTCAGTTGGTTGAGCGACTGTCTTCGGCTCAGGTCATGATTCCGGAGTCCCGGGATTGAGTCCCACATCGGGCTCCCAGCTCCACGGGGAGTCTGCTTCTCCCTCTGACCTTCTCTCTCATGCTCTCTCTCACTCACTCTGTCAAATATAAATAAAATCTTAAAAAAAAAAAAAAAGACACGTCTCCAAAGGCAAAGGAAACAAAAGCAAAAATGAACTTTTAGGACTTCATCAAGATAAAAACCTTCTGCACAACAAAGGAAACAGTCAACAAAACAAAGAGGCAACCCATGGAATGGGAGAAGATATTTGCAAATGACACTACAAAGGGCTGATATCCAAGATCTATAAAGAACTTCTCAAGCTCAACTCCCAAAAAACAAATAATCATGTCAAAAAAGGGGCAGAAGATATGAACAGACACTTCTCTAATGAAGAGATACAAATGGCTAACAGAGACATGAAAAAATGTTCATCATCACTAGCCATCAGGGAAACTCAAATCAAAACTACATTGAGATACCACCTTACACCAGTTCGAATGGCCAAAATCAACCTGACAGGAAACAACAAGTGTTGGAGAGGATGTGGAGAAAGGGGAACCCTCTTATACTGTTGGTGGGAATGCAAGTTGGTGCAGCCACTTTAGAAAACAGTGTGGAGATTCCTCAAAAAATTAAAAATAGAGCTACCCTATGACCCTGCAATTGCACTATTCGGTATTTACCCCAAAGATACAGATGTAGTGAAAAGAAGGGCCATATGTACCCCAATGTTCATAGCAGCAATGTCCACAATTGCCAAACTGTGGAAAGAGCCCAGATGCCCTTCAACAGACAAATGGATAAAGAAGATGTGGTCCATATATACAATGGACTATTTACTCAGCCATCAGAAAGGATGAATACCCAACTTTTGTATCAACATGGATGAGACTTGAGGAGATTATGCTGAGTGAAATAAGTCTAGCAGAGAAAAGTCAATTATCAAATGGTTTCCCTTACTTGTGGAGCATGAGGAATAACATGGAGGACATTAGGGAAAAGAAAGGAAAAGTGAATTGGGGTAAATCGGAGGGGGAGACGAACTATGAGAGACTGTGGACTCTGAGAAACAAACTGAGGGTTATGGAGGGGAGGGAGGTGGGGGGGGATGGGTGAGCCTGGTGGTGGGTATTAAGGAGGGCACGTACTGCATGGAGCACTGGGTGTGGTGCATAAACAATGAATCTTGGATCACTGAAAAAATAAAGTAAAAAAAAGAGGTCAATAGATGTAGAAAAGGCATTAGATAAAACACAACACTTATTCATGATAAAAACTCTGAAACTAAGTATAAAGGAATGCACTTCAACATAATAATGGCCATATATAGCAAGCTCACCACTAATAACAGGAAAAACCTGAAAACGTTTCCTCTAAGATTAGGAGTAAGACAAGGATGCCTGTTCTTACCACTTTTATTTAACATAATACTGAAAGTCTTAGCTGGAGCAATCAGGAAAGAAAAGTCATCAGAATTGGAAAGAAAGAAGTAAAATTGTCACTTTTTGCAGATGGTGTGATTTTATATATAGAAAATCCTAAAGACTCTACCAAAAAACTATTCAAGTTAATAAATTCAGTAAAGTTGCAGATACAAAATTAACATACAAACACCAGTGACATGTCTATATACTAACCACAAAGTATCTGAAAAAGAAAATGATGCCATTTATAACTTCAAAAAGAATAAAATATTTACGAATAAGTTTATCTAAGGAGATGAAAGATAAATATATTTAAAACTATAAAACAATGATGAAAGAAATTGAAAAAGACACAAATGGAAAGGTATCCCTGGTTATGATCCCAGGATTCAGGGACTTGAAGAATTTTGTTCAAATGCCAGTATTACCAAAAGTCATTTACAGATTTGATGCTCTATTAGGTTTCCAAAGGCATTTTTTACAGAAGTAGAAAAAAAAAGTCAAACAACTTGCATGGAACCAAAAAATAACCCAAACAGCCAAAAAAAATCCTGAGAAACAAAAACAAACGGAGGCATCACACTTCATTGCGAGCTAAACTATAAAGCTACAGTAATCAAAACAGTATGCTATTGGCATAAAACACACACACACACACACACACACACGTAGACCAATAGCAAAGAATAGAGAGCCTAGAAACTATATTCGCCAAGGAAGCCAAGAATACTTCATAAAGAAACAACAGTCTCTTCAATAAATGGTACTAGGAAAATTTAGATATCCACATATAAAAGAATGATCCCAGACTCCTATCTTACACCATTCAAAAAAAAAAGACTCAAATTGAATTAAATTAAATAACTGAAATGGTAAGGCCTAAAATCATGAAACTCCTAGATGAAAACATAAGGGAAAAAAGCTATTTGACATGGATGTTGGCACTAATTTTGGGGGGGGGATATGAAAATTAAGCTATAAGCAACAGAAGCAAAAATAAACAAGTGGGGTGTGCTTGGGTGACTCAGTCGGTTAAACATCTGCCTTCAGCTTAGGTCATGATGATCACAGGATTCTTGGATTGAGCCCTGCATTGGGAATCCCTGCTTAGCAGACAGTCTGTTTCTCCCTCTGCCTCTCCCCCTGGCTTGTGCTCTCTCCCTCTCTGTCAAATAAATAAAATTTAAAAAAATAATAATAAACAAGTAGGGCCACATCACACTAAAAAGCTTCTGCACAGCAAAGAAATGTTCAACAAAAATGAAAAGACAACCTATAAAGTGGAAAAAAAATATCTGCAAGCCATTTATCTGTTAAGGGGGTATCAGTATACAGAAAACTCCTAAAACTCAATGGCAAAAAAAAAAAACCAAAAAACAAAAAAAAAACACTCAATGCAATTTAGCAATAGGTAAAGGGCCTAAATAGTCATCTCTCCAAAGAGGATATATGAATAGCCAAGGGGTACATGAAAAGATGTTCAAGATCACCAGTCACACAAATGCAAATCAAAACCACAATAAGACATCATCTCACACCTGTCAGTATGGCCATCATCAAAAAAAAACAAGAGATAACAAATCCTGGTGTGGACATGGAGAAAGGGAACCCCTGTGCACCATTGGTCAGATTTAAACTTATACAGCCACTATGGAAAACCATATTGAGGTTACTTAAAAAATCAAAGAAAACTACCATATGATCCAGCGATTCCACTTAAAAGAATATAGTCAAAGGAAATGAAAACACTATCAGAGATAACTGTACCTCCATGTTCATAGCAGCATTATTTACAATAGCCAAGGCATGTAAGCAAACTAAGCGCTCAATGAATGAATGGTTCACGAAAGTTGTAGTATATATTAATAAATACACACAGTGGAATATTATTTCACCATTTCAAAAAAAGGAAATTCTGCCTTTGTGACAACATAGATGGATCTTGAGGGTATTATGCTAAATGAAATAAACCATATAGAGAAGACAAAAACTTTATGATCTCATTTATACATGGAATCTGAAAAAAAAATATAACAAAACAAAATTCATAGGGATCAGATTTTTGGTTACCAGAGGCAGAGGGTATAAGGAGGGGAAATTGGGTGAAGGTGGTCAAAACCTACAAACTTCCAGTTATAAGTACTAGGGATGTTAATATACAACGTGATGGTTATAGTTAATGCTGTTTATGGTATATATGAAAGTTAAGAGAGTAGTTCTCAACACCAGGTATTTTTTTTATTTTTAATTCATATCTTTATATGAAAGAGATTAACTAAACTTACTGTCATAATCATTTCATGATATATGTAAATCAAATCATTATGCTGTATTCCTTAAACTTCTTTTTTTTTTTTTTTTTTTTTTTT